>JAJJWW010019333.1:0-126061 GCA_023531295.1 Papaver armeniacum | reverse complement strand
CATGCTCATTTATTTTCCTATGCTAACTATTGTGACACTTATCACCGAGGGATGATACTAATTCTTGTATTTTTCTCCCATGTCTAATTTGTAGTTTCCCTTTCTATCGAAATGCCAAAAACTTCACTTCCAAAACTATGAGAGAAATTAAATTATCAAATATTTCTATTGCCAATCGAGGTATATCTTTCATTGTTATTTTTTATAAAAAGAATTTGTTTCTTGCAAATTGCTACTGGCATCAAATTTATAGTGCGATGTCGGGATGATTAGACAAAAAAATACCAATTATGTGAGTCACACTTATCATGTACTCCCTCAGTTTCTAAAAAAGAGTTATTATCATTTTTTAATATAGCTTGAAAATGTACCAAATAGGAAAAGTGATAGTAAGTCTTTTTCAGAAACAGAGGTAGTATATTGAACGTTTCGAATGATGGCTCAAAGAACAAGATAAACCAAAAGGCTTGTACTACATTGCCTGGGATGCTGTGAACAAACCTAAAAAAAATATGAGGCCCGGGGTTCAAGAATATGAAGTACTTTAACTATGCTATGATCACTAAAATTTCCTGAAGATTAATCTTTGAACCCTACTCTTTGTAAGCTTGTTCTATTAAGGCTTCTCGCTTTCCTAACCAGAGGTCATAAGAATGGAGACTTAGCCTAAACCTTCGACTCTTGGATCTAGAAAGTTATCCTTGAAGGCATTGCTAACATCCAAAAGTACTACATCCGGGAGGTTGGAAATGGAACCCAAATACACATTTGGGAAGATAGATTGATTGATGGTCGGAAGAAAATCCTCCCAAGCGCCTCTTCAAATTTAATCGTTGTCAATCAACTTCTCAATACTTTTGGTAATTGAAACTTAAACATTTTGGCTCTATGGTTTCCTGGGGATGTTCAAAATGCCATTCAGATCACTACTCATAATAATGAGGTGGAGCCTATCCAACAAGGGTGTTTTCTCTGTTAAATCGCTATGACAAGCATTGCTTGATAAATATGCAAATGGTCCTTTCACTTACCCTTGGGGGGAGATATGGAATCTGGATACCTCACCAGTTATTAATCTCTTCATATATAAACTTTCTCATGGTATTCTCTCCACTAGCTAATGCTAAGACTGCCAACATTCTCACTTATATAGATTTTATATGCAAAGTGCTTGTTGTAAGTGTGCCCGGAGTATATCACTTATGTTCTGTTATCTGTCTCGCAGCTTTCTGCGATATGGATAAAGCTCTTTGGAATCAATCATCAGCTTTTCAGTTACTGCTCCTCTTTTAATGATTGGCTAAGCAATTGGTTTATACCAAATAATCTTCTTGTTAGTTGGAATGACACCCTTGCCACTATTTGTTGGTTTATATGGAAACCCAGATGCGATCTTGTGTTCATAAATATCACTCATATAGCGGATATTGCTGTTACAAAAATAACTCAGCACCTCTGCTCTTTTAATAGAGTAATGAATAACCCAGGTCATATTCTAAATAACTTCCTTTACTAGAATGCTTAAAATACCAAATATGACAGGATCATAAGAACTCCCAAGGCAAATTTTGGGATCACTATTAGCCTTAGTACTATGGAAGTCCACTCTAATAATGTTAATGGTGACATATATATGTATACTAACTTTGCCTTAATTGCCATGTCTTTATCAAGGAACTGCACGGGGGCAAGAAACTACAAGGACAGTAACATTGGACTTGACATGGCAGCAAGAGGAGCAAATCTAGCTCCGGAGTGGGGAAAGTAACTGCGTAAAGCCAACATAAACTTTCAGACCCAAGATGATGAAACTCTGCAAGCTATTAAGGAAGGTTAAGTACAAGGAAGATACCACCTACGATTCCACAAGATACGGGAGAAATGCTGAAGCTATTGATTTTTTTCCTAGGCAACTTAAGTAAAGTGGACCAACATCACAACCTTTTGGCTATTAGATTAGATAATCTTTCAATTCACTCAAATATTCTTAGAAACTTAAATCGGAAAGCTCCTAACCTTCGACAGTTCTTTGATACTCTTTGGGTCCTTCAAAATTACGGAAACTGATGTAAACACTATTCTGTATCACAATGAGGTTGTTCATCCTGGTGTTATCATTGGCCCAGATGAGCATCATCCTGTATTATGAGGACATGTCTAATTAGTAATTTATTTTCCAAAGATAAGTCCTCATTCATGCTCATGTGCTTTCATTAGCTCATGTGCTTTATAAAGATAACTCCTCATTCGTGCTCATTTATTTTCCTATGCTAACTCTTGGTTCGACACTTATCACTTTAGAGGATGATACTAGTTCTTGTAGTTTTCTCCCATGTCTAATTAGTAATTTCCCTTTCTATCGAAATGCTAAAAACTTCACTTCCAACACTATGAGAGAAATTAAATTATCAAATATTTTTATTGCCAATCGAGGTATATCTTTCGTTGGTATTTTTTTATAAAAAGAATTTGTTTCTTGCAAATTGCTACTGGCAGTAAATTTATAGTGCGAGGTCGGGATGATTAGAAGAAAAAAATACCAATTATGTGAGTCACACTTATCATGTACTCCCTCGGTTTCTAAAAAGAGTTATTATCATTTTTTAATTTTAGCTTGAAAATGTACCAAATTGGAAAAGTGATAGTAAGTCTTTTACGAGAAACAGAGGTAAATATTTAACGTTTTGAATGATGGCTCAAAGAACAAGATAAACCAAAAGGCTTGTACTACATTGCCTAGGATGCTGTAAACAAACCTAAAAAAAATATGAGTTCTGGGGTTCAAGAATATGAAGTACTTTAACTATGCTATGATCACTAAAATTTCCTGAAGATTAATTTTTGAACCCTGCTCTTTGTAGGCTTGTTCTATGAAGGCTTCTCGTTTTCTTAACCAGGAGGTCATAAGAATGGAAACTAAGCCTAAACCTTCTGACTCTTAGATCTGGAAAGGTATCCTTGAATGCATTGCTAACATCCAAAAGTACTACATCTGGGAGGTTGTAAATGGAACCCAAATACACATTTGGGAAGATAGATGGATTGATGGTCAGAAGAAAATCCTCCCAATTACCCTTCCAATCTAATCACTTTGTCAATCAACTTCTCAATACTACAGTAATTGAAACTTATACATTTTGGATCTGGTTTCCTCGGGATGTTCAAAATGCCATTCGACCTCACTACTCATAATAATGAGGTGGAGCCTATCCAACAAGGGTGTTTTCTACTGTTAAATCTATATGACAAGCGGGTTCTTTGATAAATATGCAAATGGTCATCTCACTTCCCCTTGGGGGAGATATGGAACTGGATACCTCACCGGTTATTCATCTCTTCATATAGAAACTTGCTCATGGTATTCTCTCCACTAGCTAATGCCAAGACTTGCCAACATTATCACTTATATAGATTTTATATGCAAAGTTTGTTGTAAGTGTGCCCAGAAGGATATCACTCATGTTCTGTTATCCTGTCTCGCAGCTTCTGCAGTATGGATAAAGCTCTTTGGCATTAATCATTAGCTTTTCAGTTACTACTCCTCTTTTAATGATTGGCTAAGCAATTGGTTTATACGAAATAATCTTCTTGTTAGTTGGAATGACACCCTTGCCACTATTTTTTTGGTTTATCTGAAAAGCCAGATGCGATCTTGTGTTCAGAAATATCACTCATATAGCGGATATTGTTGCTATAAAAATAACTCAGCACCTCTGCTCTTTTAATAGAGTAATGAATAACCCGGGTCATATTCTAAATAACTTCCTCTACCAGAATGCTTAGAATACCAAATATTACAGGATCATAAGAACTCCCAAGGAAAATTTTGGGATCACTATTAGGCTTAGTACTATGGAAGTCCACTTTAATAATGCTAATGGTGACATATATATGTATATTAACTTTGCCTTAATTGCCATGTCTTTCTCAAGGAACTATACGGGGGCATGAAACTACAAGGACAGTACCATTGGACTTGACAGGGCAGCAAGAGGAGCATATCTAGCTCTGGACTGGGGAAAGGAACTGCGTAAAACCAACATAAACTTTCAGACCCAAGATGATGAAACTCTGCAATCTATTAAGGAAGGTTAAGTACAAGGAAGATACCACCTAGGATTCCACCAGATACGGGGAGGAAATTCTGAAGCTATTGATTTTTTTCCTAGGCAACTTAAGTAAAGTGGACCAACATCACAACCTTTTGGCTATTAGATTAGCTAATCTTTCAATTCAGTCAAATATTCTTAGAAACTTAAATCGGAAAGATCCTAACCTTCGGCAGTTCTTTGATACTCTTTGGGTCCTTCAAATTTACGGCAACTGATGTAAACACTATTCTATATCACAATGAGGTTGTTCATCGAAGTGCTATCATTAGCCCAGATGAGCAACATCCTGTAGTATGAGGACATGTCTAATTAGTAATTTATTTTCCAAAGATAAGTCCTCATTCATGCTCATGTGCTTTCATTAGCTCATGTGATTTCCAAAGATAACTCCTCATTCATGCTCATTTATTTTCCTATGCTAACTCTTGGTTCGACACTTATCACTGAGAGGATGATACTAATTCTTGTAGTTTTCTCCCATGTCTAATTAGTAATTTCCCTTTCTATCGAAATGCCAAAAATTTCACTTCCAAAACTATGAGAGAAATTAAATTATCAAATATTTCTATTGCCAATCGAGGTATATCTTTCATTGGTATTTTTAATAAGAAGAATTTGTTTCTTGCAAATTTCTACTGGCAGTAAATTTATAGTGCGAGGTCGGGATGATTAGACAAAAAAATACCAATTATGTGAGTCACACTTATCATGTACTCCCTCAGTTTCTAAAAAGGAGTTAATATCATTTTTTTAATTTTAGCTTGAAAATGTACCAAATTAGAAAAGTGATATTAAGTCTTTTCCGAAATGTAGGTATTATATCAACGTTTGAATGATGGCTTAAAGAACAAGATAAACCAAAAGGCTTGTACTACATTGCCTGGGATGCTGTGAACAAACCTAAAAAAAATATGAGGCCCGGGGTTCAAGAATATGAAGTACTTTAACTATGCTATGATCACTAAAATTTCATGAAGATTAATCTTTGAACCCTACTCTCTGTAGGCTTGTTCTATAAAGGCTTCTCGTTTTCCTAACCAGGAGGTCATAAGAATGTAGACTTAGCCTAAACCTTCTGACTCTTGGATCTAGAAAGTTATCCTTGAAGGCATTGCTAACATCCAAAAGTACTACATCTGGGAGGTTGGAAATGGAACCCAAATACACATTTGGGAAGATAGATTGATTGATGGTCAGAAGAAAATCCTCCCAACTGCCCTTCAAATTTAATCGTTGTCAATCAACTTCTCAATACTTTTGGTAATTGAAACTTAAACATTTTGGCTCTATGGTTTCCTGGGGATGTTCAAAATGCCATTCAGATCACTACTCATAATAATGAGGTGGAGCCTATCCAACAAGGGTGTTTTCTCTGTTAAATCTCTATGACAAGCGACATTGCTGATAAATATGCAAATGGTCCTTTCACTTACCCTTGGGGGGGGATATGGAATCTGGATACCTCACCAGTTATTAATCTCTTCATATAAAAACTTTCTCATGGTATTCTCTCCACTAGCTAATGCTAAGACTGCCAACATTCTCACTTATATAGATTTTATATGCAAAGTCTATTGTAAGTGTGCCCAGGAGTATATCACTTATGTTCTGTTATCCTGTCTCGCAGCTTCTGCAGTATGGATAAAGCTCTTTGGAATCAATCATCAGCTTTTCAGTTACTGCTCCTCTTTTAATGATTGGCTAAGCAATTGGTTTATACCAAATAATCTTCTTGTTAGTTGGAATGACACCCTTGCCACTATTTGTTGGTTTATATGGAAACCCGAGATGCGATCTTGTGTTCATAAATATCACTCATATAGCGGATATTCTTTATTACAAAAATAACTCAAAGACCTCTGCTCTTTTAATAGAGTAATGAATAACCCAGGTCATATTCTAAATAACTTCCTTTACTAGAATGCTTAAAATACCAAATATGACAGGATCATAAGAACTCCCAAGGCAAATTTTGGGATCACTATTAGCCTTAGTACTATGGAAGTCCACTCTAATAATGTTAATGGTGACATATATATGTATACTAACTTTGCCTTAATTGCCATGTCTTTATCAAGGAACCGCACGGGGCAAGAAACTACAAGGACAATAACATTGGACTTGACATGGCAGCAAGAGGAGCAAATCTAGCTCCTGAGTGGGGAAAGTAATCACAGAAGCCAACATAAACTTTCAGACCCAAGATGATGAAACTCTGCAAGCTATTAAGGAAGGTTAAGTACAAGGAAGATACCACCTACGATTCCACAAGATACGGGGAGGAAATTCTGAAGCTATTGATTTTTTTCCTAGGCAACTTAAGTAAAGTGGACCAACATCACAACCTTTTGGCTATTAGATTAGCTAATCTTTCAATTCACTCAAATATTCTTAGAAACTTAAATCGGAAAGCTCCTAACCTTCGACAGTTCTTTGATACTCTTTGGGTCCTTCAAAATTACGAAATCGATGTAAACACTATTCTCGTATCACAATGAGGTTGTTCATCCTGGTGTTATCATTGGCCTGGATGAGCATCATCCTGTATTATGAGGACATGTCTAATTAGTAATTTATTTTCCAAAGATAAGTCCTCATTCATGCTCATGTGCTTTCATTAGCTCATGTGCTTTATAAAGATAACTCCTCATTCGTGCTCATTTATTTTCCTATGCTAACTCTTGGTTCGACACTTATCACCGAGAGGATGATACTAGTTCTTGTAGTTTTCTCCCATGTCTAATTAGTAATTTCCCTTTCTATCGAAATGCTAAAAACTTCACTTCTAACACTATGAGAGAAATTAAATTATCAAATATTTCTATTGCCAATCGAGGTATATCTTTCGTTGGTATTTTTTTATAAAAAGAATTTGTTTCTTGCAAATTGCTACTGGCAGTAAATTTATAGTGCGAGGTCGGGATGATTAGAAGAAAAATACCAATTATGTGAGTCACACTTATCATGTACTCCCTCGGTTTCTAAAAAAGAGTTATTATCATTTTTTTAATTTTAGCTTGAAAATGTACCAAATTGGAAAAGTGATAGTAAGTCTTTTACAGAAACAGAGGTAGTATATTTAACGTTTTGAATGATGGCTCAAAGAACAAGATAAACCAAAAGGCTTGTACTACATTGCCTAGGATGCTGTAAACAAACCTAAAAAAAAATATGAGTTCTGGGGTTCAAGAATATGAAGTACTTTAACTATGCTATGATCACTAAAATTTCCTGAAGATTAATTTTTGAACCCTGCTCTTTTGTAGGCTTGTTCTATGAAGGCTTCTCGTTTTCTTAACTGTGGAGGTCATAAGAATGGAAACTAAGCCTAAACCTTCCACTCTTAGATCTGAAAGGTATCCTTGAATGCATTGCTAACATCCAAAAGTACTACATCTGGGAGGTTGTAAATGGAACCCAAATACACATTTGGGAAGATAGATGGATTGATGGTCAGAAGAAAATCCTCCCAATTACCCTTCCAATCTAATCACTGTCAATCAACTTCTCAATACTTCTGGTAATTGAAACTTATACATTTTGGATCTCTGGTTTCCTCGGGATGTTCAAAATGCCATTCAGCTCACTACTCATAATAATGAGGTGGAGCCTATCCAACAAGGGTGTTTTCTCTGTTAAATCTATATGACAAGCAGGTTGCTGATAAATATGCAAATGGTCATCTCACTTCCCCTTGGGGGAGATATGGAATCTGGATACCTCACCAGTTATTCATCTCTTCATATAGAAACTTGCTCATGGTATTCTCTCCACTAGCTAATGCCAAGACTTGCCAACATTATCACTTATATAGATTTTATATGCAAAGTTTGTTGTAAGTGTGCCTGAAGGATATCACTCATGTTCGTTATCCCTGTCTCGCAGGCTTCAACAGTATGGATAAAGCTCTTTGGCATCAATCATTAGCTTTTCGATTACTACTCCTCTTTTAATGATTGGCTAAGCAATTGGTTTATACGAAATAATCTTCTTGTTAGTTGGAATGACACCCTTGCCACTATTTTTTGGTTTATCTGAAAAGCCAGATGCGATCTTGTGTTCAGAAATATCACTCATATAGCGGATATTGTTGCTATAAAAATAACTCAAAGACCTCTCGCTCTTTTAATAGAGTAATGAATAACCCGGGTCATATTCTAAATAACTTCCTCTACAAATGCTTAGAATACCAAATATTACAGATCATAAGAACTCCCAAGGAAAATTTTGGGATCACTATTAGGCTTAGTACTATGGAAGTCCACTTTAATAATGCTAATGGTGACATATATATGTATATTAACTTTGCCTTAATTGCCATGTCTTTCTCAAGGAACTATACGGGGGCATGAAACTACAAGGACAATACCATTGGACTTGACAGGCGTGCAAGAGGAGCATATCTAGCTCCTACTGGGAAAGGAACTGCGTAAAACCAACATAAACTTTCGGACCCAAGATGATGAAACTCTAATCTATTAAGGAAGGTTAAGTACAAGGAAGATACCACCTAGGATTCCACCAGGATACGGGAGGAAATTCTCAAGCTATTGATTTTTTTTTCCTAGGCAACTTAAGTAAAGTGGACCAACATCACAACCTTTTGGCTATTAGATTAGCTAATCTTTCAATTCAGTCAAATATTCTTAGAAACTTAAATCGGAAAGATCCTAACCTTCCTATAGTTCTTTGATACTCTTTGGGTCCTTCAAATTTACTAAGAATCGATGTAAACACTATTTTGTATCACAATGAGGTTGTTCATCGAAGTGCTATCATTAGCCCGTATGAGCAACATCCTGTAGTATGAGGACATGTCTAATTAGTAATTTATTTTCCAAAGATAACTCCTCATTCATGCTCATGTGTTTTCATTTGATCATGTGCTTTCCAAAGATAACTCCTCATTCATGCTCATTTATTTTCCTATGCTAAATCTTGGTTCGACACTTATCACCGAGAGGATGATACTAAGTCTTGTAGTTTTCTCCCATGTCTAATTTGTAGTTTCCCTTTCTATCGAAATGCTAAAAATTTCACTTCCAAAACTATGAGAGAAATTAAATTATCAAATATTTCTATTGCCAATCGAGGTATATCTTTCATTGGTATTTTTAATAAGAAGAATTTGTTTCTTGCAAATTTCTACTGGCAGTAAATTTATAGTGCGAGGTCGGGATGATTAGACAAAAAATACCAATTATGTGAGTCACACTTATCATGTACTCCCTCAGTTTCTAAAAAGGAGTTAATATCATTTTTTTAATTTTAGCTTGAAAATGTACCAAATTAGAAAAGTGATATTAAGTCTTTTCCAGAAACAGAGGTATTATATTGAACGTTTCGAATGATGGCTTAAAGAACAAGATAAACCAAAAGGCTTGTACTACATTGCCTGGGATGCTGTGAACAAACCTAAAAAAAATATGAGGCCCGGGGTTCAAGAATATGAAGTACTTTAACTATGCTATGATCACTAAAATTTCATGAAGATTAATCTTTGAACCCTACTCTCTGTAGGCTTGTTCTATAAAGGCTTCTCGTTTTCCTAACCAAGAGGTCATAAGAATGGAAACTAAGCCTAAACCTTCTGACTCTTGGATCAGGAAAGGTATACTTGAAGGCATTGCTAACATCCAAAAGTACTACATCTGGGAGGTTGGAAATGGAACCCAAATAAACATTTGGGAAGATAGATGGATTAATGGTCAGAAGAAAATCCTCCCAACTTCCCTTCAAATCTAATCACTGTCAATCAACTTCTTAATATTTCTGGTAATTGAAACTTAAACATTTTGGCTCTCTGGTTTCCTCGGGATGTTCAAAATTCCATTCAGCTCACTACTCATAATAATGAGGTGGAGCATATCCAACAAGGGTATTTTATCTATTAAATCTCTATGACAAGCAGATTGCTGATAAATATGCAAATGGTACTCTCACTTCCCCTTGGGGGGGAGATATGAAATCTGGATACCTCACCAGTTATTCATCTCTTCATATAGAAACTTGCTCATGGTATTCTATCCACTAGCTAATGCCAAGACTGCCAACATTCTCACTTATATAGATTCTATATGCAAAATCTGTTGTAAGTGTGCCCAGGAGGATATCGCTCATGTTCTGTTATCCTGTCTCGAAGCTGCTGTTGTATGGATAAAGCTCTTTGGCATCAATCATCAACTTTTCAGTTACTACTCCTTTTAATGATTGGCTAAGCAATTGGTTTATACCAAATAATCTTCTTGTTAGTTGGAATGACACCCTTGCCACTATTTGTTGGTTTATCTGGAAAGCCAGATGCGATCTTGTGTTCAAAAATATCACTCATATAGCGGATATTGCTGCTACAAAAATAATTCAGCACCTCTGCTCTTTTAATATAGGAACGAATAACCCAGGTCATACTCCAAATAACTTCCTCTACCAGAATGCTTACCAATTATGACAGGATCATGAGAACTCCCAAGGAAAATTATGGGATCACTATTAACCTTAGTACTATGGAAGTCCACTCTAATAATGCTAATGGTGACATATATATGTATACTAACTTTGCATTAATTTCCATGTCTTTCTCAAGGAACTGCACGGGGGCAAGAAACTACTAGAACAATACCATTGGATTTCACAGGGCAGCAAGAGGAGCAAATCTAGTTCCGGAGTGGGGAAAGGAACTGCGTAAAACCAACATAAACTTTCAGACCCAAGATGATGAAACTCTTCAAGCTATTAAGGAAGGTTAAGTACAAGGAAGATACCACCTACGATTCCACCCGATACGGGAGGAAATTTCTTGCTATTGATTTTTTCCTAGGCTACTTAAGTAAAGTGGACCAACATCACAACCTTTCAGATATTAGATTATATAATCTTTCAATGCAGTCAAATATTCTTAGAAACTTAAATCGGAAAGCTCCTAACCTTCGGCAGTTCTTTGGGCCCTTCAAAATTACTAACCGATGTAAACACTATTCGTATCACAATGAGGTTGTTCATCCCGGTGCTATCATTAGCCTAGATGAGCACCATCCTGGTAGTATGAGGACATGTCTAATTAGTAATGTATTTTCCAAAAATAAC
This sequence comes from Papaver armeniacum, assembly GCA_023531295.1. Taxonomy (NCBI): domain Eukaryota; kingdom Viridiplantae; phylum Streptophyta; class Magnoliopsida; order Ranunculales; family Papaveraceae; genus Papaver; species Papaver armeniacum. The sequence continues at coordinate 114,866 of JAJJWW010019333.1, read as the reverse complement.
TCCTCATTCATGCTCATGTGCTTTCATTATATTGTGTGCTTTCCAAAGATAACTCCTCATTCATGCTCATTTATTTTCTTATGCTAACTCTTGCTTCGACACTTATCACTGAGAGGATGATACCAATTCTTGTAGTTTTCTCCCATGTCTAATTACTAATTTCCCTTTCTATCGAAATGCCAAAAACTTCACTTCCAAAACTATGAGAGAAATTAAATTATCAAATATTTCTATTTCTATCTCCAATCGAGGTATATCTTTCATTGGTATTTTTTATAAAAAGAATTTGTTTCTTTCAAATTGCTACTGGCAGTAAATTTATAGTGCGAGGTCGGGATGATTAGACAAAAAAATACCAATTATGTGAGTCACACTTATCATGTACTCCCTCAGTTTCTAAAAAAGAGTTATTATCATTTTTTTAATTTTAGCTTGAAAATGTACCAAATTGGAAAAGTGATAGTAAGTCTTTTCCAAAAAACATAGTTAGTATATTGAACATTTTGAATGATGGCTCAAAGAACAAGATAAACCAGAAGGCTTGTACTACATTGCCTGGGATGCTGTGTACAAATATAAAAAAAATATGAGGCCCGGGTTCAAGAATATGAAGTACTTTAACTATGCTATGATCACTAAAATTTCCGTGAAGATTAATCTTTGAACCCTACTCTCTGTAGGCTTGTTCTATGAAGGCTTCTCGTTTTCCTAACCAGGAGGTCGTAAGAATGGAAACTAAGCCTAAACCTTCTGACTCTTGGATCTGGAAAGGTATCCTTTAATCCATTGCTAGCTAACATCCAAAAGTACTACATCTGGGAGGTTGGAAATGGAACCCAAATACACATTTGGGAAGATAGATGGATTGATGGTCGAGAAAAAATCCTCCCAACTTCCCTTCAAATCTAATCATTGTCAATTAACTTCTCAATACTTGGTAATTGAAAGTTAAACATTTTGTCTCTCTAGTTTCCTCCTCGGATGTTAAAAATGCCATTCAACTCACTACTCATAATAATGAGGTGGAGCCTATCCAACAAGGGTGTTTTCTCTGTTAAATCTATATGACAAGCGGATTGCGATAAATATGCAAATGGTCCTCTTACTTCCCCTTGGGGAGATATGGAATCGGATACCTCACCCGCTTATTCATCTCTTCATATAGAAACTTGTGCATGGTATTTTCTCCACTAGCTAATGCCAAGACTGCCAACATTCTTACTTATATAGATTCTATATGCAAAGTCTCTTTGTAAGTGTGCCCGAGGAGGATATCACTCATGTTCTTTATCCTATCTCGCAACTTCTGCGTAAGGATGAAGCTCTTTGGCATCAATCATCGATTTTCATTTACTACTCCTCGTTTAATGATTGGCTAAGCAATTGGTTTATACGAAATAATCTTCTTGTTAGTTGGAATGACACCCTTGCCACTATTTTTTGGTTTATATGGAAAGCCAGATGCGATCTTGTGTTCGAAATATCACTCATATAGCGGATATTGCTGCTACAAAAATAACTCAAAGACCTCTGCTCTTTTAATAGAGTAATGAATAAACCAGATCATATTCTAAATAACTTCCTCTACCAAATGCTTAGAATACCAAATATGACAAGATCATAAGAACTCCCAAGGCAAATTATGGGATCACTATTAGCCTTAGTACTATGGAAGTCCACTCTAATAATGTTAATGGTGACATATATATGTATACTAACTTTGGCTTAATTGCTATGTCTTTCTCAAGGAATTGCACGGGGGCAAAAACTACAAGGACAAGTACCATTGGACTTGACAGGCAGCAAGAGGAGCAAATCTAGCTCCGGAGTGGGGAAAGGAACACCTAAAGCCAACATAAACTTTCGGACCCAAGATGATGAAACTCTGCAAGCTATTAAGGAAGGTTAAGTACAAGGAAGATACCACCTAGGATTCCACCAGATACAGGGAGGAAATTCTGAAGCTATTGATTTTTTTCCTAGGCAACTTAAGTAAAGTGGACCAACATCACAACCTTTCGGTTATTAGATTAGCTAATCTTTCAATTCAGCCAAATATTCTTAGAAACTTAAATCGGAAAGCTCCTAACCTTCGGCAGTTTTTGATACTCTTTGTATCCTTCAAATTTACGGCAACTGATGTAAACACTATTCTGTATCACAATGAGGTTGTTCATCTTGGTGCTATCATTAGCCCAGATGAGAAGCATCCTGTAGTATGAGGACATTTCTAATTAGTAATTTATTTTCCAAAGATAACTCATCATTCATGCTCATTTATTTTCCTATGCTAACTATTGGTTCGACACTTATCACCGAGAGTATGATATTAATTCTTGGAGAGAATTTTTTCACGACCACCTCTTCTTCCTCCTTGGTGCATGTTCATCTTCCGACGCATCATTTTTACCGGATAGGCCGCTAGTACCACCTCCACTTGTACCTTCACCAACTTGTCGAGACCTCTTAGTGGTAAGCCTTTGTGCGGGTACCTCAGATTCCTCAGGTCCTTGTCCTTTGTTTATAATTGCATCCCACTTGTTGTAGAGGTATTTATGTTCTTCAACAATCATAGGTGTTTTTCAACCAAGTTTGGTCTTCATTTTTTTCAACATCTCCCTACCCACAACACTAGTGGATAATAAATTATTTACTAATTCCTGGGATTTTCGAAAACCACTGTTGTTGGGCTGATGTACTTATCCATGCTGTCATTCCCAGTCGTTTTATATAAAAATAAAAACTTGTTCCAATATCAGTGGTTTTATATAGGGGTATTTTTGGAAAGACGATGTAGACACTCATAGCTTTTAGTGATGAAAAGGAGATTTTATGATCCACAATTTGGGCGGGATTTTTCACGCCAGAAGCAACGGTTAGATGATGCACTAAATTGGACCAACGGTGATAGATGAGAATCCTCGTTTCTATCGACTCTATACAGTATATCTCTTCTCTCTCACCGTTCTATTTTTCATTTCTCTCACTTGTTACTAGAAAAAAAAAAAACTCTGAGACAAAAAAAAAATCAAAGAGAAAAACTATCTCAGATTGAAAAAACCCAGACTAACAAGTGATTCAAAACCATATTTCTCTTCTATATCTGTAAACCCTTTTTCTCAAAACCCTATTTCTGTTCTATATCTATAAACCCATTTTCTCAAACCCTATTTCTCTTCGTATCTTAAAAATCCCTTTTCTTCAAAACCCTATTTTTGATTTTAATTCTCATCAGGTAATATATGGTTTTATAAAGTAAAATTTTTTGTTTTGTTTTCAATTTCTTGGATGCTAGGATTTGAATTTAATTTGTGTGTTTTTTTTTTTGAATGTAGAAGTCCTTCAGGTGCAGATTAATCTTCAGGTATAAAAACTCCATCACTTTGATTTTATTTGAATATTTTAGAGGTTAATTTGGTGATAGATTGGCCAGTTCCCTTCATCAATTTCTTTATTAGGGTTTTAATTGAAGTTCCTTTCTTTTTAATATTGTGTAAAAGACCTTCAGGTGCAATAATTTCTCTAAGGTCTTCAGGTATAACATCTTGATCAAAGATTTTTTTAATATTTTCTATGGTTTCAAAATCCTGAATAGCTTTTCATACTTTACTTTGATTCGTATTTAGTTGGTTTTAATTGATGTTCTTATAGTTAAATTAGGATCTTTTCTATGGTCATGAAAGATTATAAAGGGAGCCAAATCAAAACCACAAGCTTCCCAAGCATAAAATATTGTACAAAAAGTATTTGAGAAAATGTCTCAAATAATGCTTAGTTGATTTCATGGTCATGTGATTCTATGGAGGAATTGAATACTCTAAGGATTAAGCTGCTATAAAAAATCTAAACCAACTTCGTATAGTTGAGACCAAGCAACTAAACCTATAGTTCACCTAGTTCCCTCAGTATCCCTGCGCCTCCAACTTGCAATAAGTCACGCACTTGGAACAATTCCTATGGTTTGTATTCCAAACAGTAAAGGAATAAAAAATTTGTTCGGTAACAACTCTTTTCAAACAAGTGATATGAGTTTGACAAAAGGCTCTTCTGTTTATCCCAATAAACTCCTTTGTCGGGTTCTTAGATCAATCTATTCAACAACTACCAAAGTAATTGTTTAGACTATGCAATCAATATTATAAATCATAAAGAAATATATTGATGTCGATCTACAAAACTAATCAATCCAATCTATCAAAAGATAAACCGATTATAGTTGGATCCCTATCCGATCAAGTTTTGTGCACACCAAAGATTATGACATTAACTAAAAAAAATATGAGGCCCGGGGTTCAAGAATATGAAGAACTTTAACTATGCTATGATCACTAAAATTTCCTAAAGATTAATCTTTGAACCCTACTCTCTGTAGGCTTGTTCTATGAAGGCTTCTCGTTTTCCTAACCAGGAGGTCATAAGAATGGAAACTAAGCCTAAAACTGCTGACTCTTGGATCTGAAAAGGTATCCTTGAAGGCATTGCTAACATACAAAAGTAATACATATGGGAGGTTGGAAATGGAACCCAAATAAACATTTGGGAAGATAGATGGATTGATGGTCAGAAGAAAATCCTCCAAACTGCCCTCAAATCTAATCAATGTCAATCAACTTCTCAATACTTCTGGTAATTGAAACTTAAACATTTTGGCTCTCTGGTTTCCTCGGGATGTTCAAAATGACATTCAGCTCTCATTACTCATAATAATGAGGTAGACCCTATCCAACAAGGGTGTTTTCTCTGTTAAATCTCTATGACAAGCAGATTGCTGATAAATATGCAAATGGTCCTCTCACTTCCCCTTGGGGGGAGATATGGAATCTGGATACCTCACCAATTATTCATCTCTTCATATAGAAACTTGCTCATGGTATTCTCTCCACTAGCTAATGCCAAGACTGCAAACATTCTCACTTATATAGATTCTATATGCAAAGTCCATTAAGTGTGCCTGTGAGGATATCACTCATGTTCTTTTATCTGTCTCGCAGCCTTAAGCAAGAGGGGATAAAGCTCTTTGGCATCAATCATCGCCTTTTAATTTACTACTCCTCTTTTAATGATTGGCTAAGCAATTGGTTTATACCAAATAATCTTCTTGTTAGTTGGAATGACACCCTTGCCACTATTTGTTGGTTTATCTGGAAAGCCAGATGCGATCTTGTGTTCAAAAATATCACTCATATAGCGGATATTGCTGCTACAAAAATAACTCAGCACCTCTGCTCTTTTAATAGAGTAATGAATAACCCAGGTCATATTCTAAATAACTTCCTCTACCAGAAAACTTAGAATACCAAATATGACAGGATCATAAGAACTCCCAAGGAAAATTATGGGATCATTATTAGCCTTAGTACTATGGAAGTCCACTCTAATAATGTTAATGGTAACATATATATGTATACTAACTTTGCCTTAATTTCCATGTCTTTGTCAAGGAACTGCACGGGGGAAAGAAACTACAAGGACAGTACCATTGGACTTGACAGGGGCATCAAGAGGAGCAAATCTAGCTCCGGAGTGGGGGGAAAGGAACTGCGTAAAGCCAACATAAACTTTCAGACCCAAGATGATGAAACTATGCAAGTTATTAAGGAAGGTTAAGTGCAAGGAAGATACCACCTAGGATTCCACCAGATACAGGGAGGAAATTATGAAGCTATTGATTTTTTTTCTAGGTAACTTAAGTAAAGTGGACCAACATCACAACCTTTCGGCTATTAGATTAGTTAATCTTTCAATTTAGTCAAATATTCTTAGAAACTTAAATCGGAAAGCTCCTAACATTCGGCAGTTCTTTGATACTCTTTGGGTCCTTCAAAATTATGACAACCGATGTAAACAATATTACGTATCACAATGAGGTTGTTCATCATGGTGCTATCATTAGCCTGATGAGCACCGGTCCTTTAGTATGAGGACATGTCTAATTAGTAATTTATTTTCCAAAGATAACTCCTCATTCATGATCATGTGCTTTCCAAAGATAACTCCTCATTCATGCTCATTTATTTTCCTATGCTAACTCTTGGTTTGACACTTATCACCGAGAGGATGATACTAATTCTTGTAGTTTTCTCCCATGTCTAATTAGTAATTTCCCTTTCTATCGAAATGCCAAAAATTTCACTTCCAAAACTATGAGAGAAATTAAATTATCAAATATTTTTATTGCCAATCGAGGTATATCTTTCATTGGAATTTTTTTGTAAAAATAATTGGTTCCTGTTCACCTTGATTTATCAAAATACGGAACAAAAACTCGTAGGTATATTAGTGGGAGACGGATTTATCTATTACTGTAGACTTTTCTGTGTGATACATATTTGTTTATTAAAGTCTTCGACTTTGGGTCGTAGTAAGTCTTAGTTGTGGGTGAGATCAGCTAAGGGAATCAAGTACGTAGCATCCTGCTGGGATCAGACACGTAGGTATGATTTCACTTTATACTCTTGCATATATTAGTTCATGGTAAAAATGTCTTCATTCTCACGGTTGGAAATTGTTGTCAAATGAAAATAGGTTGCCGCACTAGTGGAAAATGGAAGTTAAACCACTTACAAGAAAAGAGGTAATATATTTAAAAACGATTGTGTTCATCAGTTGGATTCTAGAAGTGTTTTTTTCCAAAATGACTGTGTCTCACAGAAGTTGAAATCTTTAAAAAAACGACTTCCTCTGATAGTCGATCAATAACACTGACATCGGCAGTTGTTTCTAAAGTTTTAAATTAGAAAATATGAAAGTTAATCGCCAGTTTTGAGAAGTGGTTTATATGGGCTGAATAATTTTTTAAAATATGATTCGTCTGAATCCCAATATGACTAGTTTTTCATCTGACTGGCCTGAAAATTTGAAATTCATTAAAATTTAGAAAATCTGATTCATAACTTATTTCTGACTGGCATAAAATTTGAAATTCACTAAACTGAATTTTAATAGATGTTCATTTGATAACAAAACGTTCACCATTCAATCCAAATTCGAAATATGTTTACAAAAGTAACTCGATTTACATTTATCGAGCTGACAGTTAGGTCAAAAACCCCCAAAAAATTTACACAAGTACTGAATTCACACATTTCTAAAAGCTAAGTTTCTTACAATCACTGGAACCCAACCTACAGACATTAAAAAAACTAAACTAAAACCAACAAAAAGATGAACTGAGCTCCCCAACTGAACTAATATTATACTTGCGAAAAAAATAAGTTTGGCATTAGAGGTTTAATAACAAATTCCTAACAACATAGTAGGTCCTAAAGAAATTATTGACCACTAAACGAGTCATGTATTATCACCATACGGTTTAGGGTGCCTGGCCCACTATACCTTATTCTATATATACCTAAGTAGCTAGTGATTTGATGTAAACACTATTTTGAAAGATATAGCCGTTGTAAACCTATATTCTATATATACCTACATGTTTTTTCATATTCTTAAGCACATATGCTCAAAAAATGGCACCCCCAACTCCTAAGTTTACTCTAGAAGAAGATATATCTCTTTGCACTAATTATGTAGCATACTATCCAAAGAAGAGTGAAGAACGACGAGTGAAGGGTCTGATGAGTATGTACTACTTGGTTAGAATTCATGAAGCCTTCTGCACGGAAACAAGTAATCCTCACAACCGGGATAGTGCGTCATTGTTTTGCCGAATTGAAAGTATTAAGGAAAAAGTCACGACTTTATAGCTTTATTTCGGGTTGTGAGTCAATATCGACTCAAGGGTGAAACAAACTCGAGATTGAAGTTCTATCTCTAGAGGAATGGCGTCGATGGAAAGGAAAGAATTTCAAATATGAAGATCACTACCACATTCTTAGAAGGTTTCTCATTACCCGTTTAGGATATTAGAAATTTATTGTAAGGCTACTATGTAAGGGGGATTTACTCCACATTTCCTATGAATGAAAAAACTCTATTTGGAATAATAATGTTTCTTGTGTATCAGATTCATGTCAGGTTTGGCTCTCATAAAACTAATGTTACAAGCCGACCTTCAAACAAACTTTGGTTTTTTTTTTCAGTTGTCAGGTTCGGCTTTTAGGATTCCAATGTTACAAGCCGAACCTGGAAAAAAGAACTTAGGCAGTTTTTATTTGTCAGGTTCGGCTTTTAATGAACTATTGTTACAATCCGAACCTGACAAATAAACTCTGGAATTTTTAAGTTGTCAGATTCGGCTTATATGAAACTAAACTTACAAGCCGAATCTGACAAACAAACTCTGGTGTTGATAGGTTCTATTATAAGAAACTAAACTTACAAGCCGAACCTCATTTAGTTAGGTATTCGGCTCATAATTTATCAGCCGAACCATCTCGTGTGTTCTTGGTTGTGGTTGTTATTGGTGATTCGGCTTGTTATGTCAATTACATACAAGCTGAACCAGCCACTTGTTTGTTGATGATGATCAATACTAAGGTTTTGCCAAAAAACTACACATTCCATAACAAAAAACTATATCATTCAAATATTTCGTGGTGAGGGTACATGTAATTGCATTTCTAATGTTGTATCATCCTCATCATACACGAAAACCAAAAGATATAAAATAGATAGAATAAGTCGATAAATCCATAGAACATTTTATGGACATCCTAGACCAAAATCCACAATAGATTGAATGGACCACAAAAAGCAAACAACCCTTCGATAGTGTGATTTTATGGAGATCCTAGATGGATTACCTCTTCACTAACCTCTTTCTCATCATCTTCACTAACCTCTTTCTCATCATCTTCATCCACATCACTTGCAAACATAATTACTTGTCCACTTGCAGGCACCACATTCAAAGCATTCCAAAGATCCATTTTCGTCGCATAATTTGCACACCAATCCATCGAATAATTATTTTTCAAATTTAGGCCAAAATGCTGCACTCATTAAGGGATCAACCGGGTTTGAGTTTGAGGCTGATGAAATGACAATTTTGAACAAATCCAATAACAAGCCTTGTATCTTTTACACCTTCATGGCAAGGTTTTGTTGGAGGCACGTAAGTAAAACTATTACCCGGCCACGCGAAACAATGTATGACGCAATCGAATGTCTCCGCTATTAAAAACCCACAAACGGGCATTGACATCCAATATTTTTGGGTGATGATTGAATCCCCATGTAAATGACGTTCGAATGCAATGTAATCCGATGCCACTCCTGCATATCCCCTTGGACCTATTCACATCATTGTCTTGTAGAATTATTTGTTCTGGCGTAGGGTTTGTAACAATCGTTGCCTAATATAGTTGACTTCATTTTCTCGGGGCATCGGATTGTTCCCTTCTTTAAAAGGACCAAGTTGTTCCGCCGTGACGTAATATCCACAAATTCCATCACCTTCTACGTCGTCCATTGCTATAATATGCTCATGAATTACCTACGCTAGATCTTCCAAGTAGTTATCGTATATAAATTGATAGGCGCAAATAGTTACCTGACTTATCTCTTCTAGGTCCTCTTATCCTAACAACTTCATGTACGGTTCTTTTTTCCTTTATCTTGGTTTGTGAAGGATGCATCTTACTTTTCCCCTTGACGTCCTCTTTATCATCCTTTGTTTGTGACAGATAATTATTCTCGTTGGCCTCTTTGTTACTTGTTTCGCCTTTTTGAATACTCGGACGACCACGTTTTTTGGAACTTTCACTTCTTCCACCTTCATCACCTTTTCAATTTCCTTCTTTTCCTTTTCATACCTTGCATCATGGATCTCAATGCCTCATGGATCTCTATGGGTAGCCAATAGTGCCTTGTTTGCTTGTCTAGTTTGGAAATTATTCATTTTCTTACTCTTTCTAACTTTCGGGACACTCTTCTCCGGTTCCAAAATATTCTCTTGGGTGAAGGGATACATGACCGGCAACATGTTGTGCCATAGGATTTGTTTTTGAGATCGGAACATATTCCTATACATCTCCGCCAACTTTTTCCCATTTGTCGTGTCCCAAATTTCTAGATCATCCTCGTCGTCTTCGGTTGGGAGAGGATCGAAGCTTAATTGTTTCCAAAAAGGATCAATGTCCTCAAATAGTATGATACCATCCTTGTACCGAAGTATGTCATGTCGGCATGGAAGTCCCATAGATGTCTTTATCTTACAAACACACTCCTCCAAGTTGGCGCCAAATGTCTCAATCAAATCTACTTCTTCCATCAATAAATTAATGCAAAGATGGGAGACTCTATAAGTTAATCCTCGTAGCCAAGGACTTTTGTAATCCTTGTGTTTGAACATAATTTCATGTTCGAACGCCGCTTTAATTCTCACAACAACACTTTTGAAATATTCATCAATTGCATCAAACACCGTAACAAAGGTGTCAACACATCCAAAAAGGTTCTTCTTGAACCGATAATGAGCTGACTCTACCATACTTGTGGCTTGGTTGTCGAAGTGTTTGTGTCGATTTGTGAAACAAGACACGAATCTTTCTTTATTAGGTTCCAACACATCTTTGAGCAAATAAATAATGACGTCGGGATAGTCGTTCCTCCAATGATTAATGAGCATTTTAATATTTTCTTCGTATACATCCTCGGTGATTGACCATACCAATGCTTCCCATTCCCCATGGAAAGAAGCCCACAACATCTCATTGTATTCAAATCATTTCAAGAATTCCCTCTTTGCCTTTTCTCGTTTTTCCACCGGTAGTTTAGCAATATTGTCTAATTCTTTCATCTTAAGTGGTTGAATTATCGGTTGACATTTTTTCCTCACATTGCACCATATATGAAGCGTGCAAAAAAAGTTGAAAGCATCCGGAAATACCTTATTAATAGCATACATCAATGTTGAATCTTGATCGGATACGAACACTTTAGGAAGAGCACTCTCCCGGAAGATTAACTTCAATTGTTCTAACCCCCAAACATAACTCTCTTTCTTCTCGTTTTTCATGAAACAAAAAGCCACGGTGAACGGTGCCTTTGTCGACGTATGCCCAATAATGCTCATCAACGGCATCTCATATTTGTTAGTTTTGTATGTGCAATCCAATATAATAACTTGTGGGAAGCAGAGAGCCAATTGGACGCATTACGGGTGGGCAAGAAAAAGGTGTGTCACTTGGCTAAATTCATCCAACTTCTTTTGGAAAGCTTAGTTATTCTTCACCCCTAACCACATCACTTGTTGCATCACCATCCTACCTTGCGAATTGAGTCTTCTAATATTATTTCTTGCGTTGTAGATAGTTTTCATAGTCGACTTGTTATTCTTGTCGTCTTCCTTCAATTTACTAAGAATCCTAGACGGTGGAATACGTGCTCGTGTCATTTTATCCACTTATAGCATTTCGGTGGGTTTGAGTCGCGCTACTTTCGCATGTCCATGAAGGTCAAGTGGACGTGGGTGGTTATGACGACAATCCATATCTTTATTCATAACCCAATATTCATCATCTTTGTTCAAGGACTTATTCTTATTCTTGAGGTTGAAAACGATCTTGAAAGGGAAGTTTCTTTTCTTCATCTTTGTCCTATTCTTTCTCCCGGTCTTCCCAACATATACAGAACCCTTTCTAGCCTTTCTATCGCCGGTTCCACTTCGCTCACAAATCAATTCAAACCGATCCCCTCGGCTTTGTCTTCCTTTAACTAGTACGTAATTTATCTTCATCGCGTGTTCCTCAGCCCAAGCCAGTGCTTGAGGTTTAGTTTTCCATCTCTACGTTCATTCAAACACAAATTTCCATTAGCCTGAAAAATTCGGAATATTCCGACAACATTAAGGTAAACAACAAGTTCTTACATACCAAATCATTTTGGAAGTGATCCCTAGTATCTTCGTGAATTATATCTATGGGATCAGGTTGATTTTCCATCGATATAGGTCCATCAAGCACGATATGCAAAGAATATCACAAGGTAAGATACTATAATGAAAAGTTAACGGGTAGGTTCGGCTGTTACTATAATAAACATATAAGCCGAACCAAGAATATTTACAAGGATCGGCTTATACGATATTCACAACATGTGCCGAACATCTAACAGTTTCCAGGTTCGGCTTATATTGTATTCATTAACTAAGCCGAACCATTAAAATGTTTTCTTCTAAAAGTTACTATGTATGGTTCGGCTTGTTATGAAACTTTCATAAAAGCCGAAATACTATCTAGAAAATAGGTTGCAAGTGGATAATATATGTTCGGCGCATAAGATAATAAACATATGTGCAGAACCAAGAATATCTACCAGGTTCGGCTTATACGATATCACAGCATGTGCCGAACATCTTACGGTTCCGTGTTAGAAGCATACGAATTCATTAACTAAGCCAAACCATTAAAATGTTCTATTCTAAAAGTTATAGTGTATGGTTTGGCTTGTTATGAAACTTTCATATAAGCCGAACTATTATCTAACAAATAGGTTGCAAGTGGCAAATATATATTCGGCGCATAAACAAACAATTTCAACTTGCCGAATTGTTCATCAATTGGGTTGATTCGGCTCATATATGTTGATAAGGTGTAGAATACATCCTATTTATTATCTATTGTTTATGCTTTCTCTGCTATTTTTCTTGTAAATTATGTATTTTACGCTTGTTTTGAGTTTTTTAGCTACTTTGGAGTCGCACGGAGGAAAAGAAGAAGAAATCACCCAATTTGAGCCAAAAGGGCAAAAAGGTCATTTTACAGGCAATTGATATATGGAGCCCGGTCAAGGTTAAGGGCCAACTTTTGGAGAAGTACTAAGGGGCGACCACATGTGTTATAGGGCACTCAATTTGGGGTGTCCCCTAGCCTGTGTAGTGGGGTATCCTTATCCATCCCCTACTTTTAACCCAACCCAGTTCAGTCGAGAAGATATTTCTCTTCTTCTCATTTTCACCTGAAACTAAAAGCAGCCATGACTGCTAAAACCGAGAGAAGATCGATGATGGTTTGGGGCTGAATCGAATCAAGAACAAAGATGAGAGTTTGAGATTGGTTGCTGTTATGATGTTAAAAGTGAACTCAGTGGATAGTAGAAGTGGGATTCGATTTAGGTTTAGGGTTTGTCTGGAATTGAAGTACAGAGGTCGAGATTAAATCGAATGAACTAATGGTCGCTGTTGAGAAGAAATCGATGTTCTTGAGTGAAACTGAGATGGGGTTTGTGTTGATTTTTGTTGAATCGAGAGAGCGATCGAGATGCAAAAGAAATTGAAGAACAGTAGAAGAGGAATGAGGGATTGAGACATTGTTGTTGTTAAAATCGAACAACAGATGGCTTGTGGTTATGATAGAGTTAGTTGAATTGAGTTTCTTGCTGCTCTTTGAGTTCGAATGAGAAGAATGTATTAAACCTGAGAAAGAGATCGAGAGATGCAGAGAGTAATGGGTTTGAGTTGCATTTAAGATGGGATCTGTGAATCGAGAAGAGATTGCTGATGAATTCAAGAGCAAGAAGTACAATGAGAATCTCTGAGACTGAGTTCGATGAATTACAGGGAGATTTGCTTGATAAATTAGAAGGTGGGCTTGTGGTTGATTTAGCCGTGTCTGGGTCACATATTGGGATTGCGGTGCAGAGTGGAGTGTTGGTGGTGCTGTGTGTAAACTTGGTGCTGCTAAGAGAAGAGATTAAATGGGTTTGGTGGCTGGAATTACTGTTCAAACTGAAGTTGAGAAGGAGGAGATGGCTGATCCTGTGATGCCGCTCTCTGGCTGATGGTAATGTGTCTTGTTTACGGTGGACTGTGATTGAGAGCGAGTGGCAATTTATGAAGCTCGAGTCCGAGATAGATGAATGGGTGGTCTTTGAAATGAGCATGGAATGAATTGCACAATTAGATGAATGTTAGGCTTGTTACGGGGGAAGGCTGGAATGGAGTTTGTTGAAGGAAATGGCGACATCCGGGTGTTAATGTTGTTCAATGGTGAAACTTCGAGTGCGGAGTGCAATATTGCGGAAGGAGACGACTGGTGCGGTTCGAAGTGTGAACTAGTGAGAAGAAAATGGTTCAAATATGGATGGTGAGTGTAATGGATGAGGTGACAAATGATGCGGTGAGTTGAAATCGGGATTTGTGGATCTTTGGGTTGCACTAGAACTGTGAGTTAAGGTGTTAATGCAAATGGCCCGAACTGAGATGAAGGCGGTTGTGTGTAATGAGGCCATGGAAGATTGTGTTGCAGTGAAATGAGAACGGCGTTTCTCAATGGAGGTAATGGTGGCGTGGGCCGTGAAGGTTACGGGACGGGATATTGCAAGAAGATGGTGCAATATACGGGGCCATCATGGTCGGATTTTCCAAATTGAAATGCAATGATGGTGCAAGACAAGTTCGGTCCAGTCAAAGGCTTTGGCCACTCGGCCCATCCAGTGAGTAAGATGATGATCCGGACCACGACCGAGTTGACTCAGCTGGCTACTTCTTCCCTTGACCCAGTTTGACTGACGGTTGACCTTTTTGACCGTTAGTCCTAATGGTGGACTGACGGAATATTCCGTCGAATATACCATTGATGGCAACAGAATTCAGGTGGCCGGCGGTGACTTTTCCGGCCGGATTCCGGCCATAATACCAGTTTTCCGGCGAGCCAAAAATTCCAGAATTTTCTGTGGACTTCTCTCATGGGTGTGAAGACTTGGATTTGGAAATTAGATGAAGAATTCTCTAGAATCATCTAAACTCATGGGTTTGTGGAATTGGGCTCAAATTTGGAAAGAGAAGATGGAAGAGTTGAGAAAGGCTTGGTTTTGGAAATTGAATTGCTAAAGGAAAAGGATTCTATTCCTTGGAAGATTTGGAGAATATTGAAGCCTATAAATAGAGAAGTTTTTCTACATCTTTTACACACATCTCTACACACACAACACTTTTCTTTTCTTGTTCTTTGTGTGAACTCCTTAACATGAGTAGCTAATTTTATTATTGATTGAGGATGAATTCCTAGTTCTTAACATGATTTGAGTTTTGTTTCAATTCTATCTTGAGATTTTTCACATGATTGTCGATTGTTTTTACTAATAGGAATGTTTATTGATTCATGATTGATTGATAGATTGTTTAGAGTGCACGCTAAATTGATTTGTTAGTTTAATCTAAATCTAGTATAAGTTAGGGAATAAGTAATCGTTCTCGACACTTTACACAAGTAGAAAACACGAGACCTTGCGGAGGATTCCGTGGAGCGATTGTGTGTAAAAACAACGCTAGAAAGTGGACCAAGCGAACCGAGTTTAACTACTAGTACTAAACCTAAATTCATAGATCTTAATGCATTCAGGGAATTACATCTTGTAAGCGAACCTCAAGGTGGTTCTTTTGAATAGAATCTGATAACTAAGCGGACTTGTTACTCAGTGAAATAAGGGATTTTGGGGCTAGCTAAGCGGACCTGCTATCCTACGGTTGGTGATAATCATGACTAATAACAAGTAGAAAAGAACATAACTTGAATCATTGTTTTGCAACGAAGAAGGATTCCTTGATCTTGTCTCTCTTATTGCTTTTAACTTTCGATTTTAATTGCTTTGTTTATTTTCTTTTGCTTTTTACACCCCCCTTTTGTGACAATTTTTACAACTAGAATCTCTTGCTCCTCGTGGGAACGAACTTGACTTCCATTATATTATTTTTAATTGAGTGGAAATATTAATTAATTTGATTGCACCTACGACACGCATCATATGTAAGCCAAACTTCATCTGGTTCGGCGAACCATTAAGAAAAATTCAAACTTTTGATGATTTCAAGATACAAAAGTGAGATTAAACATAGGATAGAAGTGTACCCGTGTATTAGAAGTATTGGGTTCCTCATATACGTATTCATCATCTAGATTTGCCTCATAAAAATCATCACACTGAGTTTGACTTTGAGTTTTTGCTTGAGTTTGAGTTTGTGTAAAATCATTCTCATAATCTAAGAAATCAGCCATTTCCGGATCATTGTTCTAGTTGATGTGTATTTTCCTAGGTTTTTTAGATGAACAACCCTCCTCATCCTTCATTGAATCAAAATACAAATTTGTTTTCTCACCTTCTCCTTCTCTTTCTCTCCTTCTCAATAAAAACCTAAATTTTTTTTCCCCAAATTTTTTCATCTACACAAACCTTTATAATTCTGAAATTATCTTAATCACTAATCAAAAGTATTAATCACTAGTCAAGTTTTAATCACTAATCCAGATTATTAACACTAATACAGAAAGGGTAGATTTGCCATTACCAAAAATATTTGGTTAAGGGGCTTCTAATTTTACTATTTACAAACCTTTTTTTTGTCTTTATTCAATATGCCCTGAAAGATTTATGTATGCCATAAAACAGGGTTCTAAAAAATGGTTCTTTCCAAACAGCTTCTCCGTTTGAAAGATGGCCCAAATACTCCTTAGAGGCCCAGATGGTGAGATCTACTGTATAACATTTGTTGTCCGAAAAACAACATTATCCTTAAACTAATCCAATCGAGATTAATCACCTTAATCATTTCGCATTTCCACCTCGATAAAATAACAAATTTCAGACACAAACTCCCATTTCTCCTCTCCACTCTGTTTCCTGGGGATTACAGAAAAAAATGAGAATCCCAAACCAAAACCCACTCTTGGATTTCCGTTCTACTCACGATGATGCTTGGTACTCCGTTGGTAAACTGGTTCTAAGCAAGAGAAACACCGTTCTCACTGTTAAATTTGCAGATTTCGATGAAGATAAAGATGAGGGTTTCAATGTCAATGAGTTCAAAACTGTCAAGGAATTAGATGATTTCGTGAACAGATTTCGTCCAGCTTGTATTCAGCTACAGGATGAAGAGTGCTATGATTTGAGACGCGGGTCGAATGTCTGTGCTCTACTTGAACAAGGTGATGAAGAACACAAGTTCTACAATGGCGTAATTGAATCGGTGAGTTGACTCATTTACCGATTCATTGTAAGGGTTTAAGTTTTTTGCATCCATTTTGTATATTTGTTTTAGGTTAGGGTTTTGGGTTATCTTCAGTAAGTTCAATTTTGGGTTATTGAATCGGTGAGGACATATATCTGACTCTATGACATCTATAGAAGAAGTTATCTCGTTTGCTTCACAAGTTCATTGTATGGTTTCAATTTTACCTATTATCATGTTGTGACATTAGGTTTTCTTGTGAATTTTCTATGGATGATAATGCTGAACAGCTTAATTTTTAAAAAAAATTTAGCCACATTCTGGCAGAGCTAATGAATTGGTATTTTTAGTCATTAAAAATCTTGATACTGAATATGTATGGATTGTCTAGTTTTAGATACAATGTAAGTGAGTAAATGAGTGACGTAGCATAAAAGGAAGCTCGTTCATTTGATTTTTACTTCTTTTTATGCTATTTCATTTGGTTTTCTTGTTATGCCATGGATGATCATGCTTGGCACCTTGAGTTTGAACTGGTTTAGCTAGAATCAGCTTGAGGTATTGTGTTGGTCTTAGAACTTTTTTAGACAACTCAAAAATTGTTGGAAAGCCTTTGCAGAATCTTTGTATTAAGTGTCTAGTTCTGAGTACAATGTGGATGAGTAAATGAGTAAGATGGCATAAAAGGAATCGAGTTCATTAATTTGTCGAGTAGGTGGATAAACAACTCGTGTGGCATAAAAGGGAGCTAGTGCATTTGTTGAGCTCCTCAAATGGGTAGTGGAATTCTGGGCTGAGATTATAAGTATGTAGATGTGTGGGGCAATTAGGTCCCTCAGTTCGCGGTTAGGGTCTGTTGTTGTACGTATTCTGGTCCTATTTGGAGTCCTTGTATCATTTTCCCAGTTCTTTTTATGAGAGGAGTTGATATTGGCTCATATTTATTTAGGTTCTTTTACTGCAAATCCTTCTATCTCCTAGAATGTGTTTAAATTCGGGTTGAAGGTTTTGGTGATTGTCTCCTGGGTGGTGATGACATAGAAAACATTTGCTACATTGTACCTAGGAAATGCTATATGTCGATTTTATTGAATGTTAGTTGATTTTTGTCGCTTGCTATATGATTTTGTTGAATGCTATTTGATGTTAACAGATAGACCGTGAGCCTCACACACAAAAAGGAGGAGAAGAGAGTTGTTCCTGTGCATTTGTGGTTGGTTGGCTAGAAGGTCCAAATGCAAATTGTACTGAACAGATGGGGATTGAACGTATGTGTAAGCTTCAACCAGGATCACCATTATTTGATCAAGCTCTGGTATGTTTCGTGAAGATGTCACGGAGACAGCTTGATTTGGATTCAAATGATATTCAATTGCCAGCCAAAAAGGTTAAGGTAAATTTGCCGTATTTTGAATTTGCCAGTAGTGCTGATTGAAAGATAAATGAGTACATTTTAAGAAGTTTAGTTCAAGAATTTGTTTACTAATTCTTAGAACTAAATGAAGTTATTGTGTGAGGTGAAGTATTTTCGCACTTCCCTAGCTGGATAATCACTACGATTTTCTCTTGTTTCCCGTATGTTTTCAGCAGGGGCTCTCTCAGGTTCAGAGACGAAGCCGCGTGTCTGTTAAATCATCCGTCGCAAAGTCTGATTCTACTTCGGAAAAATCTATTAGACAAAGCTGCAGGGTTCTTAGAAACAGCAAAGAAGCTACTTCAGCAAAATTTCAGGTAAAATATGAAACATGGGGTGTTCATCTGTCTATTACACTAATTGCTCTTTTTGTTGAAGGTTTAGTTTACTAATTCTTATAATTTAATGAAGTTATTGGGTAAAGTATTTTCGTACTTCCATAGCTGGATAATAATAACAATTTTCTTTCATTTACTGTATGATTCCAGGAGGTGCTCTCTCGAGATCAGAGACGAAGATTAATAGGCTGCAGTTTGCCTATTAAATCATCCGTTGCAAAGTCTGATTCTACTCCGGCAAAATCTTATGGGCGAAGCTGCGGGGTTCATACAAACAGCAAAGAACCTACTATGGCAGAAAAGATGTTTCAGGTAAGATATGAAGCTTGGGGTGTTCATCAGTATATTACATTGCTCTTCTATGGACACTTTTGATTTGCATATGTAAGTCTTGTTCGAAACAGGGTAATAGTGTAATGAATGCAGAAGCTGCTGGGAAGGATACTGGCTTAGGAGGGATATCAATGGCTCCTGAGGTTCTTAACAAAGTAGACGACCCCTATCGCAGCAGAGCAGCTACTTTGGTAGAAAAGATGTTTCAGGTAAGATATGAAGCTTGGGGTGTTCATCAGTATATTACATTGCTCTTCTGTGGACACTTTTGATTTGCTTATGCATGTTTTGTTTGAAACAGGGAAATAGTGTAATGGATACAGAAGTTGCTGGGAAAGATACAGGCTTAGGAGGGATGTCAATGATTCCTGAGGTTCTTAACAAAGTAGACGGTCCCTATCACATATTGATCGAGAATCTGGAAAAAGATCTAGAACCTCTGATGATTATGACCTTCTTATTTAACTATGCTGGTATCAATTGCCGAGCATTTGTTTTCCCAAGCTTGTCATCCGATCCAAGTACAAGGGGAATCATTGTTGCAGACACGAAAGAGAAGATTAATGAGTTATTGAACTATCTACATAATCCTGATCATTTAATTGTCTCCTCCAGAGGAAGGTAAATACGATTTCTTCACATCTACAGACGTTTATCCGTAATTTAGGAAGTAAGAGCTTGGTCTGATTATTCATGATTGTTCGTTTTATTGCATTGTCACTATTGAATCTTTGATCTATGATATGTGCATTTAGGACCAGATTGTGTAGTATATTTTGATTAGTGTGCTCATTACGTTGGCCATGGCAAAAGTTATACTATGTACTAGTTCACTTTGCGTTTTGATTAGATTAGTTGCATAGGATTCGTCCCTACCAGTTACTTCGTGAAGTATAGCAGGCAAAACTCAATGGAAACTGGAAAGTGACATATTTTGAAAAGAACAAAAATATTTTCATTACATATTTAGCATACGCTTATTCTTGACAGGCCATGGGTAACTTCTGATACTGAACCAAGGGAGGGAGCCTTTGGGAACTTATGGGCGGGGGATGAGGTAAGTTTTATAGAATTCTCCGTCCTATGCTATTACTGCATCAATGCTATTTAGCCCAATTATCTTTCTGACCCACTTATAGGTTGTACGAGGTCCTGAGCTAAGGGCTGTGAGGAGGGGAACAGATGAATTCACAATGGCGAAGCAATTAGTGGAGATATTTAAAAACTCTGCCAAACGTCTACAATGTGTTCACGAAAGTGTAGCTTCAGAGATGGAAAAGGTATTACTTCAGTACAGCACAAGGAGTAGAAAAAAGCTAAAAGCGGCCTCCGAACACAAGTGAATGAATTCCTAGTAAGAATTGTACTTCAAAGAGTTGTTTTTGTGTAGAGGAATAGTTAGGGTAAACTTTGAAAGGTTTGACTATCGCCTAGGTCAAATTCACTAGAACATAGTTGTGAATTAAGAGATTAGTTTTCTGTTTTGAGGGATGTGACTGATTTATGTACAAAGTAATTTTGGAAGTCCCCCTTTTTGTAAAGATGAATTACACCCATCTTCAGGGTACAGAGAAATAGTACCCATGTTTAGGGTCTGTGAAGAAGGTTCATAACTTGTTTTGTGAGGGAACCTGGTATGTACTTATGTCAATAGGTTAGAATGTTGAATACAAAATGAATGGTGTGAGACAATCCATCTTGAAGAATCTAACTTTTTGAACTTCAATAACTCCTGTGCATTTACTACTGATTGCTGTTGAAGATGTTCAGTTTAAACCTACCCCCATGAATGCCCAAGCCCAACAATTTGAGTCACAGACAAATTTGGGGTTATAATGCTGATATGTTATGGGATAATGGTTTTTGTTACCAACAAATTTGGGGTAGAAATCAGATTATATGCTGATATGTTATGGGATAGTGGCAAACTTTGGGGCATAATACTACAAATAGCAAATTTTGAGTGGGTGTGGTGGGGTGGGGGGATTTAATGTTACAACTTACGGCAGCATATTTAGATTTCAAGGCACATAGGATAGATTAAGAAGGCTATTATTGGGGCGTCACATTCTATTAAAGGGGCGTCACTTAATTGGACAAAAATGGGTCATTCATATAAGTAACGAACGCGAAATTGGGGATATAAAAAGGAATTGGGGATATAAGAAAAGGACAAAAACTGGATCCAGATATCAATTCGGGGTCACCCCTTATCTAAGTATTTTTTTAAATCCTAATCTACCCTCCTAATCAGGTTTAGTGGTTAATAATAATTAGTAAAAATTTTAAGTATTTGTTAAATGATTAGTGTGTATTTGTATTTGGGTGAATGAGATGAGAGTAGAAAGATGGAAAAAAATTTTGAGAGGGAACTTTTTTTGGTGAAAGTGGAGGATGATTGTGAAGAGAGAATTGCTGCTAAGAGGTTGAAAATTTGATTTTTTTTCTTTGAATCCACAATTATTGTAGCTGAAATAGCTCGGTGCCGGTATTGTATTCAACCTAAAAACCATGCAGGCATTTGCTGGAAATTTTCATAAATTGTTTGCCACTAAAATTTTCTGGTTTTGATCTTCAAAACCTATTTTTTTTTGTTCTAATCAGTCCACTTCCGGCACAGTTTTCCAATTCTCGATCATGCCGGCACTGCTTCCGGCATAGTATGTTGCTTAAATTTCTATGACGGCACATGACGAAAAGTATCCAGGAAACTTCAATTTTTTTTCACTTGACTACCAGCATTGATAGAAGAACCATCGAGCATGCCGGCACTTAGTTACGACATTGAATGGTAGTTACCAAGCATGCCGACACCATTTTCCGGCATGCTTCTTCACCAATTCCGGCGTGGTCTTCATCACTTCAGGCGATGTAAAAAATATTCCGTTTTGATTTTTTTTTCTGGTTTTAATCAGTCGATTTCCGGCACAACTAGTTAATTCTCAAGCATGCCGGCACCGGTTTCCGGCATAGTATGTTGCTTTAATTTTTATGCCGGCACATGGTGTAAAGTATCCAGAAAGTTGATTTTTTTTTTCACTTGACTACCGGCATTGATAGATTTCTATTGAGCGTGCCGGTACTTAGTTACTGACATTGAATGTTAGTTACCAAGCATGCCTACACCAGTTTCCTGCATGGTCTTCATCAATTCCTAAGATGGTCTTCATCACTTGCAGCATGATCTTCATCACTTCCGAATTAAAAAAAATAATAATTTGTTTCCAAAGTGAGGAGCCGGCAGAGAAGGAGAAGAGAATTTGAAAGAGAGTGGGGAGAGTTTAGAATTTGAAAGGGAATGTGGAATATTTGAGTTTCAAAGCTCCAACCCTGAAAGAGATTAATAAGAAGTGGAGATGGAAACGACGGATATGATTTTATTTTTTGATTTTAAGTTTTTTGATTTTTATTTTGAAGGGAGGATATTTTAGTAATTTTGCACCCCAAAACCACCCCTTAGCAGACACCATGGGTTGGAAGAAGTAATCAATATCCCCCAATTTCGCGTTCTAAGTAATTTCAAAAACCCCTTATCTCAAATAATTTTGTAATGACCAAACAACCCTTATTTAGTTAATTTTAATTTAATTAGATAATAATTAAATTAGTGAATTTTGTTATATACTGAGTGAATTCTGGGACAAAGTTTTTGTGGGAAGAAAAACTAGAGAGAAGATAAAAAATAAATTTTTTGGAGATTTCTTTCAAAACCTAGATTTTGATTCACTCAACCAAAATGAATCAAAGTGAAGAACTAATGGTTGAAAATCAACAGGTATGCCTCTAAACTATCTCCCATGAGTTCAATTTCGCACAAAATTAGCTTAAGTACATTAAAAAAATCAGATTTTTCCACTTATTGCTCCTGTTACGGTTGGGTTGAAGCTTCGTTCCCAACCGTAAGCCTTATTTACGGTTAGGTTTGGATGAAATCCAAACTGTAACTGGTTATTAATAGGACAAAAGACATATTACGGTTGGGAAAATGTCTAGCCAAACCTAACCGTAAATAATTTTTGCATGTGTATTTATTGCTCTTTTACGGTTGGGTTTTTTCATAATTTCAAACCGTAACTCGAATTACGGCTGGGATCGATTTTGTACTTTCCAACCGTAATTGTTCCTGTGTCTTAAGTTTTGTTCCTACGGTTGGAAATAAAGATCTTATGGCTGGGAATTTTACTTACGGTTGGTTTCGTGGCTCTTCGAACCTAGACGTAAACCAAAATATCTGGAAAATGTAGTGCACAAACGTAGACGTAAACCAAAAATCTGAAATTTCTTCAAACATACAGGAAGAATTACGTCTAGGTTGATCGAAAAACAAACCGTAAACCTGATAATTACGGCTAGATTTAAAAAAGAAAAATTCAGTAAACTAACCTAGACGTAAGACTACATTTTACGGTTTAATTAAAACTAAACCTAGACGTAAGACTACATTTTACGGTTTGATTCAAACAAAACCTAGACATAAGATTACATGCAAATCCTATTTTACGGTTGAATTCAACCCGAACCCCATTTAAGTTTTTCATAATCAAATTTTACGTTTAGAAATTAAACCCGAACCCGCACGTAACACCAAAAAAACGAATCAAGTTGAATTGATTTGAATTTGAAGTTATCATGTGGAGAGAGGAAGAGAAGAAAGATGAAGAGGAGCATCTTTTTTCTTCAATTAGAATAGGTTTTTAAGTTTTTATTTTAGTTCAAGGGTAATCTAGACATTTTGCTTTGGTGTTACGATATCCCATAACCACTTTTTGGGACACTAAGAATCCAAGTGAAGTCCCTCTAATGAAATGTGACGCCCCAATAATAGCCTTCTAGATTAAAGGGTGATTCTAAACAAACCATGTAAACAGACCACACTAAAACCGCATCTCAATTTTTGTCTTATAAATTTTTTGTATGGTCCCGATAGGCCCCGCGGAGGACAACATGGGGTTCCATTTTTTGGTCTTTGTTTTGTTTTGTTTTGTTTTGTAGTGGTTTCCGAGTGGTTCAAGCACACGGTTCGTTTAGAATTTTCGTTGATTAAACTGGTTCTCAAAAATTGGAGGATCATCTGTGCAAGATTAATACAGTTTCTGATAAATAATGCAAAGTAGCGACTAAACCATCATTTTTTGAAGTGTTTTTGATGGGAATCCTATTACAAAAGGTTATCATGTTTGTTGCTTTTACAATATTAATTCTAGTAGTTAAGATGAATGTAGTAGCTTTGAAATTGGCAATACAGTAATCAATTTCATTTCCTTGGTCCACACTTATAGTATTTTTATGTTCTTGTGTTTTTTTTTTTTTTTTTTGCATATGTTCGCACCAGCAGTTGCAGAGTCCGGCTAGAGTCATTTTGGAAAATAACGTTATGACCACTCCACTCAGTTGCCCATAAGACTCACTTTGAAAAATAAAGTTATGACCATTTCATTCAGTTGCCCATTACACAGAGGTGGAGCCAGAAACTCTACTAAGGGGAAGCAAAATATTTCTAGGGGTGCAAGATAGCAAAAATAGGCTCAGGATTCCAAAATCTCAGAAAATTTAGGTAAAATTTAGGCTTGAGATCCGGTTTAGCAGGTGTGCAACTGTGCACCCTTGCTTTTAACTGCCTCCGCCTCTGCTATTAGAGGGCCACATTTGCACCTTCTTACTCTAGTTTTTCTCTTATAGTACAATCTGCATGTAATCCCCTCGTTTCGGTTGTTCTTCTGCATCTCTAGCCTATAAGAGAAATAATTTACATGCTTCCCACAATTTGTCTCGAAAAATAACCCGAGAACAATCCAATGATGATATGGTAATGGATCTACCATTTGGATAGTAAAGGTTTTTAGTTGGTCCCACTACATATTTCACTCGGTGGTATCTTTGAAACAAATATTTTGGTCAACCTAGCAACTCTCCAAAAGAGAACATTGCAATTAAAAAATATAGAGAGCAGTTGTTACTTTATATATGAAGCCAACAAAAAAACTGACATAGGTTAAAATTGACACAATTTTTTTTAACTTATTATGCAGGTAGTGCCAATACTACGCGGGTGAAGTTCTAGTAGTCAATTAAAGTGAGGCCAATTCCTAACCTATCAATAAGGTTGTTCATTGATAACGCTAGGCCTGTCAATATTTGTCTGATATCCGGAATCCGTTTCCGAATATTCGAGATGCTATAGTATTTTATCCGTTTTATCGGATATCGAATATTTTATCGGATATTTCTTCCTTAACATATCGGAAATGGATTAGACCCCATCTGAAATGTTAATATCCGATATCCGATAGTATAGAAACTTATTTGTAATTTATCCTAATTTCGAGTCTAGTATCGGATATTTTCGGATAAATATTTTATAAGTGTCAATTATGAAAATGTTTTACAAGGGTTTTTAAGCTTTTTTGGTATAACAGGATATTATCGGATATCCGACAGCTTAGCCTATCGGAATCGATATCTGATTTTGATATCCTATAGGATATTATCGGATATCGAATATCCGAGAATGCTTAACCTGTCGGATATCGGATTTCTAAATATCCGACGAATATTCTTCCATTAACAGGCCTAGATAACGCAATAGATATTTTCAAACCTCTGCAGATAAAATGTCTGACTGTTTCTCTTTTCAGAATTTTTTAGAGCTTTATCCTGCATTATTATTAGATTATAATATAGAAATTGCATAATGTTATATTCTGGGCCATTTAGCAGTTTTTAGGTCATGAAGTAATTTTCGAGTCGAATCGGTAAATTTAAGGTTAAAAATTATGTTTTTTTTTTTCCCTTTCTATAAAGTTACGTAAAATATTATGATTGCAGGGATTACTCAAAATAGAAAGATATTTTAATTTTATAAAGGTTTTACCGGAATGATGAAGGGCTTTGTTTTATTGAAAAAAATATAAAAAAAAAAACTTTTGATTTTTTTTTTTTTGACAAAATGAAAAATATACGAATGAAATAAAATTACAAGAGGACAATTACAGAAGGATACAAATAGGACCCAACCAAGGAAACTGGAACAAACCTTACAAGAAAATAGAAAGCCTACCAAATGTTAAGCTGACATTTGTAATAAAGGATTCTAATGATATCTACAAAAACACGTTAAAGAATTATATGAATTTTAAATTAAAAATAAATACACATTCGTAGAATGAAGATGAGTTATTTTAATTGGTATAATCATTTGTTGTCAGCCGTCTTTTCTTTAATTATAACTGCCCTTCGCCCTACTTAATAATAGTTTAAGTCTGTTAAACCTCATCTCCGATGTTCGAATCCACTTTCAGTTTAAATAGCTATCAGTTTTCTCCCATGTCTTAAAACTGTTCTTTTCCCACGGAACTTAACATTTCAACATTCACTTAATCATCTTCCACCGGGGTATATATATATGGTTCTAGGTCGGGGGGAAAGGGAGAAGAAATAGACATATTGTAACACCATCAATTGTGTGACTTACACTCATCATATATTATGAAACTTCATGAGAATATCACCAATATTAATGCTTAGAATGCACATGTGATTCAAATGAATTCAGTTTATCAGCGCTAATTTGCAGGTAGGCGATAGTTTTAACTAATGTTAAAAGTAAGAAGAAGAAAGAAACCTCTATTGTTGACCACACTTTTTGTTTTGTGTCATCCAAAACGAATTCCTTTTAAGATTTTTTTTTTTCTGAATAAATGGAAGCGTTAATCAGCTTGAAAGCCAACTTGGCACTGCGTATATGGAATAACTACTCCTCAAACAGACAAGCAAGTTTTGACGGCCGCAGTTGACTCTTGTAACCAATTACTAGCTTAACCAATCAGACCCAAATGTAGTGGCTGAGGTCATCTAGGCGTGACATCCCGTAATTTTCATAGGGGACCTACTTTATGATGCACTACTGATCAGAATGATGCGTCATGTCAGAACTTGGTGATGCAAAAACATCATGTAGTCTTGATGCATCGCTAGTGCATTAGCCTCTCAATGTTGCTTATCTGAGCATGCATTATGATGCAAACACATCATATGCTATGTCGCATGCTCAAAAATGCGTCATTTAGACTTTGTAATGCTTATTTGCCGGTTTTTTTTCCCTAACTCAACCAACTCGTCTAAATGACTGGATCTGACTCATTAATTTGAATCTGACTTATAACTTTCTACGTCTGACTTAAAAATTAACGAATTTTTGATCCAAGTCGAATATGTGTCCGTCGAGTTAGATACAAAATGATATTTGACTCAAACAACTCCGGGTCAGATAAATGATCCGAGTCAGACTCATATCGCGAGTCAGATACAAACATACATAGTGTTGGTGTAATGTTGCATTTAAAGAAGGTGGGAGGTGGTAAATCTCAACTCCTCCTAGATTTCAGTTTGTAGAAATATGAGCAAGACTTATGCTGGGAGTATTGGTTGAAAATGCATCATTTTTCTTATGTCGCTTACTCGAGGAGTGAGGATGCATCATGATGTGAATGCATCATCATATTGTGTTGCTTTCCCGAGGATGCATCATCATGCCATGTCGCCAACTCAACTATGCTTTATTAGGGATTTGTGAAACTTAATTACCTGGTATGATGTTGCATTTGAAGAAAGCGTGGTCAATGTGTCACACTCCTCCTAGATTTACATTTGTTAGTAAGAATTATATAGAGACATAAATGTTGGACAAAAATACATCATGCAAAAAGTGCATCAAGCCGCTTATCTGTGATGCATCACAGTGTATCATTTTTCTGTTTTTATTATATTATGCGAGGATACATCACCATGCGAACGTATTTTTGTATTTAGACTTAGGTGAAAAATAAGTTAGAAACTGGTGCTATAGCGGTATTTTAGCTTACGAGTCACCAATATCTAGCATTCTAGCTCCCACTATATAATTATTTTGTTTTTTTATTAGATTCCTTGTCAGTTAAAAACTTCATGAACAATAGTTTGATCTATGTGCTGACCACGTTTTCCTCTTCGTCATTGTATGTATAGATGAACAGTATAAATACATCATTTCCATGTCTTTCGTATCAACAAGATGCTTTCATGTGCCGGAGCTAGGGCTGCACAAAACCGAACAAGAACCGAAAACCGAAACCAAAACCAAACAATTTAAACCGAACCGAACCGAAACCATATCCCAATGGTTCATTACTGGTTGTCAGTCCCAGAAAACCGACACTATCGGTTTCGGTTTAGGTTTCCTAAACATCGAACCAAAAATCATATGGTTAACCGATTGTTACTAGCCATAGGATTGAACTAATATTAGTCGTGGATGTTAGATATTTTACCCTAATAATATTTCACTCGAGTCTTCTCTTCAGTCTTTTATGTTTCTTGGAACTTCATCTCTCGTTGTTCCCTGTTCTTCCCTGAAGTGAAAGAACTACTAGTCTACCACCATACTTCACTCGGTTCTAAAACTACCACCACCAGGATCACCATCACCTTCTTATTCTCTTTGTTTTACTACTTCTTCTAGTTTGATCACCATCACCTCACCATTACTCGAACCTAGAAGCTAGAGTTTGATTACAAAGGTAAATGTATTGCGATTGTAACAAACCTCGCCATGTTACCTCATTTTCTTCTTTGATTTTGAAATCATGAGTTAGATTTGAACTGATTTTGATATTATGACTTGACATTCGGTTAACCAAAAACCGTTTGGTTTTTTAACAAAACCAAGTAGAAACCGAAACCAATGAAACCAATAGGTTATATGGTTTCATTGGTTTTCATTATTGGAAAACCGATTACTTTGGTTTCGGTTTAGGTTTTTCCAAAACCGATAAAAACTGAACCATGTGCGAAAAACTAGCCGAGTCACAAAGCTTCAAATCTGGTATGAGAGGAGTGTTCGGTAAACCCTTGGGAATGGATCACCTAGCTAACTTGTTATCGTATGAGATTCAAAATGCAGTCACTTTTGCTATGTTGGTGTACAAACTGGTGCACCTTGTTTTGTCTTTTGATTTCTTGGATTTTTGTAGACATATGTTTGTACGCCAATGTAAACTAAGATTTTTTAAAAATGGGAATTATATAGTCATATGGGTACTCTTTTTGTAGCTCTCGGAAAGAGCTTTCCGAATATATAAAGTTTGTGAATTTTGGACAAACGGTTCGAAAGATAAATAATTTTTAATTCTTTTTTATATTATTTAAAATTGCTGACATCATTGTGAGTCATTTTGGACACCCAATCTATGAAAAATAAAACTACCTAGACCACTACCAGCGTCATGACTGACTAAACAATTCTTCAGACGCTAAACAGTAAATATTTGGACTAAATTGTAAATCAGGAAGGTTATTTGTGTACTTTCAATGAAAAAGGACTAATTTGTACCTAGTTAAATGGGTCAGGACTAACTAATATATTTGGATGGGGTTTTGGACTAAACCATATTTTTCCCAATTGGTAACTATACCACGTTGCTGGACCGAGAATGCTATGTTGCTAGTGAAGGAACCAAATCCAAGGCTTTCGCGATCTAGGCATACTGAACCGACACGTGCCCATCAACCCGTAAAAAACGTGTAAGGCTATAAGCTTTCCCTCCAGGGTTTTGAGGCGGTTTTACATAAACAAAACCCAAACAATCAAACCTCCCCCTCTCT
This sequence comes from Papaver armeniacum, assembly GCA_023531295.1. Lineage (NCBI taxonomy): Eukaryota > Viridiplantae > Streptophyta > Magnoliopsida > Ranunculales > Papaveraceae > Papaver > Papaver armeniacum. The sequence goes on along the minus strand of JAJJWW010019333.1, from coordinate 85,297 downwards.
CTTTCTTCCAGCCCTAAAATACCAAACAATCGGCTCCAACAAAAATCGATCAATCTCTTCTTCTCCTTCCACGGACAAATTACGGTATGTTGTCATCAATCCCCTTCATCATGTAGCTCTAATTTTGTTTTCCATGTTGATATTCAGCGGATCAATCCGCTCAGTGTAGGTCTAAGTTGAGCTAAATATGTATTCAGAAGTGAAAAATAGCTCTGTTAAGCTAAATGTAGCTCTTAATTGTTGTTAGATTAGGAGTTTAACCAGTTCAATTGAGTCTGATTAACCTTCTGATCGGTGTTTTTGCTTGATATTGGTTCACAGGAGCAACAATTGTAGTATCTTTCATTCAAATATATAGAGATGGAGCCTACTACAGAGGTGAGTTTAATGTTTAATCAATTCTAGAACAATAATTTTTCCCGATTTTTTTTCGGTTATTAGCTTGAATTGTTACATCATAATAAGTTTTTTATTTTCTTATTTTTTTTTGTGTTGTAGGGAGCAACAGAATCAGTAGAATCAGTAAGATTTGGGTTTTATACTGCTGAAGAGGTTAGAAAGCAAAGTGTGAAGAGGATTACAAAACCAGAGTGTATTGATCTTGTAGGTGATGCTATACCTAATGGATTGTATGATCCTGCTATGGGTCCGTTAGAGGACGGCGGAATGTAAGTTCTCTCTATCTTTGTATAAAAGTTGTTAAACCATATTGCTTGTCATGAATGATAAACAGTTGAATAATATATTTGGTAAATTGATGATACCGTAATCTCGCTTATTTTGGTAATCATTCTTTGTCTGACATTCAATATATAGAGGCTTTGGGGGTTTTTTTTGGTTGGTATTTTGCGAACATTGGACTTGGTTTTTTGGTATCAGTTTTTGGCCTTGGTTCTTTCTATTGAGAAAAAAATAAAATGAATTTCTGTGCTTCATTACTTGATTAAAACCGTGGGCAATTGAAAAATGATAATGTAGTAATTAGGTACTCACCAGTGAGGTAATAGATATATCGGATAGAAAATTATTTTAATTGTATATTAATGATTATTTTCATGACGTGATAATGTAGTTCATAGTTAATTAAAAGCTTATTTTGTTTTCCTTGCAGTTGTCCGTCATGTGGCGAGCTCTCACTTCTATGCCCTGGTCATTGTGGTCATATTGAATTTCCGTTACCAGTATACAATCCGTTGCTATTAAAGTTTCTTTTTCAATTCTTAAAGGGGACTTGCATCTTCTGCCGCCATTTTTTGGTAGAACAAGCAAAGGTATATCTTCCACAATGGACATGTTTCTCTGCGTAAAGGTTGCTAAATACTGTCTTTCTTTTTAAGGAAACAAAGGTCATAAACACTGATGAAGGCGACCTGAAAAGTGGAACTTGTTATGGGTTATCTTTCTGGATTATCTAATCTATTCACTCTTTAAATTTTGATGTATTCTCTATTTTAGGTTCAAATGTGTGTTGACAAGCTGGAACTCATCAAAAAGGTGATATTACCGGGCGAAAGCTCTAGGATTGGAGGAATGTTCATATGAAGAGGAAAGTGATGTCGAGAGTATGGGAGGCACCACCAAGCTCTCTGAAGAGAGATGTTTAAACTCCCAGAATTTGGAGCTACCCAACTGGACGTGTCTGCAATATAAAGAGGCTATGTCTGCATTGGATGTTTTATTTAAGGCAAAGACAAACAGAAAATGTTCTAGGTGCGAAAAGAAAAATCCCAAAATCACCTGTCCCAATTTTGGTTGGTTTCGCATGGTATGTTTGTTATCTAAGAAATAATCAAAACCCGTCTTACTAAGAACTCTTTTATGCATGTCACAGATATGAAGTTGACCAATACTTAGAAAGTTGCATCAAGCTATTTTTGCATTTTTCTTTTCTCTCGAGTGATATTTATGTATTACTTTGTTACAAGTACTAGTCAGCACTTTTGTACATCATACACTAGTTAGAAGATAATCAGATCTCACCTTTCCTCATGTGATATTTACGGGTATAAAACCTCTATTTATTCTCATGATGATCTAATCTTTTTTTCTTTTCTTTATTTTTCTGTAGGACATGGCAGAGCATTCTATTCGAGCAAATGTTATTCTAGGAATGGAGCCGGACGCACCGTTCGATGATGAAGCTGTGCATAATGGAACATCGAGTTCGGCTAAAAAAACAACTCGAAACAAAAAGGGTTCTGCACCTCCTGCTGAATACATTGAGCAAAAGACTCTCTGTAACACAGACCTTTCACCAGAAAAGGTATACCCTTACCTAGTGGTACATTCTGGCCATTAGGAATAGGCTCCTGATCTAGTAGATCTTTAATTGGTAATCTGCATAACTGCTGTTTTTCGTATTGTATATTCTTTTTGTACTGCATGTTAATATTTCATTATGACATCTTACAGGTGAAGGATCATATGAAGAAAGTGTGGGAAAATGAGAATCGAATCTGCTCCCTAATCTGTGACATTCAGCAACAGGGGTTAAGTACATCTGAGAAGAAAAATAGCTACTCCATGTTCTTCATAGATGCCCTTTTAGTTGCTCCGGTCAAGTTTCGTCCTCCTACTAAGGGTGGTGGTATAGTGAGTTACACCAACACCTCTTTTCTTCTTTTCATGTTATACATCTTTTTGCTCTGTGCCCCCTTTGTGTTTTACCATTTACGTTAGGGATCCCAAATGCGAATGTCAAATATAGAAAATGTCGCTGCAGCAAGTTGCAACTACATTTTGCCTTCTGGGTGATAATGGGCGTTTGTTTATTCTTTGTATCTCTTTGTATCTTTAGTGGATTGATATGGCGTATTACTTGCAAGTTGCAACTACATTGTTTTGGTTTAAATCTTTAAAGGCTTATGCTTCCATTACGACGTTATGTGCTTACACATTTGGTTTCTTTTTCTTAGGAGAGAGAGCATCCTCATACCGAGTTATTGCGTGAAGTCGTAACATGCAGTGAAACTTTAGAATTTAGTGTAGATCCAAACAAAGTGGATGCTACCGGAACCAAGGAAAAAATTAACAAAGAAGATGTTACAAGACTTTGGATGGAACTTCAGGATAGTGTAAATATCTTGTTTGATAGCAGGGCAGCCAAAGGTAAAGTTTCTGCTCTTGTACTCATCTTTGGTTTCTTTATACCTTGGCATCCCTTTCTCTGTGTATATTTGGCAAGTATTTGCTGTTCGTCAATATAGTACCCATTTGATAAATTCCGATTATGCTGCGTTCTAGGTTAACAGCAGTTTTTCCGATGAAACCATGTGATATTCTGGACTTCATTATTGTTCACTGAATTAAAATTGAGGTTTTTGGAACTAAAATTTGAGACAGTAGTGGTTTTTAAATTTTCACATCTTTGTGAACTAATTGGTGAACATACATGTCCCAGTGCTCAATAGTCGTAGAAGTACTTTCGTTGTTTCTGATTTAGGTCCTTGTAGTATACCTTCTATATGTTACCTTTGCCAGATGAAACCATGGAAAAAAAATTCATCTTTTCTCACACACTGGGGAACTATGTCAATCTTGAGGGTCATAATGCTTCCTAATCCCATTGTTTCTTGACTGAATCTTTCTTGCTTTAAATTTCTTACAACTATTGTTGATATTTCCTACTTTTCCAGAAAATGTACAATCTTTTGATGGATGCATTAGAATTTAGTTTTCTTAGAATTAGCATATTTAGTTGGTTGTAAAATGAGGCAATTAAATCTGGCTTAGAACCTGAAATTGTCACCCTTCTAGGAGGTCTGGTTTTCTCCTGCACTTTCTGTCTCCTTCCTGTTCACTTACACCCTTCTAAATCATTTCTCTCTTCATTTGACCATAGCAGATGAGTGTGTCTCTGTACTAACGGTTTACATTCTAGCACATGATTCTGCATTAAATGCTGTTTTACTCCCTGCTCTATCTTCATCTTGCTGGAATATCTATATTACATTTTTTTCTTCTATTTCTGAGCATTGTGGATTTAAACTTTCCTGTTTATATAGGTTCAAAGAACAAGTCGGATAAAGGAATATGTCAGCTGCTAGAGAAGAAGGACGGTATGGTACGGCAACATATGATGGGAAAGAGGGTTGACTACACATGTCGGTCAGTCATTTCTCCTGATCCCTATTTAGCAGTCAATGAAATTGGGATTCCTCGTTCCTTCGCAAAAGGGTTAACATATCCAGAGGTAAGGTTGAAGAGATTGGCCTTTCTACGTCCTTCCAATGCTTATCCTAAACATCATTATTGTCATATAGTTGTATGCTTTGTTCTCAATACTGGAATTTGATTCTCGATCATTTTTACTGTCTTTTGACAAGGAATTTTACATGATTAACTCAACTTGTGATATTTCTTTAGGATTACCTGCTTGAACTTGATGCATCCTTCTCTTATTGATTTACAGAGGGTGACACCCTGGAATGTGAACAAACTGAGGGATGCTATTCTTAATGGTAATGCTACACACTACATGGAAAATGGCAAAATTGTGAGATTGAAACAAAATCCAGAAAATGTTAAAAGCCAGTATGCCATACGCGAGGAGGTTACCCTCTCAAAAGGAATTGTTACTCAATCTGAGAGGAGTACAGACCAAGATTTTGGAGGAAAAGTGGTATTTCGCCACTTGGAAGATGGAGATGTTGTACTCGTTAATCGACAGGTACCGCTAAATGTTGAAAAATCTTATCATTTGTTTCGTCTTTCCTGTTCATGTGATTGATTTAATATACGGCTAAATTAAAAAAGTTTATGCCCGTCATCATTGCCGAGTTTTGGGTTCGAATTTCTCAGAGAAGAAAAAGATAAGAGAAGTCTCAACTTGTTAGATGGATTGCCGGTTGGATTCTCTTCCCGTTGTTTCTTTTTGTACTTGTTTTTGGTTTTGTGCTGGAGAAGGATTCTCCTTTTTTCTTTTTGCGTACCAGATTTTGTTTCGTTTTTATGGGTAGTTTGTAGTATATACCAGGGTGATGCGAATGATCATATGCTGCATTAGGTAACAAAATGGAGGGACAGTTCAGTTTTTTATTGAAATCTATGTTTAAATCGTCCGTGGGAATCTTGGTCACGAAATCAATATCAATTAACTTTTAATTCTAAGATTCTTATTTTCATCAACAGCCTTCACTTCACAAGCCAAGTATAATGGCTCATATTGTACGTGTCTTGGAAGGGGAGAAAACAATTCGAATGCATTACGCAAATTGCAGGTTTTTCTCACCTCTTTGTTCATTATTAGCTGTGAGTTGTGACTTTTAAATTGCATTGCATAATGTACAATTACTAGACTAACACTGTACGTTTTTGTTTTTAGCGTTTACAATGCTGATTTTGATGGGGATGAAATGAATGTTCACTTTCCACAAGACGAAATTTCACGAGCAGAAGCTTATAATATAGTTAATGCAAATAACCAATACATCGTTCCAACAAGTGGCGAACCTAAAAGGGGTTTAATTCAGGTTCGATAATTTCTAAGAAGTTGGCATTTTTAGTCGATTATTATTTTCTTGAGTGAAATTGTTTTGTGTATTAGAACATGAAAGCCTTATTTTTTTCATAACTTTGTTGCTGCAGGATCATATCGTAAGTGCTGTGCTTCTTACAAAGAAGGACACATTTTTAACCCGAGATGAGTTCTACTACCTTCTCTATGGTTCTGGTGTTTCTGCTGCTGTACGATGCTCAAGTAATGGTAGACCTCGCAAGAAAATTTCGGTAATAAGCACTGAAGACGAAATACAAGATATTCCACCTGCTATCTGGAGACCAGAACCTCTATGGACAGGGAAACAGGTTAGGGCTAGATTACTAATTCAAGCCGTCTTGGACATATGTAGTGCCCTAATTTATTTTTTTCTTCAGTAGTATATGACACTGAAACTGTATAACTAATGATACTTTGCAAATTTGTGCTTGTTTTGCAGGTTATAACATCAATTCTGAACCATATAACTCGAACCAGAGGACTCACTCCTCTGACTATTGAAAAGTCTGGAAAAATACCAAATAACTATTTTGTAGAGGAGAGTAAAGAAGGAAATGGAAGTGAAAAAAGAAAGATAAGTGAAGAACTGAAGTTACGAATTCAGAAAAATGATCTCCTGCATGGAGTGATTGACAAGAATCAGTTTGGTTCATACGGTTTGGTTCATATGGTCCAAGAGCTATATGGTTCAGATGTAGCAGGCATTTTCTTTCGGTTTTGAGTCGCGTATTTACTTTGTATTTGCAGGTTAGATTCGTTTATTCATCTTCTCCAGTCTCCAGTTATGTTTTCACTTGTAATAAATGTTACTTTATCAATTCTTCAGTTAATATAAATTTGCTAATGCAATTTTTATGATCCAGATGCATGGCTTTACATGTGGGATTGATGACCTTCTTGTAACACCAAATGCGGACAAAGAAAGGATGGAAAAACTCGAGAAAGTGAAACAAAGGGTGAAGAAGTACACTCTTTGTTTGTTGGTTCTGATGATGGAGATACAGGTTTGTCTTTATTTGGTGTCATAAGTAGTATCCATTCATCCTTCGTAGCAGACACAGATAGCTTTACTCACCTTCGCAGGTGTTTCACCAAAAACTTTGTTGTGAATACCCGTGCTTCTTTTGTAGATCCGAGGGTATTACAAGAGGAGATTGAGAAAACCATACGCACCAATGGTGAAACTGCAACAACCCGCTTGGATAGAATGATGTCCAGTTCCCTTAACGGGATAACCTCTGAGGTGAACGACATGTTGTTCCCCAATGGGTTACAGAAACCCTTTCCAAAGAATTGCCTTTCAGTGATGACTATTTCGGGAGCCAAAGGTAGTACGGTGAGTAGTTAACACACTCTCTCTCGGTCTAGATTTTTTTCTTACAGTATGATTGCCATTCTCAGAAAACTTCTTAGATATAATCCACATTTCTTTATTGTCAGCTTTATACATAAACTGAACAGTGGATGATTGAAACCCCATAAAAATGTCAATCATCTTATAAAGTACGGCATGCTGGCTTCTCCTCTATGTATAGTGTCTTTATTGATTCGTGCGAGGCTATGTTCCTATTAACTCTAGCTGAGGCGACGCTTTACATGTGCTCGATGATATGCCTGATATAGAGCATATGTTGCACATAATTGGAAACTTGGTTGTTCGTAAATATCAATCCTATTAAGGTTCTTTGGAGTTTTATTTTTGCCTCATGTCAAGGGCAATTCGGATTTATAAGAACTTTCCTGAGCAACAGAGGCTGATCAAATAGCATTGCATTCAAAATTAATTTTTATTTTTAGCATTAATTACTGTAGCATAAACATAATTACCCCAGCTATAGGTAAACGGTAAACCTTTGGACATGTACGTGAGAAAAATAAGCTAACCATTCAAAATAAATATGTTTTAGTAATGCATTCACTGCAAACATAATACCAACGCTGCTTTTGAGAAAAAAATTAAGTTATTCTTAGAAATTCCAATTTATTTTTGGTCCAAGGTGTTTCATTTTCCGTTGGCTGACTTCATTTGTATTTGTCTAGGTCAACTTCTCGCAAATATCTTCTTTGTTAGGCCAGCAAGAGCTAGAAGGTAAGCGAGTTCCTAGAATGATCTCCGGGAAGACCTTACCTAGCTTTCACCCATGGGATCCTGCATCACGGGCTGGAGGCTTTATTGGCGACCGTTTTCTGACTGGTCTTCGCCCTCAGGAATATTACTTTCATTGTATGGCTGGTCGGGAAGGGTAAATATACCTTTCAACCATCTGACATAAAAGAAAAAAGAAAAAAAAACTTTTTATTTCCGAATATCTAACTCCACTCACACGGAACATATTTTTGTATCAATTTGGATTCTGCTGATTTCAAGAAAGCACCCACATAATGAAATGTCATGTTTTTATTCTATTCAGGGCTGTGTATACTGACAAACTTAAATTCTGGTGCCAGGTTGGTTGATACAGCAGTCAAAACTTCTCGTAGTGGATACCTGCAGAGATGCCTTATAAAAAGTCTGGAGTCTCTGAAAGTCTGCTATGATCGCACCGTACGTGATGCAGATGGATCTGTTGTCCAATTTTGCTACGGTGAAGATGGTGTTGATACCCACAAGACTAGCTTCATTTCCGAATTTAACATAATTGCCGAAGTATTTTCTTTCCACTTTCTTATTCCTATGCTTTTTGTCTATCTGCTTTAAAATCTGAATTATGTGAACTCTGTTTTCTGATTTTTTTTCTTTCTTTCTGGGTTTTCTGTCTATTTAGAATCAGAAGGCTGTATTGGAAAACATTTGCGGTGAGTTTAAAGATTCTCAACTAATGGAATGCGGTGACTATGTTACGGACATGCCGATGGCACTTAAAGGGAAAACAAATGATTTTATATCTGATTTCAAAAAAAGAAAGCAGCGGGATTCTTCACAAGTTATAAAAAGAAAAGAGTTTTTGAAGTTAATGAAGCTCAAATACCTCTCTAGTCTTGCTCAGCCCGGGGAACCTGTTGGTATCATTGCTGCTCAGTCTATTGGAGAACCGTCAACCCAAATGACGTGAGTTACTTTTTATTTTCTCTTCTCATTTAATTACAAACTTATTAATCTTCACAGCTCTAGGAATCATATCAAGAGTACTAATAAATGTAGTATATTAGTATTCTCATATAACTAACTAGCTTGCCGAATTCCGTTTCTGGGGTCATCCAAAGATGCCCTGCCGTAATCTATGGTTTGTTGAAACTTCCTAATTCTCTCCCTCTTGCAAGAGACAACCGGAGGGAAAACAGAGTAACAGTGTAAAATGGTTAGGGAACTTGGTTAATGATAGAAGATTCTAGGAAGATGGCCTACTAGATGGATGGATGTTTTTTTAGGATGTCTTCATCTCTGGAGATTACCCATTTAGAGGGAGTCCCTTCACTGAGGATTGGCACGCGCTTAGTACATATTTGTTCCAATTGACATCCATCCAACACTCTTACGGAATAAAAAAATTACTTGGGAATCGAAAAAATAAAGTTGTAATGTATTATCTACTATGTCAATGGGTACTCATTCCAACATTTTCCCTTTCAGTCTTAATACTTTCCATCATGCTGGGCGAGGTGACATGAATGTCACACTAGGTGTCCCTCGGTTGCAAGAAATTTTGATGAGGGCTTCAGCGAAAATTTTGTCTCCGGCTATGATCTGCCCCTTGCAAAAGGAAAAGACAGAGTAAGTTCACATTCTGTAGTCTGTACTTCCATGGTGTGTCATGTAGGTTCAGAGCCTGGGTGGTGCTTTAAGAATATGATTTCCTGGGAAACACTATAATGTTTTATGCTTATAGAATTTTTGGAACATGTTTCAGATATATTACTCATCAGCTGGCAGCAGCGTCAAATGAGATTCCCACTGTCGGGAACATTATAAACAGTGTGGAGGTCCAGAGCCTGGCTGCTAAGTTCAAGAAGGTCACTGTGGCGGATATAATAGAGAGCATGGAGGTCCACCTTGTCCCATGTGTTACTCATAATGGTCAAGTTTCAACTCTTTATAAGCTGAAGATTAAGGTCCATCAACCTGAAGATTTTCCTCCTTATATGGACATAAAGCTAGAAGACTGCATGCAAACCTTAGATGTTCTGTTTGTTAGAGAGTTGGAAGACATGATACAAAGTCATATGAAGCTGTTATCCAGAATTAATGGCATTCGTGAGATAGATGGCGGTGAATCTGGATTTGTTTCTGAAACACAGTTAAAGGAAGATGAGGATGAGTCAGGTAAGAAATCACAGCAAGTAGGGGAAGATAGCGATGACAATGGAGAGGATGATGATGATAATGAAGCAGAAGATCTCGATGGTGATGCACAGAAAAGAAAACAGCAAGCTACAGATGAGATTGATTATGATGAGGATGGGATGGAACCAGAGGCTTCAGTTGTTGAAAATCTAGATACTGATAGCGACAAAGGAGATGACCATATTTCCGATGGTGAAGCTCAGGCATCTGATGCCGAAGATGAACAAAAGTCCATACCAATGCCGAAGAAGTCAAAAACAGAAGATGCCAAAGATGAACAAAAGTCTATACCAATGCCGAAGAAGTCAAAAACAGAAGAGAAAAAGGCAGGACCAGATGGCAACCCCAAAAAGGTGACCAAAGCAAGGGGGGTGCAAAAGAAATCTGACAGAAACATTTTCACCGAAACAATGGGATTGGATTTTGAGGTCCATTTAAGATTTTCTCCAAAAGAACCTCATATTCTACTGTCTGAGGTATGTATTCTTGATCTATCATATTCTTGACTGGCATGTGATGTGTTTTAAGATGCGGATTGCATCTTACGGTGTTATTATTATTTATTATTGTTAACTTCCACGGATAAAAAGGAATCTTAACTTCAATGTTGCTCTGAATGTTTGTACAGATTGCCAAGAAGGCAGCTAAGAATGTCTACATCAGGAGACCTGGAACCATACAGAAATGTTCCGCGTTTGAATACAAGGATCCTATCTATGCAAATGAAAAAGGCTATCAAGGAGAACCTGCACTACAAACAGTTGGAGTGGATTTCAGTGCTTTCTGGAATTTAGTAGATGATCTTGATGTCAATCGCATTGTTTCAAATGATGTACATGCAGTTCTTCGAACATATGGGGTGGAGGCCGCTAGGGCTACCCTCCTCAATGAAGTGAAAGGTGTCTTTAAGGCGTACAGTATTGCTGTTGACATCCGACACCTATCTCTGATTGCCGATTACATGACTCACGAGGGGGGCATACGACCTTTTAACAGGTATGGACTCGCAGGATCAATATCCCCATTTAGCAAAATGACTTTTGAGACTGCATCAAAGTTCATAGTGGATGCCGCGTATCATGGTGAGGTGGATAGTTTAGAGTCGGCGTCAGCAAGGATATGCCTTGGTTTGCCTGTAAAAATGGGAACTGGCAGTTTTGATGTGTTGCAGCAAATATAATTTTGAATAACCAATTATTTTTTTCTGAAGCATATGATATGTGCAAATATCATGCTGAAGTTGTGGTTGAACATTTCTAGTGTTTGGCAATAATAGAACAATAAAAAAGCTGTTCCAACTTGACTAATTCCTTAGTCTTATCTGCTCTGTTCATCACTGTCAAGATTCCAACTCATTCTCAACTTAGAGGATTACAACTTCAAAAAAAAAAAAAAAAAAATCTAATGTTAGGAGCTTTTTTACCCCTATGTTTTGCTGTAGTGGGGATCTTTGAGTGCCATATGAATTTAGATTCATTCTTGGCCATTGAGGAACACAGTGACATGAATTCTGGTTGGGGCTTGGGTCCTAAGTAAAAAAAATTACTTATGGAACATTTGTTTTCTTCATTTCTTTAGGCCGAGTTTGGTAATGCTTATTTTTTTTCAAAAGCACTTTTAAACCTGGCTTGATTGGGGTATACTCAAACTAATTGGGGTATACCCAATTTTATAGGGACTCTTTTAAGGGCAAAGGGGGAGGTCAATGGGTAAAGTTACAAAATTACCCTTTCTCATTATAACTCTAATTACTACCAAAATCAGTTTTCTTTCTTCATTTTCTGCTCTTCTTCTTCTCCTCCACAACCTTACCGGCTCCATCACCCCACCACCACCAAAACTCGTCGATCAATTCGTTAAAATCGTCGATTTGAAAACTCCGATTAGTCTTCATCAATGGATCCACCACGGAAGAAGGCAACTCGTATGAAACAAACTAATCGAAAACTCAATGAATATAACCCTGGAATTGCAAATTTGGTTGCTAAGAAAGTGAAGAGAAAAACGGTTGAAGAAGAAGGAATTGAACCCGCGGAAACACGTGAAATGGTGCGCTTAAGAAAGTAAGGGCACACTTAAACTCACTCTAGTACTTCAATTTCATGTTTGCATGTCAAATTAGGTCAGAAAAATCGAATTTGTGAATTGGTAGTTACGGCACCGGCAAGGTTCTTGGTTATCGACCTTTCCGGGATTTCATAGTTAGGCTTTGGCCTAGGAAGGTATAAGGTTGAAGAACTTGTCTACTGTATAGTTTCTCAGAATCGCTACTAGCGGTGGCGCGGCAGTTATTCAACCGTATACATTGCCGGCGTCTTTTATTTTTTTTATGAAGCCATAAGTTTTTGTTTTTTACCCTTCCGGCTACTTCTTTTGAATGTTTCTGATGCCTAGAACTTTTAAATCCTAAGGGTATATAAAACCAAGCCGGCGGTTTGTCGACCCGGCTATGTATGTGTAATGGACCTTGCCGACCTATATAGTGAAATTTTTTTGTTTTTTTTATGCGCCGGAAAGCTATTTTGATGATACAATGCCGGCATTTTTTAGCCGGATCTCATCTTTTGGTCGACCTTACCGGCCATTATTCCGCCGGATATGTTGTATATATCTAACCTGCCGGCCTATAATGTTTTTGTTCTGAATTGTTCTTGTTCAGATTGCGAAATGCTGAAGGTTCACAACACTTTTGGCCAAGAGTGTGGGAATCCTAACTCAAGAAGTGCTCAACAAGTGCACGATAGGCACATAGTTATTGAAAATGCGATACTTGCTTATTTAGCTATCCAAAAACCAATTTTCAACGCTCCCACTTTAACTTGTCAATTGAACAATTTGTAAGTATTTTTGTGGTTTATTTTACGTGATCCATGTTGTTTGATCTTCCAATGAAACACCACTAACAAATATAAGTTTGTTTTTGTGTTTTAGTAGCACGAAGTCGTGAAAGCGCGCTACTTGGAGGAAAAGGGGGAAGCATTCGCATTCGATGCAAGCTATCAATTCATGGAATCCAAAATCCCGGAGTATGTCCCTGAGATGATGGAGGGTGTATCGTCTTCGGAGGAGGAAGATTGATGGCTTTAGAAGTTTTAGTATAGGTTTTGTGGGTAGACCTCTATGTAAACCCTCACGAGACTATAACTCGTCCAATAGGGTCGCCTAGGGGTTCAACGGCTTGATGCACATGCTAAGTGCATTCGTTTTTCCGTCGACAAGGATTAAGTTTTATGTTTCAATCAATGTAGTAACCAAAATTGAATGAATAAAGTAAATTACATCTTCCATATTATGTCACCAGGCAATGTTGTATTTTTTTGCATGCCGAGATTAATATAGCCTAAGGGTAGGAAATATTTACATGCCGACCGCAAGATTGCTGCCCAAGATAGTCGGCGTGTTCTTCATCCGAGGACCATTCCGGCGGATATATGGTCTGACTTATTCAAAGTTGACACCGCCATAAGCGGAAGAGGGATCGCAGACTTATTCAAAGTTTAACTTTCCTACGGATGTATGGTCGGAAGCTTATTCAAACCACGACCTTGCCGGCTTTATGCATTTTCAAAACCAAAATTTTTGGATCGAAATCGAACTCAAAGACGGATCAAAAGGTTAATCTACTGAATTCAAAGTTTCAAAATTTTAATCTAAACTCAAGTAATTAACCTAATCAGAATTTTAGTATTAATTAACCAAGGGCATATTAGCCATTTAGAAAAAACAAGGTTAAGGGATGGCTTGGTTTTACTTCATAATGATCAGATTTTGTCTTATTGGGTATACCCCAATTAGTTTGAGTATACCCCAATCAAGCCAGGCTTTTTTTAAAAGCTAGGGAGGAGGAGCTTTTAAAAGCTATCAAAGTATAAGCCGTGGTCCCACATAAATTTAATACTTGATTTATCTTTTTTATCCATATTTTATTTTATAAATGACAAAAGTTACCCTTAAATTTATATACAATCAATTTTTTACTATTTCTTATATTGCATTCTTTAAATATTATTATTTTTTATTATTTCGAACTATTTTATATACCATTTATTTAATTTGTCAACAGTAGAAATAAAATAAATATTAAATAATTACTTAATTTTAGTTTCATTTTTTTGCTTGAATAATTACTTAATTTGTCAACAGTAAAAATAAAAACAAATATTAAATAATTATTTAATTGTTAAGTAAAATAATTTCTTAGCAATCATAATGATAGTGGTAATTAGTATGAACATTAATATTGTATAGTAAAAAAATTAATTATTTTTAAAGGTTTTCCCTATTTTCCATCCCCATTTTTCCTATTTCCAATCCCTATAAATCCTATCCCTAATTATCCTAAGTACCACCTACATAAATTTTCATATATTCTAAATACCATATCTTGACTTTTTATTTACACCCAATTAAAACCTAGTTAGCAAATCACGTTTTCATCTCCACCTCCGACCACAATCTCTTTTATTCCATCTCCAAGAATCATCACCACTTTCAAAGAATACAAAGAAGGATAAAGTTTGGGGTGTGATGTAGGCTAAACATTAAAGATGGTGGATGAGAGACTAGGGAATCATATTACTTAAAATTAGTTGCAGCATATATTGAGTTAACGATTTACAATGTACTAGTTGGATCGTACACAGTTAGAACTTGGAAGCATGATTGGAACATGTGATACTACCTTTTACGTTAATTTTGATTAGTATGTTTTGTATATAGAACGAATGCAGTTGGTATTACTATTATTACTGCACTTAGATGATCGTACACTAACCTTCTAATGAGATAGATTAGGTTAATTAATCACCTCTAAATGTTGTTCACAGTATAGATTTTCATTCGAATAAGCCTTGTTTAAGGATTAATCATCCATCAATTCATTTATAGATTAAATGACAAAAATTAAAAAGTAGATCCCTTGTCTAAGAAATCTAATTTAGGGTTTTTAGTTTAAGATTTTTGATTTTTTTTAATGGAAGAAGAAGAAAAGTGATAATGGTCATAGTCATAGTCAATTTGACTTTCATGGGCGGTACATAGGAAAAACTAGAATTGAAAAGTACATTAATTTTTAGAAATTGTGAAGGGATAGGAAATAGGAAAATTGGGGATAGGAAATAGGAAAAACCTTTTTAAACCCAATAAAATTGAATAAAATTACCATGAGTGATATGTCTGTTTTTGTCATTTGTTAAAACAACAATGGTTGAATCTGAAATTTTACCAAACACATTTTGATTGTTTTTTTAATCAGCTTCAACTTTAATTAATATTTTACCAAATGTCTAACTGTTTTTTTCTCACAAAGACAAAGACAAAGAACTTATGACAGAAAAGTGCTTTTACAAAAGCTGCAGCAACCCTTAATTTCTGACTTTTGATATTGATTTATGTTTATTGTGGTATCCAAACACCCTCTAAACAAACATTGATATTATCAACAATTAATTCTCTAAACAAACATTGATATTATCAACAATTAATTCTAAGTTTGAATTGCTTTAGGCGTGAACTGTAATTAACTACAGATAGTATCATGAGCGACAGGTAACTTTTTTTCTTCTTTTTTTATAGGATAGATGTGCGATAGGCGACCTTATTAGGCTAAAATGTCCTGTAGTAACAATTAAAAGCATTACCATAGTAGACTTTTGCCTGGTTTGAAATGTTAACACTTACATGGAAAGAAAAGCCAAAAATAAACGTTAGTACCTGCTTCCACGTTAGAAATGTTGATTTGTAGCAAGATGATCGTGCAAACATATCACAATTTCTATACACAATCCCACATTAGTAGTGGCCTTCCAAATCAAAATCCATCTACCCAACAAAAACATTAAATAGTATGTTGACTATAAAGTATCGGTATAACGTCGATGAAATCAAGGAAATCGTTCAAACTTGGAAAGTAATAATTTCTTGGATTTGTGAACGATTATTCAGTAATTAAGATTCAAATATTTTCAAATTTATTTTGTTTCCATATATGCACTCTACAAAGATTATATAAGGCAGGCTATACCAACCTGACTTACCACACCAATACCTGATCAGCTGTTAGCATTTGCGTTACAACCTATTTGTCAGAAGAAATTCTCAAATTCCTTCTGTTTCTTTTTATTCCTTTCTCACTTTAAAAACAGTGCTAGTCTCTTGTTCTTGTCATTCTAAGTTCGTTTGTAGATCTTGTTAAGAATTTCAGTCATGGGTGTTGTTGAGAGAGTTATGTTTTTCATGGCTTTGGCTGTTCTCTGTGTTGCTTCATCAACCGCTGAAGTTTACAAGGTTGGTGATGATAAGGGATGGACTACTCTTAGCCCCATTCCTGATTACCAGAAATGGTCTTCTACCAAAGCCTTCAAAGTTGGTGATTCCATTGGTACGTTTCACTCTTTTTCTTTCATATTTTTGGATCTTTAAGTTTTTATGTTCATAATAATTGGTATACTAGTATTGCTACAGATCATATGCCTTTTTGTTGTTGTACCGAGCAGATGTTTTTTTGCTAAGATCCGTATTAACGATGGTTTTAAAGATTTATATTAATTCATAATCTTTGATGATCTTGTTTTAATTAATTTCTTGTTTTGCTTTTTTTTTTTTTGGTTTGGATAGTTTTCGAGTACAATCCACAGATGCACAACGTGGTCCAGGTGAATTACACAGACTACAAGAACTGTAACGCTGCATCACCAATCAGAACCTTGACTTCCGGCAAAGACACAATTCCAATCAACAGCAAGGGACACTATTGGTACATCTGTGGAATTCCCGGCCACTGTGCAATGGGACAGAAAGTTGATATCAGGGTTGTTACTCATGTAACTCAAACACCAACATCTTCTACTCCTTCCGCTCCTACACCTTCATCAGGTCCTTCACCATCTGCCAGTACTGCACCAGCTCCTTCACCAAAGAAAAGCAGCGCTGTGACTATTTCTAAGGGTCTTATCGGAAAGTTTGGTTTCGTTGTACTTGCAGTCGTAGCTGCTGTTGCTTACTAGGGTTTATTTTTAAGATGAGAGACCTTAATTTTCTGCTTTAAAATTTGGATTTTGTTGAATTATTGATTGATATGGATTTTGTTGTTGCGGTTTAACGTTCCGTGTCTAGTATCTGCACTTTGTTATGGCCTTAACTGTGACAATTGTGTTTGTGGTTTTTTAATTGAGGTGTTGTTGGAATAAAAATCCATCTATATAAATGAAAAAATAAAAGCAAAATCAGCAGATAAATCAAAGTTTATATTTGATATGGTTAAAAACATAGATTCTCGATCAAATCTAACGCTTAGGAAGTTAGGGGTCCTCATAACAAAGGAACTTCTGTTTCATACCTCTCATGGTACAATGCATAAAGTTGCTGATGAGGCTTACAAAACCAAAATCTAAGAGAATTGAAAACCTCCAAATGATATTTCCTTCGATTTACAGGATTCAATACAATACAGACTCACCAAGGAGTTCATACTTAAAAAGGTCAAGGAGTTCCCGGATCAAGGCGTAGATACCATTACAACATGCTTGCACATTTTTCCCAATTTGACAACTCAAGGGGGATTTGTGCTTGATGGCAGCCAACCCTATGTTGTGACAGCTGATGCCTCAAAAGGAATGTAAATAATAAGCTGGACTCATTTGTGGTTATATATGTAAAACTAGGTTTTGGTTAAATATAATGTTTAGTCGGTAAAAGACAAAAAAGGTTTCGTGGTGTAGTTGGTTATCACGTCTTCCTAACACGGAGAAGGTCCCCAGTTCGAACCTGGGCGTAACCATCTTTTTTTTTTTTTTTTCCTCAACCGTTCCCTGATAGTCAATACCCATTGACTTTATCCTGCGGCTGTTAGAATCCGAGTCGAAAAATTATTATGCGTCTGCCGGGAGTCGAACCCGGGTCTATTGCTTGGAAGGCAATTATCCTAACCGTTGGACTACAAACGCTGGTTGAGTAATCTGTAGAGGCTTTTAAACTGGAAGTCTAGAGACTTCGTGGACCATTTTCTGATTAATCTTAGGTACTTTATTAAGAACTTTTTTTTTGGCACCACCCATTTTACACGATCATGATTTTATTTTTGGTCGGTTATTAAGAAGTAATACTAAGTCACACCTTATCTTAGTAGATATGTTAATATCAAACTTACCCTTCTTAAGTTAATTGGTTAGTGATTAGTAGTGATTTATTAAAAAGACAATTTTGTTAGAAAAAAAAATTATTGTGTGAGAGAGGAAGAAGAAAAGATGAAGAATAAGGCTTAACCCAAAAAAAAATTATATTGATATGATTACACATGAAATGAGTGATCCTAGTGATGCTAACTCCTCCTCTGAATCAGAACCAACTTCACCTAATGGAGTTGTTAATATTCATAACGATCCGGATATGAGTTATTTGTTAGATGATGAATGCATTCTTCCCAAAACTCAAACTCAAGATCAAAATGATGGATTTTACCAGCCACAACCAGGGAATGAAGTTATGGTACTCAGGTATGGCTCAAATTTAGTTAATGTAGCTTGATTTGGCCAAAAAATAGGCCAAAATGAAAATTTTAAAAACAAATTTCGGCTAGGTCAAAGTAGTTCGGTTACCACTACACCATTTTTAGGATTTAGCAACGGAGCCTGGACGTTGCTGACCGGGGTCGCATCGGCAGGTTGACGTTTCAAAACACGGTGTTGCAGTTTTTCGTAACGGCAAAAGCTCCGTTGCGATTCTTGGTCAGCAACGGAGATTCCATCTCATGCCGTTGCGACTTTGTTTATTCGCAACCAATGTCTGCCGTTTCTAAGATGTTTCTAATTACGGGAATACCCTTACCAGGAACTATGGTTCTAGTTTCTAATTTATTGGTTCTAAGTTCAATTTAGAAGCAGAACATCGACGTTATAAGCTTTTGCAACGGAAAAAAAAGGTCGGGTCTTCAATAACATGGTAAAAATCCATTCCCCACATTTACCCCAATGCGATTTACAGTTCCCCATATTTAGCATTCCACAGATATACAAACTTTTACACTTTCAATTCCACATTTACCATTGTGAAAAAAGAATTCTTCAATTGAAGTTAACAAGTATGAGTATTTGATACAAACTCATGTCACATATTCCTAGTAATAGCAGCTTGAATAATGTCACTTGGGAATTACAATTCACATATTCTGTTCTTTTTTTTCTCAAAGTCATGTCACATATTCCTATATCCCATGGTAGATGACCAAATCTTCACAAAAATGCTCTATATAATACTTGAGCTCTATATAATGTATGCACATAGTCACCAAACTCAATTTGGTAGAAGCTACCGAAGATTGAGATGATGCCACAAACACGACCACTCGAGTTTTAGGACATCAAGGACCAATGTATCCGCATGCCCTGTAAAACATGATTACAAATTCAAACTCTAAAACAAGTAGAAGCATATTATGGTAGCAACTAAGAGCCTAAGTCATCTTTACAAATGCATTGGGAAGTGTTCACAAAAATGCTTAAAACTAATCCAAGCGAGAAAAATGCAAATGCATTGGGAAGTGTTCAAGATATGCTTTTTTTCTTGCTTCCCCCTCCGGAAATGTACCATTTATTCCCACATAAAATTCCACAGCTACCAGCTCTAGGTGATGGATGGAATCCACGAATCTTAATTCTTTTCCATTCATCTGAGAAGAAAAATTGTAATAAATGAGTTTAATCTGGCTAAATAAGATTCAACCTAGAATCTATTAAGAAACCAGTTGACTATGCACACTCCTCAATTAGTGTTGAAATTCAAATTCAAATAAAAAAGATGCCTAAATTTAAATACCGTTTCAAAATCAAGAGAGTACAAATCATTCGAGTCCTTGATTTTGATGAACCTCAAAAAATGAAAAGGAATATGTCATCATAGAGAGCAGCCACATGATTGGATATTGAGACGGTCTACTCCCACTTGTAGAAAATACAAACATATCCACATTTATAGAACCTCGGTAAAGTTGAGAACTGACTAATTCTTGTAACATTATGGGTAACTTAATAACATGAATAAGATCTAGAGTTGCTTGGCGGTCAGTAATTTGCCTGAGAAATTAGTAATGGGTTTTACAAGCTTAAACAAGCCTACCCCAACTTGTTTAATACTAAAGGCTTGGTTGTTTACGAGGCTCAAACAACTTACGTGTAGTGCATAGGAAGCCACATCAAGACTTAAGATCGAACATATGTATATCATTCGATTTTCTTCCTTTAGCATCTTCACCCCTAAAGAGGATCAAAAGCGAACCCATTCTAGTTACACTTTGTGACCCTTCGAGAAACTCCGAAATGTGGTTTAATCGAAAAATTCAAATAAAAGATTACAAAAGCAAGTATTGGAATATGTCTTAGATAATGTATCGCGAAAGTTTGTAAGGATAAAAGTTTGAAACATTACCAAAACTTCCTTCAAGCTTCCATAAGTGACCAGACATTATGTTTCTATATCAAATGCCCATCTTTGGAAAGCCAAGAAGACAACATTATATAAGTTGCGGCGCAAACATAATGACCCCAGAGCTACAAAGGTTGACAAACGAAGAAACCCAAACCTCGAAATCCTCACGCTGCAGGTCGGTTTACCTCCAACCGTTAGTGCTTTTCCCCCCAAGGTACCTACTTGAGCCAAACAAAACAACAAAGTTTAAAATGCAATTCCATAGCCTATTTTATTATTTTCTGACATGCAATGAACATCTCATAACCTTTTCATGATGGTTTAAACAGTCAACACTGTACTTGTAGATTAGCAGCAGAAAATAATTTTGAAGCACGATAAGTTTGATTAGTTAGCATAACTTAGTAGGTGGTGAAGTTTAGAAAAATTTTAACATACGATGTCCCTTGCACGTAGGGATCTTCAACGGAAGAATATTTGGCAACAAGTAAAGTTTTGAAGATGCTTTGGTCCACGTAAACGTCTCAAAACTAAGAACCTGTTAAGCAACAAAGAAGAAACTTCAGTCAATATCTGGCAGTGTTTTGTTGCAGTCAGTAGATGCACGAAGCAAAATACCGACTAACAAATGTGTTTCTCTTGATGCTGTTATCTCAAGTGTCGACTAATAATTGAAATGAAGTTGCAAAAAACTGCACATTTACATATACATGCCCCATTTTACAATACACTTGAAAATAAATTAATACATGTACATCATCTAAAATGACATGGCCAGATTCACCACCAACCACCACCAATTTATCCCCAATCACAGTTGCTGCATGCTATTCAATCACAAAAACTTAGTATTTTAATGAAAGAATACATAACCAAATTGCAAAGTTAGGCTAAGTTAAACAATTTACATTGAAGCGAGGCGTCGGTTTATCCCTGTAGTTGATAACACCATCCAAAATGAAGCATGTCGGGTTATGTTCTTAAACCCTTCGAGCCCATTGGGAAGTGTTGATAGGTCACAAAAATAAAGCTTGTTCACTGGGTCGCATGACTCGTTAATTACAAAAGAACATGTTGCATATCAAAGTGAAAATGATTCAACAAGTTATACATATTGTAACTAGAAACAACTCTCAATGAGGAGAACTTATCGATCACGAAGCGCTACTTCTCTCTCGAGAGATCGGTTAGAAACTCGATTTTGTTTACAAAATACAAGTGGTGTCGAGATATCTTTTAGGGTCCAGGACCATATTGAAGTGGATAAAGCATTTTGTAAAAAAAAAATAAATAAATAAGGCACAATGAAACTCTTTAACATTGAACGCCAATACACCCCGTTATCTCGTATGCTTAAGAAACTAGCTTATGGGAATACTATGCATTTACTTCTCTCGCAAATTAGTAATATGTATAACTTGTCTAAGGTGTCAAAGCACACATACAAAATTTAGTATTCGAGATAAAGCCATTAGTGTCGAATTAAGTTTAAGCATCAACGAAAAAGCTATAGCGAAAAGACTACAAAAACTAGACATAATCTCGTGTACAAGTGTTGGTGAATATTACCATCCCATCATCCATAGCTTGTGCCCGAACAAAAAAATGGAATTTCTCGGATCTTTCCAACATAAAACATCTTCACATTGTTCTATACCCAAGAAGTGATGGTACAGTTGGTGATTAAGATTTGAATTCGTCTCAGTAAAGATTTTCAACATCCACTTCATCACCTTCCTACAAATATCACAAATACAATTGCAATCACAATCAATAAAATCAAAAAAAATATACCAAAAACGAAAAACAATTGATTGATCCACTTATACCATAACATCCTCAACTGGTTCATCCTTGTATTTGTGAGTTCAAGAAATCAATTCGAAAATCTCAAAATTACAGAAAATTGGAAACCCTAATTGAAAATTTTGGTGAAAATTGATAAAAAAGAATAAAATAGAGAATTACCCAATATCACCCTAATCATCTTCATCCATTGATGATGATGATTGAAGAGGAGACAAGTGATCCGGGTTTAGGTTTTTCTTCTTCACTTCAAACAAACAAGATGAATCAGATAAAAAAATAAAACCTAACAAGAGTAAGAAGAAACAAATGGGATTAAACAAAACAAAAAGATAAAATTGTATAGGATTCACAGCTGAAACCCTAGAAATCAAACCACAGAATCTGAAATGAAAATCTCTAAAATCGTAAAATATTCAAATAATGTAAACCGAAATGAAAATATTAAGAAAGAGATTTAAAACTCAGGTTGATTCTGAGCTTGTGGAGAAGCGGATGAAAGAGAGATGAAGTTGGTGTTCTGTGGCGGAGAAAAAAAATGAGAAGATAAACTTGATAATGAAAATATAGGTAAATATGGGTGAAGGGTGGAAAAATAAAAATGAAGACTTGGCTGGGATGTTGACTTGGGCGTAAAAGTAGTCCCAATGTTACCAATCACACACGCACTCGCACGTTTGAGCCCAAACGCGATTTACAATTCGCAACCTTCCGGCGAGGTTGCAAAATTAAATAATGAGATCTTAGCCGTTTAGAAAAATTAGCAACGGGGATTAGCAACAACGGTTTCATAGCGGACCTAGTGCCGTTGCAAATCGATTTGCAAATCCCTTAAAAATGGTATAGTGTTACTGAAGAACAAGTAACCGAACTTTTACGTAATTAAGTGCGGTTCGGTTCCCTGTTTGATAGACGTAGGTTACCAAACTCTCTTTTAATAGAGGTCTTTGAGAGGTCGGTGTCTTTTTATAGAAGACGTGGCAACTATTTTTACGATATCTGAGATAGAGGTTCGGTTTAGTCGAGTGTACTACTTTGGTTGCGAACCTTTAGTATAAAATCGAAAGAACAAATTCGCAAGATCGCAAAAAAATTTTAGAAATTATATAGCCGACAAAAATTTTGTTAAATAGATCGAAAAAATCTTTTACATCATCGAACATTTAAGTGTTACTTGTTTGTGGTTGCGATTGACCATGTGCTTTTTCTCGTAGGTTTAATGTGATCCAATACCAATGGATGATCAACCTTCCCCCGTTGATATTTTGTACGAAGATAGATCCTATCACTACATGAATGACTTGGTATTCAAAGATCCGGAAGAGGCAAAGAGTTGGGCTAGACAACATGCACAAAAAGACATGTGTGTATTAGGTTTGAATGAGAAATAAATCCAAACTTGCTTTGAAATGGTTTGTGAGAGAAGCGGTGATCCGTGAGAAAAGAAACAGGAGGAAGGGTTATGTTAAAAGGAAAGACCAATAGAAATAAAAAACGTTTTCAAAGAAGACTAAATGCCCGTTCAAGCTAGTATTTAATAAAAACAAAAAATTGGATGGATGGGTTCTCTACAAGGTTACTGAAGATAGCCGAACTACCTAGATGTATGGTCGGAGTATAGTTCGAGCAACTTGTCGAAAGTTACAAAGTAACCGAACTTGCAGTTTGGTTTTCTGCTTTAAAGTGACAGGTTACTAAACTTTTGGGTGGCTCCCCAAACATTGATTATTGCGAAGATGTCGCTACAAAAATAGCTCATTCATCCATCTGTTTCGAACTACAAAAATAGCTCCTCCATCCAATAACGATGAAGATGTCGATATTGTTAGATCGTGTAGTACGGTTATGAAACACGACTATGATAGAGAGTACTATAACTTTATTGACCACGACAATACACAATACATGTACCTTAACATGGATCAAACATCTGATGCTTGGTGGAACCGTATATATACGATTTTTGAGGCAGTAGACGAAAATATCCATAGGAGGACGCGGCGACTCGTGAAAAGTAGATTCGTTAGAGAATGCGTGGCCATGAAAGATGAAATTAAACCAATAGTTGATCGTTATCCAGGTGCAAGGGGTCCCAAAAGAGTACGTATGTTAATTAATAGTTTTTTTTTTTTTGGTTATTCTTTTGAATGATGCTAACTTATAATTGATTCATTTTTCCAGTGGTGTGCGACTCTCGATGGATATGAAACAAAGTATGGAAAAACGTTTTTGCATTCCGATCCCTATCGCATCTTGGAAGAAAGCACCTTTCCATTCAAATTATATGAATACGTGTTTTTAAGAATTTGAATGTAGTAAGCTTGATTTGTTATTTCAATTCCTTCGATGTTACAATTATATTAGATGTATGTTTCTTTTGGATTTAATAAAATGCAATTTTATCGTATTTTGATCAATCTTTGGATTTTTGTAACGTAGAAATTTTAGTTTACAAATAGAAGTTCGATTACTTAACGACAATTACACGACATTGACGAACTATGTAGAACCAAACTAAAAATACTAGTAAGAACTTACAAAGTTACTAAAACACAATTAAAAGATTAAAATACATGGTTTAAAAAGGTCACAACATCTTTAATATCTGAAACATGCTATGAAAAAGTATTTAAGGATGCGGAAATGATCTTCATATTTGAAATTCTTTCTTTTCCATCTTGCTATCCATTTTGGATGTCGAAATTATATCCTCGAAGGTTTCACTCCTAAGTCGATAACGCCTTACAATCCGAACTAAAACCATAAATTCCCTTAACTCTATCTCTAATCTTTCCAAATCGAATGGACAAAGCTATATTGTCACGGTTATGAGGGTTTGTTGTGTCGGAGCAGAATTTCTCATGAATTTCCCCCCCAATAACTCGGACTCATAATACCATTCATTATTCGTTCTTCACCCCCTCTTTGGATAGTATACTACGTAGTTTCTGCAAAGAGAAACATCTTCCTCGAGAGTAAATTTAGGACTACAGCGGCCATTTCTACGAGATTTTATAACATAATATTAACTATCGAGATAAATATGTATAACGACTATATTTGAAAAGAAATAGTCGTTCCCCAATATTTGTGTCAGGTATATAACATTGTGATTTAAAATATCAAAGTTCGGTTATCTGGAAAATATTGCGATCCCACCAAACCACTAGTTCGGTTATCAGGTAAATATTCTGAACTCATCAAACCACTAGTTCGGTTATCAGGTAAATATTGCGAGCTCACCGAACTTGTTGTTTGGTTATTTATTAAATATTTACTGGTAACCGAAGTTGTATCTGTATCCTCAAATTTAAAGAGGTGTTGGACTTGAGTTGGATCCATAATAAACATAAAATGATATACAAATCAATCTAAAACAAACATAACACTGTAGTTATTTTAATTCGGCTTAAAGAGGATGAGTTTTTGAACTTGTACAACCTAGAATTCATCAGGCTACAGAGAAGATTTCGGCTAGCTGACAAAATTTTGTTGATCACCGAACTCTAAGTTCGGTTACCTATTGATTTTTATCCGGTAACCGAACTTTAATCTATCCTCAAATTTAAGGAGGTGTTGGACTTGAGTTGGATCCAAAATAAACATAAAATTGATACACAAATCAATCTTAAACAAACATAACATTGTATATATATTTTTTTAATTCTGCTGAAAGAGGATGAGTTTTTGAACTTGTACATACCACAAATCATAAAATTACAAATAAAATTTCGGTTAGCTGATTTTTTTGTTGATCACCGAACTTTAATTTCGGTTACATGTTGATTTTTTTCTACCACGAACTAAAGTTCGGTGTCTGAAATGATTTGGCGGGTAGCCGAACTATATCTTCGATTATCAATCAAATTCTGCCGAAATTTGTGAGTTACTGCAGAACTAGATATTCGGTTGTCAGTATAAGACTTGCAGGTAGCCGAAATATGCTCTGTATCTTCTTAATTGAAGAGTTGTTGGACTCAACTTCCAAAACAAACATAAAATTGAAAAACAAACCCAATAAAAAAAAATAGAATTGTAATACAAACCAAACAACATAATTCCTTAACTAATAAAAGGTGTTGCACATACCAAACTACGAAATTCCTTAACTAATTGTTTAAAACACACAAACATACGAAACTAAATCATATGAAATTCCAAAACTAAGATGTTTTAAGAAACTACAACCTTAACACTATACCATTTTAAAGGATTAGCAACGCACCTTGTTTGATTCTTCGATCAGGTGCATTTAAGATCTCCATTGCAAAACACCGTGTTGCAATTTTCTCAACGACATAGGTTCCGTTGCGACTCGTGGTCAGCAACGTGGATTTGCAACCGCCGCTGCCGTTGCTAAATTGCTTATTCGCAACAGAAGTATGTCGTTGCTAAGATGTTTTTAATTACAGGAATACCCCTACCCGGAACTATATATTACTGGTTATGGTTCTAATTTAGCAACAAATTAGCGACGTTGCTATTTTTTTTCAACAGAAAAAATAATGTCAAGTCTTCATTGACCTGGTCAAAATCCATTCCCCCCTCCCCATTTACCCCCTGCAGTTACCCAGTTTCCCATATTCATCATTTCCACAGAGATATACAAACTACAATGTCACTCATTCATTCAATGGACATACAAAACTGTATTATATTATGAAAAAATGATTTTTCAATTAAAATTAACAAAAAGTATGAGTATTTGATACAAATGTATGCCAAGTATCACAACAAACTAGTTTACGCATAGAAACTTACTTAGTTCCTAAGTTCTTCCAACTTAAATCATTATAAGGATACTACATAGAAACTTACAAATCTTACAGCTGCTAAGATACCTAATGGCTTCTTTGTTCTCAAACCTTTCTGATCTCACAACAGAGCATCATTCAATTAACCTGCGAACAAACTAATAGATTAGATTAGATTGAATTGTGTTGCAGTCCTTCAGTATGTAATGATACAGATTGATGAATTGTGCTGCAGTCCTTCAGTGTCCTATATATAATACAGTGAAATGCAGACGGAATGCGGATCGAGATAAGGCAAATCATACTATGCAATAATACGAAAACGATGTGTAGCAGGTCAAATCTTGATATTATAAAAAATATTTAGGAGGTATGCGGCGGCGGTGGAACTATGGAGAGATCAAGAGAAAAATCATATTCGTGTGAAACACAATCTTGCATTCCAGACGATTTTTGAAGCTACAGAGTGCTCACAACAGCAGATCATGGATATGGCGTTACAATCCTTGAGCCACACCATGTATAATAAACACATCATAAAATACGCGCACTATTGTTTCTTTGTGTTATTGTTTTTCATCAAGTATGAATGTTCAGATAACAGGTAAAACTCTTACCATCTTCTATGGATTTCCAGAATTTGATCACCTAACTTCTTCTCATCCAGATGCACGATCTCCTTTCTGGTATAAGGGGGAAAAAACATTTTAGCAACAATTTAAATTATATGCCTAGAGGTGGAAGTCTTATTACCTAATTGCTAGAGATAATGTTTTTCTATGCCCCATAAAACTCTTTGTGTCCCTCAACTGCCCTTGCCATGTTTCCAAAGTATGAAGGAATAAAAACATCACTTTCAACCGACACAATGTAGTCAAGTGCATCCATTTGGGATGCATGAGATATGAATGGTTCAAGTTCCTCAACCGATGCTATTTATTCCTCAGAAAAATTCGGCACGAGAGTGGGGTGTTCTCTCTGCATAAGAAATAAGGGATGGGGTCAAACATGAGGGTGACGTTTAAGCAATAATAGAAAATGCTTAATCTCCTTTCGATCAAAACACTTATTCTGTGATTAACCTTGCATTTCTCCTAACATAAACAACACAAACGACACAATTTAGTTTCTACCATTACAATCATAGTACCTTGATCAAGGTTAGTTCATCACCCTCATTCGAAGACAGATCATGTGTGCATCACTTGAAAGCAAGCATATTCTTCTCATATCGTAAGTGTCGAAGCGATGTACGGACCATAGTCCGATCAAATATCATATGATATAACAAAATTTTTCATTACTTCAATAGTC
The DNA here is from genome assembly GCA_023531295.1 of Papaver armeniacum. Taxonomy (NCBI): domain Eukaryota; kingdom Viridiplantae; phylum Streptophyta; class Magnoliopsida; order Ranunculales; family Papaveraceae; genus Papaver; species Papaver armeniacum. The sequence continues at coordinate 57,225 of JAJJWW010019333.1, read as the reverse complement.
TAAAACTTACAATGATAAGTGACAAAATTAAAACACTTAACTTTAGATTTGAAAACCAATATTAATAATTGTTCCCATATTCTATTACATAACACGATGGCTTAAACAACAGTAAGTGTGCAAACCATTAGGCTCTCCTGAGGTGCTAATTGTTTTGCTTGTTCAATAGATTCATCACTTCATACCTGTTACATAAAGTATATAAGAGTTGTTTAAATCCCACAAAAAGAAGAAAAAATGGTTTTACAAAAGTAGAAAGGAATTAGTAAAGAGTAGTCCTGCAATGAGGTATATAATTGCAAAAAAACATGAATTAGCTATGATTTGTCAAACGACGACAACGATGATACTTAAAAAATTTGGTAAAGGAAGAAGAAAATAATTTTAGTGTCTCATGAGCTGACTACTATATATGTAGTGGTAATGGTAGCACTAAATTCTAATGAGTGTTGAAATTAGATTCATTCCTTAAGTCCACTGACCTTAGCATCTCTGATAAGAAGACGTTCCACGGATCCATTTGTGATTTCTTCGCTCACAAAGGTAGCTTGTGGTCACCGGATCTGAGATGAGTAAATAGAATTTAAATGAGGAAACAATGGAACCAACAACAACCATTCTACAAAAATTAAGAAACTCGTAATGTTATTCGAATTGAAGGGGTTAATAAATCGAAACAACGACATAATACAGATGTTCAAATAGAATTTACGAATATCAATTAATTTTAGAAAGAATAAATAAGAAGCGGGAATATAAACACATACTTCCATGAACACCATGGGGTTTTGTCCTCCAGCTCCTCGATGTGTGATTGCCGTCTATTAAAGTCATATTGGAGATGACTTGCACAAAAAGATGACCGATCAGATCTTAGAAGTATAAGCCCATTATGGTCAACCTCACGTCAAAGAAAACATCCAATGAATCCATAAATAAAAACCATAGAGGACAAAACAAGCAACACAAATGTCAAAAAATAAATAAAGTAAGGGACTATAGTCATGAACGATAACAGAAGATGGTAAAGTACTGCGGATTTCTTATTTGATGCGTTTGAATCAAAACAAGATAATAAACATGAGAAGTGTAAGCTACTCGGTTAAGCTCATCCGACGTAATTCCAAGTTCTTTAGCATTCCATTTCTTCCACTTCAGTACCACAACACCAACATTAGCCATTCCAATACAAAAACATTTAAATGCATATCATTTTTTCAAAGAACCCTCAAGAAAACCGATACTCCAACCCTTTGCGAACTCGTAAAAATCAAAGAAGATGTTCATCATGTGCAAAAAATAAGAAAATTTGGATCATCAATAACTTTCGGGACCTAAGTATGCAACATTCAAAACAGAGCAAATTAGCATACCTAGTAAAATAGTTATATCCAATAACATACCTCTGCTCCAATTAACTTCAAGTTCTCTCATCACATGGAACCTTATTCTTTGCAGAGTAAAGTTTGAGGATAAGACTATGAGACCGTGAACTTGAGTCATGAAATTGAAGGATGCATTGGAAATAATCACAAATTATTTAAGATTTACAATGTAGAAAGTAGGAGTCCGAAGAATATTAATGCATTTAAAATAATGAACGTGATGAAGTTTAAACTCTACTTGGTCACTGAAGCCTGCATTGCAAGACATGAATTCACCCCATCGGCTTCCCAGCGGTTTGTTGCGTGTATTGAGTTCCCGTTTAAGTTAAATCATAAACAATTCAGTAACTTAAGGGAAAAGCATCACTAACTTTGTAAGATTATTGTGTATAAACTAAAACTACAAGGAGGCCTCTGCCACTCTAGTGCACTATTTGACAAATCTTCAAAATTACTGATCCATAATACAAAAACAGACCTATATTCAGTAAATAAGAGTACAAGAAAACATTACGACAAGGTTCACATAGTAGAATACGAGTAATAGTTGCCTCGGATTTTTCTTCGAAACCATGCTGATTTTTATTTCCAAACTCATCTTGTGATTCCACACAACAACTCACACTTGATTACCTCAATGAACACGAGAAAACGATAGGGAAAACACTTCAAAGATCAATTATACACAACCACTTCTACTAAGCATCATCATTTTGAAAACCCCCAAAATCTCAAAATACCAACGAATCAAGATTGTTAGGAAACTTAGCAAGATTGCTTTACGTCTTTGAGATAGGCTATGGCGTTGTGGGTTGCTAGTGTCTATGCCCCTACTCCTCCTCCAGGTCCTCGAGCTTGTCCACAACTATTTTTAACCAACACAAACATTGAAAAACAAATTTTATTAAAACTTCACAGATCAAAACATGCACTACCAATTAGATAATCTCACATTTTAGCTATGAGATAAGACTAAATCTTGAGTACAAATAATCTTGTAGCTATAAGTCCAGTTGGGGATCTATTTTTTATTTTATCTTCTAATAATTTACACATACCACGACAACATAAACATAAACATGAGATACAACAAATTCATTCAAACCCCCTCCCCTTGAACATAAAAAAGAACTAATTGATAACTAACTAGACGTAGATTCCATAAACACCCAACTCATCTAACAAAAGAAAGAAAAAAAAATTAAAAACCCAAATTGAAAATACATATCCTGAACTACAAGAGACAAAGAGAGATCTAATAGGCTAATACTTAAACACGAGATTTATCTTTAGAATCATCAACATCTTCACTTGGTAGAGATGACTAAACCCTAAAACCGAAAGAGAAAGAAGAAACTGAAAAATTGAAATCGGAAAACACAGATTCACAAATGAAACCATAAAATCGATAAACTGAAATCAAAATCCTTAAAATCGAAAATAACAGATTCACATATGAAAACCCTAAAATCGATAAACTTAAACTTCAATCGATAAACTAAAAAAATAGATTCTAAATCCTATAAACTGAAATGAAAAGATTACGCGAACGATTATACAGTGATGATTTCAGTGGTTTTAGACATGAAAGAGAGATGAAGTTCTTCATGCAGAGATTGAGAGGAGACAAAGAGTTCGAGTCCGTAGGCGGAGCAAATATGAGAAGGGAAAAAAGATAAGGCGGGATATAGGTTTGCTTGGGTGAAGGGTGCGAGAAAAAAGAAGCAAGGCTTGGCCAAGTTTGACACAGGCGTATTTAGTAGTCCTAGTGGTCCAGACCACACGCGTACTTCGCACACTTGAACAAATCGCAGCTACATTTGCAACCTACGGTGTGCGGTTGCAAAATTAGCAACGACAATTTGTCGTTTGGAAAATTAATGCGAGTTAGCAGAAAACTAGCAACGACGCTAGTGCTATTGCTAATACTGAGTTGCTAATTCCTTAAAATTGTGTAGTGTAAATGAGATTGTTCAATCACTATGATGAACTCTTTTACCGCCTCTCCAAGTAGGAGCATTATGTTGAATTTCCTACTCACTTTTGTTTTCATCTCATCTACCGGTTTCTTCAACCAGTGGTACGAACAACGCAATTGAACCTTCTCTAGCTAGCCCTCTTTAATGGCTTAGACTGATTGGGTACACGATGTATTGAGATATAAGACCGTCCTTAATTTGCTGCTTTAAATTTTTATTTTTGTGGAACTATTGATTGATATGGATTTTGTTTTTACGATTTATAACTTTCTGTGTCTAGTATCTGCACATTGTTATGGGCATTACTGTCTTAGTTGTGTTTTCCCATTTTATTCTTTTTGATCTGCTATATTTGTGATTTTCTATTGAGTTATTTATAATGAAGAAAATAAAGCCAATATAGATGACTTCTTACAAAACCTACACATTCTATATATGCATATGAATATAAAAGTGTTGTGGACAATACTCCAAGCAAACATGTTAAGAATTCCTAAACTCTCTATATGTATTTTTCAAAAAATATATAAATGTCGTTAATCTAACGGATATGGATGTCCAACGGATTTTGAAGGTTGCATCCAGGCCCAATCCGTAATCCGTTGGATTCCAAAAATCCCATCCGCATCCAACCCGTGAGTGAATGGTCCGGACATCCATCCGCGAAAGTACGGTTGGTCCCGATTAAATCCGCGGATTGCGGGTCAAATGTTGTAAGGACCTGCCTTACAAATCAGCGCATAAGCTACTCTTGATCTCTAAGGATAGAGATAGACTGGGGAAAACAGAAGATTTAGAGAGAAAAGACTAATTTTACTGATTAATTTTTCATAATGAACATCACTTCTACAAACCAAGAAATATAAAGACCAACCTAACTCGCAACTCGTGTGACTCACACTGAGGGTGCTAATAAAGATTATCTACGGCTAATACAATTATAAATTAGCTACTAATGACACTAAACCGAATACTACACCCCCATAACCTAGGTGGCCCTTAAATGAACCTGTGAGCCCAAGGATGGGTCCTGACAAATGCTCAGCCCTAGGACTCAAGAAGCAGGCAACAAAATCACACAGGCCCAAAGTTTATGTGCTGGATTGATTTTCCATTAAACAGCACAAGATATAACGCACATACGTAGAATGGCTGTTCAACCGTATTTGTCATTTTTCTCACAGAATGGCTGGATAAAAAATGTTCATTCTAATTCCATGTCTTCACAGAACTGGACAAGACGTATGGTAGTGTTCCCCTTCACCTCTAGAATGTTGTTTTCCAACTCATAGACCTATTACAACATGCTTGCGCGCTTTCCCAATTTCAACTCAAGGGGGATTTGTGCTTGGTGGCAGCAACCCTATGTTGTGACAGCTGATGCCTTAAAAGACATGTAAAAAGTCAGCTGGACTCATGTGTTGTTATATATGTAAAAGTATGTTCTGATTAAATATAATATTTAGTCAGTAAAAGACAAAAAAAATTTCGTGGTGTAGTTGGTTATCACGTCTTCCTAACACGGAGAAGGTCCCCAGTTCGAACCTGGGCGTAACCATCTTTTTTTTTTTTTTCCTCAACCGTTCCCTGATAGTCAATACCCATTGACTTTATCCTGCGGCTGTTAGAATCCGAGTCGAAAAATTATTATCCGTCTGCCGGGAGTCGAACCCGGGTCTATTGCTTGGAAGGCAATTATCCTAACCGTTGGACTACAAACGCTGGACGACAGAATGGAGGACAATTACATGTATATAAATGTTCTTCTGCGTTGAATTTTAGTGACTGAATCCTTTTCATTATGCACACAGAAGTTGGAATGTACATGATTTCATATCTATGATTCTACCTGGGATAATTGCTATACAAGCTAATACATATGAATGAAAGATCTTTTCAGGGTGCCGAAAGATGCCTTCATGGATATCTACTACATTATAGAACATGCATTAGGGTTTTCGTCGCTAAACATTGTAAGTATTTGACATTCATCCCAATCATCACACATCAAGATGGTTGAATTTCGTCTACGGTTCGTAGAATCATCTTCTTCATTAGGTTTCACAGCAACATCTTTGTTAGGAACTATGATCTCTACTTTTTTACCTGTTTTCTTCTTCAACTTTTTTTGTATATTAATCGGATTAACTCTGCCTTTCACAATGACCCTGTGGTTTGCCATGTCTGTCGAAAATGTCTCCACACCTTTGCATTTTGATACCGCTCTGGCGACCGTTCTCTCGCATGCTTTGCAATGCATGGAGACTTGGAATTCAACTCTAACTCTTTCTAACCGTATCTTTTCGTTCCCCATTGAAAGTTAATTCAAACGAAGAAAAAAACAATCGAACCGAAACCAAGAAAAGTTAGATACCGTGCATGGAAGAATTGAAAATGGCTGATCCAAAAAAATTTGGGTACAAGAAATTTAGAGAAGATATAGGAAAAATGGTTCCTTGGCAGTGGCGTGGAGTGATTTGAGGCATAAGGGTAAACGAATGGTGAAATGGGCCTAACTTTCATGGTCAAAGATAAATTTAGTATTAGTCAAAGTACAAAGATGATATTAGTATTTTTGGGAGGCATACCATGGTTTTCAAAAGGTACCTTCCGAAAATTCAAAGGTATGTTTTCTGAAGGACTCATTAAGGACTCTCTCAACAGTACAAGTCTCTGTAAAAGATTAGTAAACCATATTAAAGAGGTGATGAGGTGTAGTAGACCTCTTCTAGAAAGACTTGTGCTTTTCAAAGAAAATGACGAGCTGAAATGAGAGATAGGAACCATGGTTCTCCACCACCATGCTTAAGTATCCATCGAGGAATCAAAACTTAGAAACATGTTCATACATGTATTCCATGAAATTCCTTTTGTCTCTGGACATAAGAATGCGTTCATTTTCCTCTCTTCCCAACCTTTCAACAGGACCACAAAGCTTGTTGTTGATGCCGGTCTGTTGTGATAGCCTTCCGTCTTCGTTTTCACCGTGTTTCTTTTATCCATCACTTAGAATTCTTAGTATGTTCCGTAATACGAACGGACCCAGTTGGCCTATAATTATCTTTTCCATAGAAAATTCTTGTAATATCAATTGGAAATTAGAATTCTTACTATTTATAAAAATATCAAAAGATGTATTTGCCGGGAGATGAACGGCAATCATATATCCTGACCATTGGGATACAAATGCTGCATGAAGCACGAAACACGATGAATTGATAATTTGGTGAGTATTTAGGGCTAGGAGGCGAATTGGAACACAGATCAATAGACGCAGGTTTTACATGGTTCGACATGGCTTGCCTACATCCACGGATGAATCCCCTTGGGAGTGGTGTTTTATTAATAATTGTATTACAGTGTATATTTTTTCTCCAATTGGCTACCTCCCCCTAAATGATTTCTGCTCCTCCCCTATTTATACAATTCAATATTTAATTTCAATATAAATTTAAATGGAATTGATTCTCATTCATGCCTCCCGGCATTAATCCGCATGAAACCCCTTGCATGCCTCCCGTGTCCGCATGCCCTTGCATGCCTCCCGGCATTAAGTTTGCATGAAAATCGCCTTGCATGAATTGAGCAATTGATGTGTAGTTAATTCTGCATGAAACTTCCACGCATGCCTAGTGACTTGCCATGCATGCCTTCTTGTATTGATTTGCAGGCCTCCCGTGTATTGTATACACGGTACAAAAACCGCCCCCTCTTAACCTCCAACTTGTTGGGGGTTAATAATTTTGTTTTCGCGCGTCGTCGATCGTCGATGACGTAACTCGCGATCGCCCCCAAGCGTGAGTAGAGACATTACAAAGACGCCCCAACCGTGATAACTTTTGCAATAAAATTTGCTCACGTGCTAGGTGAGACTTTTTGCCACGTGGTGGACTTGTGATGCTCGATATCTAGTCGAGTCTTGAGTAGAATGTAGTGTGTGCTTGCGGGTGAGGCAAGGATTTTTGCTCGCAACGTAACAAGGCTGGCGCTTCTTTGCTCGGGCGGTGGTGTTGCTTGTGTTGAGTACGAGTCTTTGGACCAATATCGGGCATTGGGCTCGTGGTTCGAGGCGAGACTTTATGCTTGCCAAGATGCAAGTCTTTCATACTCACGTGCAAGACGAGATTTTATGCTTGTGATAAAAGCAAGACTTATGTGCTCACGTGCAAGGTGAGGCTTTAGGTGCTTGCGAAGTGATGCAAGGATACATATTGAAGGGTCTATGCAATCCTCATCTCGAACTCGATCATGTCGCTATCCACGAACCACGAACTCGATCACGTTGCTGCCCCATGTGCATATAAAAGTTTCTCGAACACGAAATTTTTGCTTGTTTGTAGGGGAATTGAAAAATGGTTCTAACGAAAAAGATCACTCAATTCGGACTTCAAACAAAGAAGTTATTGACGAAACAAGATTTGGATGAAGCGGGTGCGTTTCTTTGGCGTGGCGTGATGACCGGTCTGAGAAGCGCTGACCGTATTCTTGCTGGCCCGGGACGACATGGTGACGTGGCACCCAGGCGGTGCTAATTTTTGCATGGAAATTCGTGGCATGATTTTTGAGCTTTTGACGCACCTATCTCAATAATAAAACACGATTGTTTTACACGAATCCCCTTAGTCGGCGCCAATGTTTGTGCCCAAAATTACTTTTGGGCACGAAACACGATGAATTGATAATTTGGTGAGTATTTAGGGCTAGGAGACGAATTGGAACACAAACCAATAGACGCAGGTTTTACATGGTTCGACATGGCTTGCCTACATCCACGGATGAATCCCCTTGGGAGTGGTGTTTTATTGATAATTGTATTACAGTGTATGTTTTTTCTCCAATTGGCTACCTCCCCCTAAATGATTTCTGCTCCTCCCTATTTATACAATTCAATATTTAATTTCAATATAAATTTAAATGGCATTGATTCTCATTCATGCCTCCTGGCATTAATCCGCATGAAACCGCCCTTGCATGCCTCCTAGCATTAATCTGCATGCCCTTGCATGCCTCCTGGCATTAAGTTTGCATGAAACTGCCTTGCATGAATTGAGCAATTGATGTGTAGTTAATTCTGCATGAAACTTCCATGCATGCCTAGTGACTTGCCATGCATGCCTTCTTGTATTGATTTGCGGGCCTCCCGTGTATTGTACGTACACCCTAATATTTTCACGCAATTTTTACAATAAGTAATGTTAAACTGCTATAGTTATGTTGATTGAATTATTGTACTCCAGTTCAAAAGCAACCGATGCACCTCGGTTGGGCGCGACCGTCGATCAGATTTGCCTATGAATGTACATCCGATTGGGCGCAAGCGATGCGATTTAGTTGCACTCGGTTGGGCCATTGAATCTTTGTCTAATTTTATTTGCTTGAGTTACACCTAGGTTTATCGAATTGTTTAAATCCGATCCCTCGGCGTGCATGAACCCGGTGATCAAGGCTGTTTGCCGGTCGAGCTACATTCGCAACTCTGCATTCGGTGATAGCATTTCGCGTAGTCGATTTTGCTCGTCGCTCCTGCAGTCGGTGATCGCCATTGGCGCAATGCTTCGATCTTTCTGCCAGAACCCGGTGATCGAAACTGCTGCGATTCCTGGTTCGCGACTCACTGTGATCCGGTGATCGCATTTCTTCGGCCTGATTTGTTCCGCCCAACTCTGCGGTCAGTGATCGCGAGGCTGGCATGGTGCGGTTTTGCTTTCGTTGCTCCTGCCCGATCCGGTTGATGGCGGCGGTACAACGCAATGCCGATGCTCCTGCGAGACTAAATCGAAAGGCTGCTGTAGTCGGCTACATTGCGCCAACTCTGCTGTCGGTGATGCGTTCTTTCGCGATCGATTTTCTGCTCGTCACTCCTATGATCGGTGATCGCCCGGTTTCTAGTGCGGTTTTGCTCGTTGCTCTGAACCGGTGATCGCCATCGGCCTCAATGCTAAATCTTTGCTGCGAACCGGTGATCGCATTTCTTTGCGGTGCTGATTTTGCTCGATGCTTCTCTGAACCCGGTGATCGGAAGGCCGCTGCGATCCGGCTGTCCTGTTGCCGCAACTCTGCCCGATCCGGTGATCGCGGGCTGTGCAGATGCGCTTTGCTCGTCACTCCTACTGATCCAAATGATCACTGGCTGCTGATGCGATTTTGCTCGTCATTCCTGCCCAATCGGTGATCACACAAACAAGCCGACTAGCTTCACTCAATGTTATTCTTTGCTAATTTCCAACATCACTCTGCTCTATTATCAAGCTTCCGCTGCATCACCTCAGTCTTGTTTTTGCAGCACTTGGGGGCGACTTGATTACGATCTCCACAAACAACGAAGGCGTTTCTATTTACTCTTCAGCAACATAAATGTACTCTTGGGGGCGTCTTGATTTCCGCAAACAACAAGGGAAGTTCGCCAATCACCTCAATATCAATAGTCCACACTTGGGGGCTGAGAGAGAGAAAAAGATACTGTAATTTTATTATCAATAAAACACTACTCCCCAAGGGGATTCGCCCGTGGACGTAGGCAACCTATGCCGAACCACGTTAAACCTCTGTCTTTCATTTTGTTCTTCATTTCATCTCCTAACCCAAAATACACACCAAACTATCCATTCATCGTGTTTCGTTCCCAAAAGTAATTTTGGGTACAAACATAGATATTTGTAGAATGTGATGCCTTTGCTTTACTTTCCTGATCGTTTTGTTATCATGCTCAAATGGATATTATTCTAAAATCCAAAGAGATATATATGTCCCTTGGCCCACTACTTTCCCACTGGATCCAGATATTTCTACAGGCTGCACGGTCCAATGTTATGCAGTAATTCACTCAAGAATTTTTTCAAGTGGCATAAAAAGTTGAACCAATTTCTATCAGGTCGGTCTCTAATGTTATCATCAAACCAAATCTATATCGGAGGGGCAGTGACTGAACTAGAAAATCAGTTTAAACCTAAAGTTCACACATATTTGATTGTGGTCCAATTTAAAAGAACCATTTTTCGGGGACCATGATTTTTTTGGGGGACCATAGTCTTATTAGGCCACCTTCCCTATAGTTATAAGGGGTGTCTAAAGTGTGGAAATGACTAACCTACCCTTAACCTAATTTAATTTAAAACTAACATAATAACCACCTCTATATATATATATATAACCACCACCTCCTCCCACCACCGCCGCCCACCACTACCACCTCCGACTACCACCACCACCAACCACCACCACCTCTATATATATATATAACTTAATTTAAATCATTAACATATTTACCCTTTTACCTAATTAAGATTATAACTAATCTACAACTTCTTCTTCCTCTATTCTACAATTTTTCTTCTTCTCTTCTTCATTAATTTATGATCATCTAACCCTGATCATATACAAACCTAATCAAAATCATCAAATTTTTAGCCTGGTCGTTTCATTGAATTTTCATCGTCGATTAATCAATCTTTTATAAACAAACCTATCCATAAGTATTTTCCCACAAACCCTTTACTTCTAATTCGTTTTTGATTGAAATTTTGAGCAGTAGTCATCAAAATATGGTTCAAATGGAAGTTACAGTGGCATGTTCGGTTAGGAATAGTTAAAAAAAAAACTAGTTTGCTAACCGAATATTCTGAAACCAAGAACACTTCGGTTATCACGAATTAATTTTTTCTTAACCGAACTCAGAGTTCGGTTGATTCGCAAAGAAGGCTAAAACTATTTTCTAACCGAACTTTACCAATATTACAAAAAAATAAATAAAAATAAAAATCAAATCTAACCGAACTGTGCTATTTTTCCCACTATGTTGATTTTTGATTTAGTAAAGAAGGCTAAAACTATTTTCTAACCGAACTTTACCAATATTACAAAAAAAAAAAAAAAAAAATCCAATGTAACCAAACTGTGTTATTTTTCCCACTATGTTGAGTTTCAATTTAACCGAACTTGTCCCTATGTTGTTCGGTTTGTTATAAAAAACCTTGACAAACCGAACTCTTAAATAATTTTGTGTAGTTCGGTTAGATATTGGTTGGTATGAAGTTTGCGAAACAACCGAACTTTGTACACTTGGTAAAATATTAATCAACGCGAAGTTCGGTTACATTTTGGTTGCGATTGCGGGCAAACCGAACATTACTCTGTAAATCCTATAAACAAAGTTCGGTAACCAGCGGGTTAACCGAATGACTAAAAACCTCCATTAAGAGCGAGTTCGGTAACCTGCGTGTTTGGAAAAAGTAACCGAACTACACTTTCAGATGTGTTCGGTTACCTGTTCTTCACATAAGGTAACCGAACAAGCCTAATTCTACTTAAAAATTTTACATTTTTTATGAAATTTTGGATCAATTCAACCAACATTATCTAAGTTTGAAGCATACCTGGGTACCCAAATACTCTTCCTCCGGTTGTGGTCGGTAAAATCCATGTTTTACTTCTTCATCTTCTCTAACTTTACTCTCTCAATAATTCTACTTCTTTTTAAAAAAAACCCATCTTATTTTTTAATCTCACTAATTATCTTTAACTTAATCATTTCACTAATAATTACACTAAATATTATTAACACTAACTAATCATTACCCAAAATTAATCAGGAGGGTAATTTAGGTATTAATAGAAATATCTAGATAAGGGGTGACCTAGATTTACTTCTAAATGTCTTACTAAAAATAGAACCATGATCCCAAAAAAGACCATGGTCCCCAAAAAATGGTTCATTTAAAATTAGGTAGTGAAAAAGAGTGTTTTGAACTTGGACGGCAGCCGAAACCAGGATAAGCCATGCCATGGTCCCGCCCCGGCGAAGAGCAAGAGCGAAAGATTTCACTGAATGTACCAAACAATGAATTAAAAGACAAATCTAGAAAAACTTTCGGCAAAATATACATAAATATGTACCAAAAGCCAATTAAGGAGAGGGACAACTGTCACATTTTGTTCATACCTGACTATGCTCATATCACATATGCCTTGGTCAGAAAAAACGATACAAAGAATATGACGACTTCAAGAGGAAAACTGTCAAACACCATTTGACATGCATCCAACCTAACTCTCAAGCAACTAATCCTTTCTTGTATCTTGTTAGTTGGGTAAAAACCAAAGCTAAAATCAACTAACTACTTGTCTCTCTCACTTGTTATTATCTTTAGTAGAATTTTGCCACAAAATATGTATATGATTATGACTGAAAATTGTTAAAAAGAATGCGTTGATTTTCCTCTCTCACTTGTTAAAAAGAATGCGTTCATTTTCCTCTCTCACTTGTTAAAAAGAATGCTCCCAACCTTTCAACAGGAGCACAAAGCTTTTTGTTGATGCCGGTCTGTTGTGATAGCCTTCCGTCTTCGTTTTCACCGTGTTTCTTTTAGAAGGCTATTATTGGGGCGTCACACTTCAATAGAGGGGCTTTACTTGGATTCTTAGTGTCCAAAAAAGTGGTTATGGGATATCCTAACACCAAAACAAAATATCTAGATTACCCTTTAACTAAAAAAAAACTTAAAAACCTAATCTTCCTCTCCTCAATAAACTACCGGACGATCAAATTCATCACCAACAACCGAATCAAGAATTTGAAGAATCGCGATTTCAAACTCCTCAACAAGAACCCATAGTTTATGTTAGGTATTAATTGATAACCCATCTTGTTTTTACTCGTTTTTGTGCTAAAAATAGGTTAGATTGAATGAAATCGAAGTCAAATTAGAGTTTTAGTTGCGTTTCTGAAGGTGTTACGGTTGGCTTCGCTAACCGTAATTATAGTTTCTGAAGACATTACGGTTAGGTTTGGATGATTCCAAACCGTAAATCTAATTTGCATGTGGTATTACCAGCCGTAAAATTTGATTTGCACTTACGTCTAGGTTTAACTGATTTCAACCGTAAAATTTGATTTGCATGTACTCTTACGTCTAGGTTTAACTGAATTCAACCGTAAAATTTAATTATGAAGAACTTACGTCTAGGTTTAACTAAATTCAACCGTAAAATTGGATTTGAATGTTGTATTACGTCTAGGTTTAGTTGAATCAAACCGTAAAATTGGATTTCAATGTTGTATTACGTCTAGCTTTAGGTGAATCAAACCGTAAATAAGGGTTTTGGTCATTTCAAACCGTAAATAAGGGTTTAGTTGAATCAAACCGTAATTTTAATTAAATTAAATTAAAATTAACTAAATAAGGGTTGTTTGGTCATTTCAAAATTATTTGAGATAAGGGGTTTTTGAAATTACTTATGGGTAACCCTTTTTTGTCTTATTCGGTGACGCCCCTCTAATGGAATGTGACGCCCCAATAATAGCCTTCTTCTTTTATATCGGTCACTTGGAATTCTTAGTATGTTCCGTAATACGACCGGACCCAGTTGGCCTATAATTATCTTTTTCCATAGAAAATTGTTCTTGTAATTATACGTATTGATATAAATATCAAAAGATGTGTTTGCCGGGAGTTGAACGGCAATTATATATCCCGACCATTGGGATACAAATGCTGCATGAAGATATTTGTAGAATGAGATGCCTTTGCTTTACTTTCCTGATCGTTTTGTTATCATGCTCAAATGGGTATTATTCTAAAATCCAAAGAGATATGTCCCTTGGCCCACTACTTTCCCACTGGATCCAATTTCAGTGGATCCAGATATTTCTACAGGCTGCACGGTCCAATGTTATGCAAGAATTTTTTCAAGTGGCATAAAAAGTTGAACCAATTTCTATCAGGCCGCGGTCTCTAATGTTATCCGAAATCCGAAATCCAAAGTCTTTTCCAGTAGCAAATACCGGGTCGACTAGAGAATATCTCCTAAGAGTTGAACATGGGTTTTACGCCGGCCTGTCCGAACCTCGCACAACTTGCATTACGACAAGCAAGTCGGTCTCTAATGTTATCAATCAAACCAAATCTATATCGGAGGGGCAGTGACTGAACTAGAAAATCAGTTTAAACCTAAAGTTCACACATATTTGATTGTGGTCCAATTTAAAATTAGGCAGTGAAAAAGAGTGTTTTGAACTTGGACGGCAGCCGAAACCTGGATAAGCCATGCCCTGGTCCCGCCCTGGCGAAGAGCAAGAGAGAAAAATCTCACTGAATGCAACAAACTATGAATTAAAAGACAAATCTAAAAAAGCTTTCGGCAAAATATTACATAAATATGTACCAAAAGCCGATTAAGGAGAGGGACAACTGTCGCATTTTGTTCATACCTGACTATGCTCCTGTCACAAATGCCTTGGTCACAATAAAACGATACAAAGAATATGACGACTTCAAGAAGAAAACTGTCAAATTCCATTTGACATGCATCCAACCTAACTCTCAAGCAACTAATCCTTTCTTGTATCTTGTTAGTTGGATAAAAACCAAAGCTAAAATCAACTAACTACTTGTCTCTCTCACTTGTTATTTTCTTTAGTAGAATTCTGCCACAAAATATGTATATGATTATGATTGAAAATTGGAACCATATCTACCTCTGATTTTTCAATCAAACCTAACAAAAATTTCTTTTAATATCAAAGAATCAATATACTAAGACTTGTCTCTATATTAGCATTGGATTCCTTCGTTTGGCACCAATCATTTTTCTCCCCCACTATTCAATAGGACCACAAGGATTATGAAACAAAACAAAGGACCACGAGAGGCTGAATGAATTCATGGATACCCAAATTAGTAATCTTGTTGTTGGTTTTGGTTTCTCCCGTGTAACCCATATTTCTTATCATTTTGGTTTATCACTGGTTGAGACAGAAAAATATAGATTTTTTAGCCGGTATTCTTGTGTCTGATGGTAAAACTCGTTGGTTGATTTCTCTGGGTGATCTGAATTTGAAACTCGCTAACACCGAATTCTTTACGGATTAAAGAAAAAAGAATACCGATTTTTAAAACGAACGCTTCTCAAAACTAGTCCAGGTCATATTGCTAAATTTGACAACTATTGTTTGACAATGCCTAGCATCCAGTTAGTTATAATGTTATATTCTATAATTTAGCTTCAGCAAGGATAGCTTTGAGCAAAATTATGGCATAGTGAATATTTTGCCAACATTGTGGATGTTCTAAAATATTTATTAAATCAACAAAGTTCTTTCTAGAACCCCATATCCATGCTAGCCGGCCGCTACCAGCTTTCACATTATTCATCTTATCTACGAGACCAACTGACTTCTATATCCAAGGAATCCACGTGTATTTTCATCATTGATGAATCACCTATTTTGGGGATAGTATGTAATCAATTTTCCATTACCATGTACCAAAATCCAAATTAAACACAATTATCCCATGGATATGAAAATATTTCACTCTTGAATAGTATAATCCTCTTGTTTTGTTAAATATACAAATTCATTAACAAATACAAATCTCAATCAAAAAAATTACATCATCATACACTTGAAATCAGAATTAGAATTCATGAATCATTTAATTCATTTCGCCATTGAGATATCCGTTTCAATGCGAAGATGAAGAAGAATGATGGGAAGAATTTGCCGCCGAAGAACCCGAACCGGATACTTTCATCCCATAAAATAAGTCGGACAAATAATTCATCAAATCATCCGGCGAGTATCTCACCAACGCCTCGGCATTTCTTTCTCCGCTCAGTGCAGCTCGATTGGTATCATAAAACTCCCGATAAACCGGCAGGATTTTCTTACAGATCGAAACTTTAATCTCGTCTCTAAGTTTCGAATCCGTCACAACCCATGAGGACTGCGTCCGGTAAGTTGCTTCGAATGCAGTATTGAAGCTAGAAAGACATTCTTTCGTCGCATCTACGGAAATGTTGGCCGTCGGATCCGTCGGCAAAGATGACAAAACTTTACTCCACCCCATCCTCTCATAGTTTATCGAGTATTGCTTTACTTTCAGTTCATGTTTACTGATCCATTCTTCTCCGAGTAAGAACCGAAGATTCGAGCTCTGGACTTTCGAAACAACGTAGTTAAGGTTATTCGCCAAGAAGAGATACGATAATGGAACATCTTTGTATAGCGCCGCTTTACCGTCGAGTTTGCATAGAAGAACAAGTACCAACCAAGCGAATCTCACAACAATCGACGACGTACCTTCATCATCTGTATCCAGAGAATAGTCGAAGTAAGACTCCGGTAGTGCAGTATGCTCCGGCAACGGCCAATCCGCGACAATATCCGAAAGAATTACCGTGTAATCCGAAAGAAAAGAAACGTAGTTCATAACATATCTTGTCAGTGGATGAACTCCACCACCTGGAACAAGAGCTTTTGAAGAATCCTTTTGAATCGCCGCTTCGAAATCCGTCAACATTGCTCGAACCGCCTCTCCGAGTTTGAGCAACGATGACACAGCTTGTGCTCGAATATTGGACATCGACTGATATGAAAAAATCGACTCAATCTCCGGCCATAGCTCCGAAATCGCATCATAAAGGTCTAAAATCCTGAACATTTTTTCAGGTGACTTCTTTCCTTTAGCCACCAACTCAGGGAAATGAAACAGGTCCAAAGCACTATCTTTCGTAATCGCCGTAAAACAAGATTCTCTGCTCATCTCCGACGTCAACACGTAATCGCAGAGAATCCGTTCGCCAAGAAACAGAGTTTTCACGGCAATTTTCACCGCGTAAACCCAGTTCTTAATCTTGAAATCAAGCATTTCCCAGTCCATCTTATTGATTTGGGCTGCAGTCAATCTCTCAACACCTAACTTATACAGACCTTCATCGACAATCGATTTTCGGATAATTTTATAAATCCTAACAACCTCTCTACCGTAACCAGATGAAATCATACAGTCTGAAATCATTTTCAGATCATTCATAGCCACTGTTCCAACTTGTTCGACTTCAATGATAGAATTACTCACTCTTTGTATCTCATCTTCATCAGATGATTGATCAACTTCTTCGTCAAAATCATCAGAAGTACTCCCTCTTGATCTCTCCGAACCGTGACCGGAGACTGATTCAGGATCAAGACGGTCTCGGTTAGCTGATAAAATCTGATAAAACTCTTTCTCTAGTCTTTTCATAGCAGTTTCCATCAGGCTCTGAGATCTAATTAGTAGAACCGTATTCGAATTTTCTGGTAATATAAAAAATCTCATAGCTCTCTGTAAATCCTTTACACATGAAATGAAATCCTTAGCTTCTTTCCGATCATCGTAAAACAACGAAGAGGAGGTGCCAGTTTCTAGATTCCATTTGGTGATCAATAGCTCGGCGTTATCGATGTTTTCTTCCATCATTGATTCGGAGAATGTGTGGAGTGGTGTTGATGGACGTGATTGTGGTGGTGATGATGTTGACGATGATGATGAAATTGAGTGTGCTGATGATCTTGATATTGAATTGTCTGGAGAGGTTGAATGTGAAGAAAATATATTTCTGAATCCTCCTTTGTTTCTATTAGTCTGCTTCATGATTATATCAGTTTTAGCTGGGAAATTAAGCGTTACTAAATGAGATCAAAAACTGAAAAGTAATAGCAAGAAAGAGTTGCGAATTGATGATAAGCGTTACTGAATGATAAGAAGAGTTATGATTCGGATTGATGAGAGCAAGAAATGTTTTGGTTATGAAATTTTTCGTTTTTTAAGATTGGAGAGTTGTGGATGGGATTATATAAAGAAAGAATGCAGGCTCAAAGGGACATATGACAAGTGGGGGAGGTTACAAATTTACAATCAAGTTGAATATTGACTTTCTTGTTGGTCATCATTCGGAAGAAAACGCATATAATAATACAAAAAAAAAAGTGTAGCAAATCTCTAAGGATTTTGTTTCTGGTAGGGATGATGTTACCGTTGGCTATGGTAAAACAGGGGACTGAAATAGCCGCTGTAAAAAATAAGAGGGTGAATGATAAATTTCACACGAACCAATATGTATAACTAATGCCGTAATGAGGCGTATTAGACTTTTACTACGGGTTAAACAGGCCTTTTCGTGTGTTGTCATGGTACCTTTAATTCACTATAGAGGGTGGAATTTGTACATGTTGTAAAGATGATAAAATGTTTGTGCATGAAGTATGAAATGAAGCTCAACTTTGGCTAGACCTTTTTTTTTTACCGCCAAACGGGGACTGGTAATGGTTTCGTAGTGGAGTTCAATCATTTTCCCAAATGCAAAGATTTCCTATCGCGAGTAATATCCTTTATTTTATTTTTTTTCCTAATAGATTCCAAGTTTAGGAGTATCTTCAAATTTTAAATATAAAACCAATGGAGTAAGAAGCCTTATAATATCCATAAAACCTTTGACATTTGACTTGGAATTGGTCATCTAGTTATTATTCTCTTTTATGTTTCTTGGTTGCTCGTGGCCTAGAGGGTGATAACTTATCGTATTTTGTTGGGTGTGATTACATCACCATTTCTAAATCATCCGATTTCTGTTAAGAAATTAAACAATGAATGTACATATGTGGTCGTCTAGACATTATGACTCATTAGTAGAGACTAGAGAGGAAAGATCAAGATTTCAAACACAATTAATTTGTTACAATATTTTTTTCAACATCTCATAATTAACTATGTTATATGACCGGTTCAAATTTTTTTTCGGAAAATGGGTCATTTGTCCAATTTTTTTTAAAACCTGGTTCAAATGGACGAGTAAAAATTAGTATGTGTGAAATGGAAAAAAAAAAAAATTAGGATGACGGATCGTCCTGACTTAAACTTAAAAAATAGTAAGGATGGCACCTGGATGCATCACGATGTAAATTAAAAAAAATATTTAAAAATGGGTAGGATAAAACTGTTTACATCCTGGCTATTTTTGTATTTTTTTCCATTTAAACAGTATCAAAATCTAGATGTCTTTTTCACCCAGAATTTGTTGATTTTGGTCTTTTTGACCAATTTTGTGATTTTTTTTCCTACGATCACGATCACAAAAATTAGGTATTATGTCAAGATGTAATATGCAAGACTTATTCTCATTTTAAACCTATACGTATACGGAATTTCCATTAGTAGCTAGTATCTCTACAAAATATATTTTCTTCCCTAAACCCGTTAATGACAGAAAAACTCGTATTCATGACCAATGCTAGTTTTGCACAAGAAATTTATTAATCGATGAAAACTACAAACAAAGAAGGTTACTACGTACGAAGTCTGCCGATCAAAAACCGAATAGGAGTCTCGAGTTTCCGGCACAAACATGATGAAACCATTAAAGATAAGAAAGGCATTTAATTTAGTGGCTTACGTTCATTTACACGTAACAACAGTACAACAAAAATTGTCTGCATGCATGGCTGAGGTCAAATCAGACCAGGCACGGAGCTACATGTAGTGCTGTCCCCCCTAGAATTTCCTAATTACATAATTAGGCTTTGCATAATTACCATTTTAGGCTTGAAAAATTTAAGTATTTAACTATTTTTCCCCCATATTTTTGTATATTACATAGAGAGTCTTGAATCCTTTATCATACACTTTAAAAACTAAGTATTGGAGTCTTATCGTGTAAACTTAGCAAATATCAAAATGCATTAGGAAAGAGTGAAAAATATCAAAATATTAAATCAACCATAAATCTAAACATCTAACAACTTACTTATTAGATATTTTGGTGACATCATTTGAAGGAAAATACCAAGGCCTAAAAAAATTTGCGACCTTGACGCACAGCACTTTCTGCAAAACTACTATACCTATATATATTTGTCCCCCCAAAAAAAATTCCTAGCTCCGTCCCTGAATCAGACACTGCCATATCGGTTGGCACCTCCATGCATGCATTAGCCTTTACTTTTAAAATGTCAGCATAATTCGTCAATTCGTCATCTGTCGTTTATATTGTTTTTTACCTCTCAAACCCTGTGTGCCCATTCATTCATTGTGGTCGTAGCTGTTTTTTTACAGAGAATTAGCTAGAAACTACCAAGAAAAGGATCAATTAATTAGAAGGGTGATGATTATGCATGATTTATTCACTTTAATTATGGGTTCTTGTTCAAGATGCAGGAAGATTTTCTGTGGTCACGAGAAAGTGATTCTCCCTGTCTGTTTGATTTTCTAAACCAAGAGTAGTCCAATCAGTTAAGGACTTATTTTCAACTATGACAAGAATAGTCTCCATCTCCATGTCGATCAAAATGAAAATAGAAATGGTAGTAACAAATGATAGAGAAAGCACGCAACCGATTTCTAAAAGAAAGTGTACCCTGGCACGACGTAATATTTACAGGCCAAAGTTATTTGACGAAAAAATTTTAAAGCACGTGGATTGAATGGATGATAAAAATTATTATGGGTGAAATAAACACAAAAAAAGTAGTAAGGATGAAGCTTGGATTCATCCTGGCAAACAAAAAATAGCGAGGATGAAACTAGATCGTCGCGATGTAAATTAAAAATAAGAAATTTTTTTGAAAATGGGTATGATGGCCCGGTTCATCCTCGACTATTTTATATTCTGTCAATTTAAACTTGTATCTAAATATCTTTTATAGGGAATTATTGATTTTGGTCTTTTTAGCAATTTTATGTAATATTTAACTGTGCCTTCATAAGTTCAGTTTCGGAGTTTCAAAGTATTCTAGTTTTGGTCTATAACATCAATATTCAGATTTCATGAAACTGTCTGTGGTCGTAAAATGTTTAATATATAAAAATAAGACCAGAAAAAAAAAAGTACTGATTAATCTAGGATCCAGTAAAGCGAGGTTACAAAATTTTAAAATTAAATCAGAAAAGTTCGTGAGCATGAAGCAGCCAAACGTGCGTTTTGCCGGCCACATAAAGTGTGTGAGCATGAAGCAGTCAAATAAGATCGAATCTGCCAAACTGTGCGTCTTCATTTCCTCAGCTTTCTATCTTGGCGGACTTCATATCTGCGCCGTTGAGGCTGTCGCCGTAGTTGTTTCAAGCGATTTAAGCTGGTTTGTAAATGCGGTCAAAGTATATAACCATGCAAGCTTTACGGGGAAGTCAGTGAAACTATATATTGTCAAAATATTGTATATTTAACGTGTTACATTTTGTACATGTGAAGCGCACAAGTCTTAGACAACATGAATCTTGTAAATTTTCTACTAGTTTAATTACTTGTACAGTTTATAAATAAATCTGTTTTTTCGTTTGATCGGTATTCTAAATAAATCTGTTCTCCTCTCTTAGTTTATCAATATTTTTTTGCTTCTTTTACAAGAAGAAAAATCAAAGTCAAGTTTCATATATTATATAGGTTGATATATGAGGAACTATATCTTTTGATAGTTAGAACTATAGCTTTTTCCCTATTTCGAGCTTTGACTCCATATCTCGCATCTTCCTCGTATCTTCTAGGTAGGTATAAGCAGTTAGGGGGGATGAAGATCTTGCATTCAACAGGTTGAGCTGGGTTATCCATAGATTCTTCCTTTTGTGTCTATAAACGGATCATATTCTACAGAATTGACTTTCGCTTCATATATGCCAAACTTCCCTTGAGCCAAACAAATCTTTGCATCTTTAGTTTCCACGGTTTGACATTCCGCTGGCAGTTTTTCTTGGTCTTAGATATTTTGGGGGCTGGTCCGAAAGAATAAGAAGAATAGGACTCTATTTTGTAGCCATTAGGCAACTATATATACATATATTGACCATTGAATTTGGCCTATTTGCATTGACTTCCATAATTGAGGTACTCCTTTGCGGCTCTTCTTCATCTCAATTGTCAGAGAGGATAAATCCAGATTCACAACTGGCTGGTTGTTCAGTCAGTTGGTGGCGTGGCGGGATGTGCTATTGTGGACTCTTTCATAACCGGCCACCGCGTGAACGGATAAAAGCTTGCATCTCCAATGCAATGCAACAATCAACAATGCATCACAAATTACTTGTTTCTATGAGTGAACTTAAGCTGCTGCTGAAGTTAAGAAGGAAAACTACAACAAAAAAAATACCGTGGGGAGCTTTCAAATTGAACCATCTGAAATTATGTTGACTGTAATTCCAAACTTGAACCGACAGAAACCAAATTAGCTGCTTAGTTTAATGCGTAAGAGTTAATTAGAATAAATAAACAGCGGGGTAACGATCTTTTAGAAATTACTCCTTCCATCCCATTATTAGATGACCTAGTTGAAGTTTGCACAATTCTTAAGGCAATGAATAAAATGAGCGATTTTAAGTACTTTTTACAACTATAACTTTATGGATAATAATTTGTAAAATTTAGAAATCATTTATCTCTCAAACTATACCATAGATTTTCGTAAATTTTATACCGTTGAAAATCATTTTAAAACACATACGTAACGAGTATAAACATGAATATCAAATTATACATATTTTTTATAATACCGATAATCAATCAAAAGGGTAGTTTTAGAGATATCCCCTTGATTAGTGAAATAGGTCAACTAATGATGGGACAAGATCTTAGACCAAGTAGGTCATCTAATGGTGGGACGGAGGGAGTATTAATTAAATTCTTGCGTGCAAGTATATATACTTCCAATTATCTTACTAATATAAAGAAAAGAACTTTTCTTAGTAATGGACCCCATAAATTACTTAGTTGTTCATATTTTTTACATATTTACATAAATATCATTGTTTTAAAAATAAATCAAAATTTTTAAAAACTTGATGTCTTTCAAAATGTACACCGGATTTTTTAAAAATTTATATATTTGAAAAGCTCTTTCAATCATCTACGTAACGAGTACAAATAAGAATAGTAAATTTTTGTTTTAGGAAAAAAATTTCATGGCTCTCAAATTTTATTATTGTTGGATGAGTAAAATTTCAAGCATGTGCATCACATGTGTCCTTACTAATTAAAAGAAAGAAAACCAGTTTTTATTTTTTTATTTTTTGCATTCTATCCTTTTCAAATGATTATAGATATTATCACGGTGTGCGTGTTTTTGTCCCCTCTTTCTCACGCCTATAAGAATCAATGAAATACTCCCTCCGTCCCATGAGCTAGTTAGTTTTAAATTTTGTCTCATGAATAGATAAGCCGTCTCTCTAATCAAGGGGATATTTCTAAAACTACCGTTTTAATTGATAATTGTTATTATAAGAAATATGTATAATTTGATAACCATGTTTATATTCGTTACGTATGTGTTTTAAAATGTTTTTCAACGATATAAAGTTTACGAAAAACCGGGTATAGTTTAAGAGATAAAGCATTTATAAGTTTTACTAGTTATTATCCATATAGGTATAATTGTAAAAAATACTTAAACATAAAACTACAACTACCTCGTATAATTTGGGACTGAAGGAGTATTATCACGCTAAAAATCGTTGCTTTCTTCACATATAAAAAATTAATGAAATTTCGAACTTCATTTAATGTGAGCCATTTGAGATGGCAGTTGATCAATCCAAAAGAACCGTTTTTTGGGGACTAGCCTTTTTTTGGGGGACCATTGTTTTATTTTAGGTAAGATATTAGAAGTAATTATATGTCACCCCTTATCTAGATATTTATGATAATACCTAAATTATCCTTTGATTAATTTTGATTAATCATTAGTTAATATTAGTTAGTGTTAATATTAGTTAGTGTGATTAGTGAAATGATTTTGAATAAAGATTTGAGATTAAAAAATCTGATTTTTTAAAAAAGAAGTAGAATTATTGAGAGAGAAAAGTTAGAGAAGATGAAGAACACAAACATGGAAAATAAATTTTTTTTTAGTTCACTAATCTAGACTATTCAAGTGATGATTCAATTGATGATAGCTCATATGAATATTCATCTCCTTCCTCTCCTAGAGTATATGTCAATCTTCACAATGATCCGGATATGGATTATTTCTTAGATGGTGAATGTATTCTTCCCCAAAAGCCAATCTCAAGATGGTGAAAACGATGGATTTTACCAACCACAACCGGAGGAAGAATATTTGGGTACCCGGTATGCTCTAAAACTTAGATAATGTTGGTTGAATTGGTCCAAATATTCAAAAAAAATGTGAATTTTTAGAGTAGATTAGGGCTTATTCGGTTACCGTGTGTGAAGAACATGTAACCGAACTCATCTGAAAGTGTAGTTCGGTTACTTTTTCCAAACACGCAGGTTACCGAACTCTCCATTAATGGAGGTTTTTTGAAGTTCGGTTAACGGAGTAGTTACCGAACTACGTAAATAGGATTACGAGTATTATGTTCGGTTTGGCCAAATGTAACCGAACTTTAGGTCTATAAGTTCGGTTAGTTTGCAACTGACATAGGTAACCGAACTTATGTAAAATAAGATTTCACATTAGTGTATAAAGTTCGGTTGTTTCGCAAACTTCATACCAACCCACTATCTAACCGAACTTACGTACAATAAAATTTTGATTTAGTATACGTAAAGTTCGGTTAGTTGTCAACTTGCTTGTCAAACCGAACTCTGAGTTCGGTTTTCCCGATTAAATTATCATGTAACCGAACTTTAGGGTCCATAAGTTCGGTTGGTTCGCAAACTTCATACCAACCCACTATCTTACCGAACTTACGTACAATAAAATTTGATTTAGTATATGTAAAGTTCCTGTTAGTTGTCAACTTATTTGGACAAACCGAACTCGAAGTTCGGTTATATCCGATAAAATTATCATGTAACCGAACTTTTACGATTGCAATTGATGTTGTTCCATTTCTTGTAGATTGAATGTCAACTCTATACCAATGGATAATCAACCTTCTCCGGTTGGCATGATGTTTGAAGATACTGACTAATCACTATGTCAATGATTTGGTTTTTGATGAAACTATTGATGCGAAAGAATTGGGCTAGAGACCATGCCAAGAAAGCCATGTGCGTATTAGTTTTGAATGGAAAAGAAAGCCAAACTCGTTTTGAAATGGTTTGTGAGAGAAGTGGAGATCCCAATGTTAGTCACAAGAAGAAGGGTTATGTGTATAAAGGAAAGACGGCGAGGAAAGAACACAACGTGCTCAAAGAAAATTAAATGTCCGTTCAAGCTAGTATTTAGTAAGTGCAAAAAAAAATGGATGGGTTCTATCTATGGATAAGGTGGTAGGTCGTCATAACCACCCTCGTCCGGATGATCTTGAAGGACATGCAATGGCCGCAAGGCTCACTCCTCAAGAAATGGAGAAAATAGCTAAATTTAGGAGAATGGGAATTTCACCACTTAACATGCTTCGCTCACTAAAGGATGATAACAAGGATAATGTATCATCTTTGACGGCCATTTACAATGCAATTGAGACAATTAAAAGGAATGAATGGAAGGATAGAAAAGTGATGCAACAATTGTTTTTTTGCGCTAAAGAGAAAGGCTACGCGGTTCAAAAGAAGGTAGGTCCGGAAGATGAAATAACGAATCTCTTCATTGCGCATCCGAAGAGTGTTCAATTGGCTCAATCCTTCCATCAAGTTCTTATAATGGATTGCACTTACAAGACTAACAAATACGAGATGTCATTGTTGAACATTGTTGGTCGTACCTCGACGAAGTCACCGTTTACCGTTGCTTTTTTTTTTCTAGAAGATGAGCAAGAACCAAGTTACACTTGGGCGCTACAACAAGTGAAGGCCATATACCGAGATGATGATATCCCCGCGGTTATAGTGACGGACAACGATGTAGCATTAATGAACGCAATAGAGAGAGTCTTCCCATTAGCACATAATATGATTTGTACGTTCCATATATGGTGTAATGTGATGAATAGGTGCAAGCCTCAAATTTGTCCACCTAAGAGGAAAGCATTTTAAGAGATTAGTAAGCTACCGGAAGATGAACAAGCGGATGCAAAAGAGGAATTCAATATACAATACACTATAAATCACGCTAAATGGGTTGCTTTCTATGGTGAATGGGAGTCATTGAATTGGTCTCCCACCGAAGAAGAGTATAATCTAAATCTTGCGGCATTTATCGAACATTGCTCTAGCCCCGAATATCCCGAGGATATTGTAACGTATGTGGTTAAGCAATGGTTGGAACCGCACAAAAAGCGCTTCGTTTATGCATTTACCAACCACCATAAACACTTTGGGAATCAAGCGACAAGTTTGGTAGAATCGGCTCACCACCGGTTGAAGAAAAATCTTTTTGGATGTATCGATAATTTTGTTATTGTGTTTAACGCAATGAAGAATTACTTCAACCACGAGATTGATAGAATTAAAGAGAAGTTTCAAAAAAGCCGCATCATGAAGTACAAAAAGATTGTAGACAAAGGTGGTAACATCAAGAATATGGCGGACCTTCGGTTGTTCAAGGGACTCCATTATAATGTTTCACGTGCTTGCATTAAGAGGTTAATGGTAGAGGTGAATTTGATTGACATATGGGGAACCAAGCCGGACGAGGTGTGTGTTTGCAACATGATGAAGTCTATGGTACTCCCTTGTCGCCATATGATAGTTAAGTATGAACATGGCATAATCCCTCTAAGCGATATAGATCCATATTGGCAACAATTAAGTTTTGTCCCTCCTCCAAAGGGCGATGTCGGAGAAGAGTTTGGTGACAATGAGATGGGAAGAATCGTTATCGAGATGTCGGAACATGAACAAACTCGAAAAGAAAATCTTTTGGGATGAAATGCGGCCAATTGTTTATCCACACACTTCGGAGAATGTGCACGAACCGAAAAAAAGGCAAGGGCAAAGGTAGGCCAATCACCAAAGAAACAAAAAAAACAAGTAAGAGAATATGCAAAGGTGTTGGTTAAGAGGAAAAGTGAAATGACCCCTTTTACTAGAGACCCTAGTGGGCATGAGCATACCGCGGCGAAGTATCAAGAAGATTCTAAGAAAGGTCTAGGAATATTGTGAAAATGGCGAAACAAGTGAACGGGATATGAAGAAAAAAGGACCGATGTTACGCTCGCAACCAACCCCACCTACTCCATCGGAACGTAGCCAACCAATTCAACGATACGTGAAGCTTAAGGCTCCAATATGCCGCATCCAAGAAAGAGCTACCTCCATATATTAGAAAGTACGTCATATCCACCGATGACGTCCCTTCGGATGGTAATTGCGGATTCCACGTTGTCGTACAACAACTAGGGCCTTTCACCGAAGGTGCGAAGTCTGTATAATGATAATCAAATCACTTATGTCCGGCAAAGGATGTTGATGAAGCTAAAGGACAACCCGGAATTTTACAAGCGAATGTTGTCCGATGGGGATGCTAGTCTCAATGTGCGGTTTGTTAGGTATCAAAGGCGTCTCCACAGGGGGATCCAATCACAAGGGATCATTGGATGGGCATGCCGATATGTGGGAACTTAATCGCCGAAGCATTCAATTGCGTGGTTCACTATTTCTCAAAAGGTGCTAGTTTCACATACACTCCGAAAACAAAAATATGTGTCGAGCAACTTAAACGTAGGAGAGGGTTGATTGCGCTTGTTAACAACAACCATTTTATAGGCCTCCGGTTAGAAGACGATTGTCCACTGCCTCCGATATGCGGAAACTCTTATTGGCATGGCTTTAACCCCGACACAATGTTGGGATGGTGCATTATATAAGAGCATAACAAGGAGATGTGGAATACTTTGAATGATTCGGAAAAAATCATACAAGAGGGTGCAGTTTCCCTTGCGGATGATTAAATGTACCATTAATTAAACTAAGTATGCTTTGAACATCAACATAAGAATCAAAGATTTTTTTTTAACGGAATTAGGTCTTATTTTTGGGTTATGCTTTGAACATTTTCATAAGAATAAAGAGGAGACTGTTATTTTGGAACTTTTTTTTTTCATATTGGAACTTAATTACATGACATCGTGAAACAGTGAGACATCAAGACTTAAGTTTGGTTAGGAAATGAAATTAGAGGACATTGCGAACTAAAACTAAAGCTACATAACATTTAATATCCGAAACGCGTTATGAAAAAAGTCTTTAAGGAGGCGGAAATGATATTCATATTTGAAATCCTTTTTCTTCCATCTTTGCCATTCGTTTTTTGATGTTAAAATGATTTCGGAGAATCCTTCACCCCTAAGTCGATCACCTTTACAATACGAAATAAAGCCATAAATTCCACAACTCTAGCTCTAATCTTGTCGAATCGAATGAACAAAGCTATATGATCACAAGTTATGAGGGTTTGTTATGTCGGAGCAGAATTTCTCATGAATTTTCCCCCAATAACTTTGAATCATAATACCATTCATTCTTCGTTCTTCACCCTCTTTGGATAGTATAGTATGTAGTTTCTACAAAGAGATAGATCTTCATCTAGAGTAAATTTAGGAGTAGTGGCTGCCATTTTTAGAAGATTTTGAGACAAAATGTTAACTATGAGACACATATTTATACCACTGGGGTGTATAACGGCTATAAAACTAGCCATTACTTGAAATTAGTATCATTCAAATTTCAAAATACATAGTTCGGTTACATAACAAATGCATCGAGATTACCGAACTCATTGGTTCGGTTGGTTCTGTAAATCGTAGGTAACCAAATAGTGCAAACCACCAAATTTCAAAAGTTATAGTGTAATGTTCGGTTACCTGTAGAATAATGCAGTGTAACCGAACATTACATTCAGAAACTCTTTGAAAGATTTAATTTGTCGTGAGTTCGGTTAGATTGCAAAATCGGAAAACCAACCGAACTTTTGGACCACCGAGTTCGGTTACCCGCAAAATAATACCGAATAACCGAACATTACATCAGTAACTTTTGAAATTTTCTTGTTATGAGTTCGGTTGGAATGCCTTTTACGAGTGGCAAGACATTATAGTTCGAGTTACACCAAAATAATACTGTGTAACAAACATAACACTGTAACTTTTAAAATTTTCTTGTTATGAGTTCGGTTGGACCGCCTTTTCTGCGAGTAAATCGAACATTATAGTTCGGTCACCTGCAAAATAATACTAGGTAACCGAACATTACACTGTAACTTTTGAAATTTTCTTGTTATGAGTTGGTTAGATTTTCTTTTCTTCAAGTAACCGAACATGTGAGTTCGGTTTGCTGCAAAAACATTCAGGTAACCGAATACAACTCTGTAAATTCTGTTTTTTTTTGGTAGGCTGAGTTCGGTTAGATTTGAAATTGGAGAACCAACCGAACTGAAGAACGTGGGAGTTCGGTTGTTTACGAGATTTAGTCTCTTAACCGAACTACCTAATTGTTTCTTAAAAATTTGAATGTAATGAAACACTTAACTGTCAAATAGCCAAACTAATCCCTTAGAATACAAATTAAAAACCAAATTATGAAATTTATTTACTAATCCACATCACTAAATGTTGGAAGCACACGAACATAAGGAAACAAAATACCAAATCCTCCATAAAAAATTATTCCAAATATAAGGAACCAAACTACCAAATCCGCAATTAAAAAGTCTTCCAAACATAAGAAACCAAAGTAATAATTGTTGCAATCACTCATTTACCACGACCCTACCAGAAACTTTTCTACTCTTGCGTTTAGGAGATTTAGGCCGTCCTTCGTCACTAGGAGTGTCATCTCCACTGCTTTGTTGTTCAACCATCCGACTTGAACCTTCACCTTCTCGGCGACTCCTCTTCGACGGCATGGCCTGGCTTGGATCAACTTTGGCTTGTATCGAAAAGGTTGGGATTAAAAACATTAGTTATTTGGTTGTAGAGAGTCTTTTGTTCTCGAGTATCCATCGGCTCTCCACTCCAGATTTTTGCCATCATTTTCTTGACAATTTAGCACTTGCCTTCACCTATTCTCATCAAAAACATAAGTAACCCTTATTTTTCAATACTTCATAACATTTTGAAAAACAAAAAATAAGAGTAAATTTCTTACCGCCGAATTCCACAAGATCAAGGCCTCATCACCACACATAGGGGTATGCTTCATAATTTTCTTAGCCTCTTTATCCACTTTGCCTTCGCTTTTGTTTTCTCAAAGACGGGCTTGTTGGACGGTGTTTATTACGAGGATGAGAAAATGTTCATACCATTCCATATATCCCTCGTTAGCGGCATTTGGCTCATCAAACGAATCTTGTAACTCTTCAACTGGAGCAAAATAATTCCCAAAGTTCTTCCAGTGGTCCACTAATGGAGCAGGATCATATTTGGGGGTGAAATTCATCTCGGTGTTCTTAGTTCCCTGCTTCTTCACCTTGAAGTTGAAGTTTTCCACTTGTGGGACACTTTGGACACAAGAAACTTGTCTTAATACTCTTCGAGGATTATACATTGTACAACCTCCAGGATGAAACAACGGTCCATTATACGCCGCAACAGGTGAGAAATCAATAACCTCAACATCCTCCTCGTCTTCATCTGATGAAATGGTGTAAGGATGGAAAATCACATCTTCCACTGTTAACTTATCCAATGTCTCCCTCATCTCCAACACCTTTTTTTTCTTATTCTTTTCCTGTGAGTTCAAAAATTCATAGTTACCAGCTGTAGGCTTCCCAAAAGGCCAAGGAGTGTGAGCATGAGATAATTTAAGTTTAGGGAAGTGGTCGTACATCCAAACCTATAAGAAGAGGCAACAAATAATACATTCACAATATGATTAGTAACAATACACATTCATTCACTTATATATTGAAACACACAAGCGATAATTTAACGGGTACACAGACAAGGGTGTATAAGCCTCCAAAATATAGACTCTTAAGCCTCAAAGCTTTTCTTAGTTCCTCTTGAAAGAATGAAAGCACCCATGAATGCCCCAACAAGTGGTTGTTCACCTCATCCGGGGGTCCAATAGTTGGAGGTAGTGAGCATTTATCACTTGACACGAATCAAGGAAAGAAAATGGTTCCTAGTTGATATAATAAATAGCGAGTCACATGGTGCTTAACCTTCTCTCTGTCATCACCAACTTTCCTCGAGCAACCAAATATTTCGTCCCCGAAAACTCATCAAACAAGGTTTTGAGCTTGATCTTTTTCAACTTCTTCTTGTACGTGCGATGCCCCTCAAACTCATTATACTCATCACCTTCCTTAGGCTCTTTGCTAGCTCGTCTAAACTCACATTGTGCCTTTTTATCGCTCCATCCTAGACACCTTTCGACTAGCTTTTCAAGAAGTTCATAACTCATCGAGGATCGTATCCATCTCGAACACTTGTTCCTGTAATTGGTAGGGCTGTGATTCTAAAACAATCATCCGGAGTTATTGCCATCTCACCAAAAGGTAGATGAAAGGTATCCGTCTTTGGATAAGACCTCTCGGAAAATGCGATATGATGTGACATCAAATTTTTGGTGCGCATGTTATATCCGTTCCATAGTACACAGTCAAATACCGCCAAGCGGACCTCATCACACTCATTTTCTATATTCCATATCTTGTTCTTTTGACGTTTCAAAACACGAACAACATTAGTATGATCCTACAAAAGCTACATCATATCTTATACACTAATATATAGAAAAGAACAATATATGTCAAAATATAACAAAAAGACTGAGAAATCTTGATGGTTAAGATTGAACCATACCTTTGTCGCAAAGATCTTGGAAGCCCATGAGTTTTTGTAGCCCATCAATACCTCCCCTCCATCTCTTGGAGTACCATAAGTTGGATTCTTTGTAGGCAAACACAAAATGTCATCAGGAATGTATGAATATCTAGCACAAGGCGTTTTAGGCGTCTTTCTAGGTTTCTTTCCCCCTATTTCTACTTGTGCCTCTTCCTCTTCGACTTCCTCTTCATCCAAGTCCTCATCTAATTCAGCATCATCCTTATCTCCATCTTCCTCATCTTTGTCACCCTCATTTCCTCCTCCTCCAATTTGGTTCACCATCATCATTGTCACCCTTATTTCCTCCTTCTTCCGCCGGTTCACCATCATTGGTACCCTCATTTCTTCCTCCTTGACTGGTTCACCATCATTGGCACCCTCATTTCCTCCTCCTTCAACAGGTTCACCTTCTCCACCTTGATGTTGTTCTTCATTGCCCATCGCTTCCACGATCTCTTCATTAACTTGTTGGATTACGTTGTCAACATTATCTTTATTAACACCATCTTGGATGACAACACCCGGTAATGACCCACCTCTATACTTAGCATTTTTGGTTCCACGGTGACCGGCATCACAATCTACTTTGCCTCGAGGGTGGGAGTTCTAAGATCTTCCGAAGTAAGGTTTGTTTGGTTTTTGCCTCTTCCACTAATCAAGAAAACAAAAGATATTAGCTTAACCGCTAAATGATTCACTAAATAAGATGCAAAATAAGGGTTCTCAGCGTAAGGTTTGGTTAATAGGAAAAGTTCACGAAAAACAGGCCAACTCTAATTTTGTGTTCCATAGTATAGTTCGGTTACCAAAATATTTTGGAGAACAAACCCGAACTCAACATTGGTAAATGTTAATGAAGAGTTCGGTTTGTCGAGGTTTTTGCGAACAAACCCAGAACTCAACATGTTTGCAACTCTTTGAAGAGTTCGGTTTGTCAAGATTTTTGTCAAGATTTCGGTTACATTTTTATTTTCGGTAAAGTTCGGTTCTTTGAATAGTTTTAGATTTTTATGCGAACAAACCGAACACAATAGCACAGTTCGGTTACATATGAAAAAACAAATTGTTGTAAAATTTGATAAGTTCGGTTAGAAAAAAAATTTAGGCCTCTTTGCGAACTAACCGAACTGGCAGTTCGGTTAGCTAGTTTTCAAACCTAGAGAACCCAGAAGCTGTTCTTCGTGTTCTTCCTTTCGGGAAGTTCGGTTAACAAAATAGGGTTTTTTAGAAACTCGACCTAACCGAACTATGCCTTTGTAACTTCCATTTGAACCCTATTTTGATGATTTCTATTCAATTAAACGAATCAAAATCAAATTAAAAGTAATGGGTTTGTTGCAAAATACCTGCGAATCGGTCCCATGGCAGAATCAGGCTTCTGCAACCTTCTATTATTCTGGATTATGGCTTCACTTGGTATTTCCACCTCTTTATGAATCTCAAAATCACTCGGCTGATTTGCTAGATGTCCCAATCGAGGACCTTCTCCTTGAAGTCTTTTGGTTTGCTTTCGAAGAACCATTCTTATAGTCGATTGATTAATCGACGATGAAAATTTTATGAATCGACGATTAATCGATGTAGACGATGTTGAAATGGGGAAGAAGAAAAAAACAAGAGGGAGAACAGTTTTCTCCTCAAAACTGTTTTTCTTTTCTTTTTTTTTTTTGTTTAGGTTTAGGTTTTGTTTTAGATTAAGTTAGAGGCAGTTATTAGGTTAAGGGTTAATTTTAATTAGGGTAATGGGCAAATTAGTAATCTCATGATTTTTAGGACATCCCTTAACATTGTAGGGTAGGGGGTCTTATAAAACAATGGTCCCGGAAAAAAGCTGGTCCCAAAAAAAACGGTTCATCCAAAACCACTTTCGCCACTTAATGACTGACTTGTTGGTACGGGTGGTACATGTCTTTGGGCCCTTTTGCGGAAGAATCATGTACACGGTACACCCCTGCCCCCACTGCATTTAAATGAATGGCCAAACTGTTCGAAAATTAATACATGTACATTATTGAGAATAAATTGCAAAAGAACACAAAAAATACACGATTCAATTTTTTTAGATAGCTAAGCCAGGCATGGACTTGAGATAGTTAGTAGTATGAACACAGACTTGTATTTGAAAATGTGTTTTCGTTTGCTTTTAAGTTCAGTCCCGGTCATCACTTGTCAGGTCGTTTTCCGATAGCCTGAGGGCCAGACCTTTCTAAACAAAGACAATTTCAAATATCAAGGATAATAACATGGATGAACTAATAACCAAATGCTCATAGATATTTGTTTGATTCGGTATAGCTAGGCTCACTCCACGGAACAAATCTATCCAGCTAGACCAGCCCCATTGCTGATCTAACTGTCATCTCAACAACATGATTTCGATCTCCCTTGAAGAACGGAGAAATATAGAATTCCGCCCCCTACTGAGATGGATCTCCCTTTTTCCTGTTGGATATTTTCAACAAACCCTTGAATTGAAGGCATTAACCCTGCGTTGGGGATCGACCTGAACAGGAAATTTTTTGTTCTAACGTTTCTATTATCGGTTAAACACGAGCAGACAAAACTTCGTTTCACCAATGGACACATTGAAGGAAGAGACGCCTTTTATTCACTCGAAAAGATGTTGTAGAGATGAAGAGTCATCTCCAAGGGTGTGATTTCCTCTTTAAATAGGAGACTTGTTTTCATTCAAAAACACATCTCTCAACTCTCTCTGTTTTCTTTCTTTCCAAGCATCATCGAAACAAAACTAGTGTGTTCTTGGTTGGATCAAGGTCGTACAAGCTTTGAATCCAACAAACCGTTGTGGGGCTTCAAGTATCACGACGGCAATATTCAATTGGCTTTGTTGTACTCGCCAATTCAATTGGGAAAGGGTCGAATAATTGTCGAAAAGGATCTTTCATAAGAGCCTTGAACCCTAATACAACATTCTTTTCTTCACCCTGTTTTAGTGCCAATTTTTCAACATTTCCTGCCTACACTATGGGTCGAAAGGTTTTTTTTTCCATTGTACTATACAACCCCTAACCCCCACTAAAAGCTAGTATTTCACTTCTTCTGAAGTAGAAGTCGATCTCCTAAAAATGAAAAAAGAAAAGCTCACTTTAGTTTTTGCCTTTTCTATTTCTAAAAGTCGAAAAATTATTTTTAAGGTGTATCCAGAACCCCTACAATGACTAAAATTTGTAATCTTAAGTTAACCAAACTCTGTAATCTCACGCTCAAAATTGGCACCCCAAAATTTGGCTGTATCCGGAATCACATCATGACCCTTCAATCCAACTGTGACAAGAAATATGGCATGTGATCGAAAATTTCTAGAGTGACTCATCATCCCCACCATTATTAAAAAAGCTGCTCGGTGACCTATGATTGTTTGGCATCCAATTTCATTAGAATATTTCTGTCTTGTGATTCGAATTTTCCTGTCTTGTGAATCTGAACCGAAACATAAGCACCTCATGGATGTATGTTTTAGTTTAGATTCAAAGGCAGTTATCTTAGCTTTTACTAGTGGTAGAATCCCTTGGATAGTCATGAACAGATGGAAGAAAATAACTAGTCTTTTGAGAAGCATAACATTCAGACATTCCTATAGGGAAGTCAATTTCTCAGCTGATCAGTTAGCAAAGAAAAGGACTAATCATAGAAGAGGAGAAGTAATACTATATGATGGCATACCTGATTTTTTGAGAATAATGGAGCAAGAAGATTCACACTACTTTAGATTCTCTTGAAATAAAACAGTAGTGATATATTCTGTAATTTCCTTTAGTTTTATTTTTACTTTCATGTAAGCTAGTCTTGGCATGTCAAGACTGCAAATTCTGATTTTGAGTTCTATTTAGTACTCCCTCCGTTCCAATTTAGATGATGTTGTAGAGTTTTTCACGCAGTTTAAGAAACATCAAAGAGAATAATTTTTTTCTAAATCTGCCCATATTAATACCTTTCTAAAAATTTAAACCTCCTAGTTTTTTGTTTCTAAATTCTAGTATAAATTATGAATCCCCATGTAATTCCACTTGGGATGACCAAATATCGTAAGATGATAGAGAATATATTTAAAATCTTAAATAAGATTAAGTATCTCTTACTGATAACAAGGTCAATGACAGTTATGTTGTGATTCCAAAGCAGGGGTAAATCAGTAAGAATTTAGAGAAAATAGCTAAACTCTCATCTATTTTGGAACATACAAAAAACCCTAAAACATGATCTAAAGTGGAACCGAGGGAGTGATAAAATTGCATGATTAAAAAAAAAAAAAAAAACTAATTACATTCCAAATTTACTTTGTTACTCAAAAGTTGCTTTGTTGCCAAAAATCTACATTGTGAAACTAAATTTGAATTTCGGTTTAAACTTGTCCCATGCGCCATACGTCGGCGTGAAACCCAATTTTTTTTCCCATATTCGAAATTCTACCGCTTTAACCCTAATTTTCTTATTGCGACCCTTATATGATGATCGAAAATTGACATGCAAGTTTTACGATCGAAAATGGATACAAGGTTTACATGCACGTCGTGACTCAAAATCCTACAATAGAACCCAAAATTTACCTCCTAATTTAAAATCTGGTTCTTGATGCAAAATCACTCTTTATTCCAAAATGTATATACGCAAAATAGACACATGCATCTTTGAGTGACAATGGTAGAATGAAATATATTATCATCCACAATATTTGTTCTTTTGGACCAATTCTTAGCTCTTGCGCGTCATCCTTGTTGAGAAATCCCCAAGTCTCGTCACAAGTCTCAAAATAAACTTCACATTAATGCTCTTATCAAGTTGCAACAAAAGAAACACAGTTTTCTTGGATGAAAAAATGTACATTTAATGAACAACCATCAGGAAATCAGTTGGATCATGGATGCATGACAATTTCAAGATGAAGAAAAGTTGGTCATCAGTTCTTTTCTCTTTGCCATATAAATGCAACCATATCTTGGTCCAGTTACTTCATCATCATCAATGCTTAAAAGGGACACATTATCAGAAAAGTTCCTTGTAATTAAATGAAAGATGGTAGCGCAGATCCACCACATTATACTCAAGTACATAGTATATGATATAATCAACACATTCATTAGATGTGTTAACCCATCTGATCTATATTTATTCTAAACTACAAAACATTGATTGATGTACTGGGTAGCGATATTGTATCAGTCCTTACTGATACAGATGCGATATTGAGGTATGGATGACACTGATCGATACTGCCCAAAATAATGTGGGTATATAAAACGTAAAATACATTTTCAGGCACGCTAGATTAGATAAATAAAGCTGATTGACCAACTGAATGTTATTTGTAGTTTGTGAACAAAGAAATAATGAAGGTATCATCGTGTTCACATACAAGATAGAACACACAAGATTCGCATTACACACGAAATCATTAAGAAGAGTAAATACGGGCAAAACTGCACAAGTCTGATGATTATTAGACTCAGAGCCTTCGGGCTTGTCCTTGTCTAACCATAGGGAGGTAATTAAAACCGATCTATCAATGTATGATACATAACATAACACAATAAAGCATATTAAGTAAAAGATCAAAGGTACGAAATGTAAATGAGACAGCGATTCACGTGGTTCGACACTAAGGCCTACATCCACGGGGTTTTTGTTTCACTATGTATTCAAAGGTTACAAAGATAGTCGAATAACTTTGAGTGAGGAACGAAGCTAGGAGGGAAATGAAATTCATACTTACTCTTCCTATTTCTCTCTCCTGGAATCTCTCTCTCTCTTCCTAAAAAACTATCCATCTCTTCTCCCTTAGCAGGTTGGGGTATTTATAGATTTCTTTCGTGGGTCCCATTCCTCGAATACAACTGTCCTTATTGTCTCGGTTACTGCGTTATCCTGATGCTATCTTCGTTCTGACCCATCGTCTCTCGACGGCATTGTGTAGAAACGAAGATGGACTTCCTTCTTCTCCATAGGATCTTCGACATGCGTCCTATGCATAGGGTGTTAAATGCGGGTGGTTGGGGAAGTCCGCACGTCGCGCATTTGTCCCCGGCCTCTGTCACATCCACCGTCCGGCGTGACTCTTCCCCGCCCTTGATCTTGGATCTTCCTTGGGATGGAGTAAAGTTAATCTCTTGGTCTCCTATGGTACTTCGCGGTAGCTTGGTCCTTTGGTGCCCCTTGATTGTCCATCGTTGGATTGGTTTGGTGATAAGTTTATGTAGATGTCAGATGCCCCTTGAGTGTTGGGACGTGACATCATATCTCGATGTTCAGGGGTTGCATGTCTCCCACGTGTGGTTACTTCAACACACAGATGGTGAATTATGTGTATACATAGTTGAAATAATTTTTACGATGGATATGACTAAGCATATCTCGTTGTCTCTAGTGATCATACCATTGATTATATTTGCCGGCCTAAATCCTGATGATATCATCAAGTTATTAAAACTAACTATTAAAACAGTATACGTTTAAAGAAATACTTTTCTCTTTTTCTCATCGATTTTCTATAAGCAAATTCTTTTTTAGAACCATCTAAGCGGCGGGATCCATAGCATTCACATGTATCATTACATACATTAATAACCCAGCTGATTGATCAAAACAAAAGGCAACACCATTAATAACTGATGACTAGTTAATTTTCTGTCATAGACAACATTACCGAAGTTTCTCTCTGTTATCTCTCTTTCTCTTCCCTTAAAAAACGAAAAACACCCTAAAGTCGTCTTGCTCAAATTTTGGACCAGATCTGAGCAAGGATTTATTTTCTTTTAAAGTATTTGATAATAGGTAATTGAATAAAATGTTATTACATTATTATTGGTGTCTTTTGACATATTTCTTCGTCGTTTTGGGACGATTTTTCTTCGTGGTTGTGGGGCGAGTTCTTCAAATTTTAATGACTGGTTCGTGGCTTGCTATTCTTAACTCAAAAACATCGACGATTCATCACGACATCGCTTTAAATCGGCATCCGTGTTCGTGTGGATCGACAAACTTATGGGAAAAGTACTCCTTTGTATTAGGAGCATATCTTATCGAATAAGAAGAATACAATCAGGTTAAATGGTCAGATTTCATTTCCGGATATACCATCATCTCTCTCTTATACATAAAATTCTTTTGGATATCTTTGTTGTGTATCGCTCTTTGTCTTCGCGATCTACTTGTAATTGATGTCCTTATTTTCCGGGGAGCTAGAGGAAGGTTGGCAAACCACTCTTCTGCAACAACAATGGAGATACAAACTGCTCACGAGGCAAACATAGGACAAGATAACATTCACATTGGCTTGGTGTTTAATGGAAAACGAGAGGGACTATAATTATCATTGGGCATTACGACAATTGAAATTATTCTTCCGGGAATATCAACTTCCGAGGGTCAACGTAACCGATCAAGATGACTCATTAATGAATGCAATATCCGACGTCTTACCGGAAGCACAAAATTTCCTATGTACATATCATATACGTCAAAATATCATAAAAACTTGCCATGCCTTGTTTGAACCCACTAAGGAGGATATTAAGAAGAGAATGATTGTTCAACTAGAGGAAGATATTCGAAAGAACAAACTATCCCCCGAAGAAGAAGAAGATGAGAGAGGAAAGATAAAAGAGCGAGCGGACAAAGAACATGCGGAAAATCATAAAAAGTGGTTGGAATTTCTAAGAGATTGGGAGAAAGTTTATTGGTCTCTTACCGAGGTTATGTACGGAAAGAGAGTGGACAAGTTTATTCTTTGATTTGAGCGAAGTTTATCAGGTTCTTGTCTGGTATTGTCGGACTCAATGGTTGGATAAGTTCGAGGAAAAATTTGTGCGTGCATGGACAAACCGTATAGACACTTCAAAATGAATCAACTAGTGCGGCGGAGTCCGCTCATGGGAAGATTAAAGATCTCATCTAGTCGGTCAAGGCAACGTGGTTCTGATCAGGAGCATTGGGCAATACTTAAGAGTGATATCGATAGGATCAAGCAGGCTTTTGAGAAAAGCTCAATGGAAAGGATGACTCCATTTCTTCAATATGTTAAGTTGCTCCAAGGAATAGAATTTAACGCCTCTCATTGGGCAATAAAACATATGATGAGACAAATGAAATATGAGAAAAATTACGGAAAATCGGCTGATGTGTGTATTTGTCCCGACATGTCTTCATTGGGGATTCCGTGTCGTCATATGCTTGTGAAGTATGAAGAAGTGATACCTATTGAGGTTATTGATCCGTTTTGGAAGCAACTATTTTTTGACCCTCCCCCTGTTGGAAAAAACTGGGTTTCAATAGAAGATGAAATAACACAGGAAGAGATTGTTGTACTCCAAACTTTCAAGGCTCATAAGATTTCTTTTAGACAATTATTTCTACCCTCCCAATAAATTGGCGATTACAACAGGTATGTGAAATAATGCCTTCAGGATACAATGAAAGCCCTACAACAGAAATTGAATTCAAGGTTTGTTAAAATTCTCCCCCAGGAACCCCCTTGGATAGCGCAGTTGAAAATATTCCAACATTCTCCCCCTATTTTCAAAAAACCATAAAACAAAGTTAAAAACTTTTTAAATCGGGAGTGGCAGCATCACCGAAAATGACGCCTACGTGCCCGAGTGGGATCAATCCAACGTAGTTCAAGCAAAATTGAGACTAAGCATCATCGTTTAAATCAACACATAAATGATAGGTATCTTTTGGATTTGAACCTTCACTTAGTGTAAGAAACTCAAAGCCTTATCAAGATTCTATGGTGAAACCCGAGTCTTGAACCAAGTATCCCTTATGATAAAGCCGGGTCCACACATATTGATTTCATAAATCATGTGTTATGTAGCCAAGCACGTTAATGGCCATGTGCTTATATCCTTGATTCATGAGTCTTATTTAGAGAACGGTCTTCTTCTCATAGGAGACGGCCTGATTTCTATACTCATATAGGTAAGTCTCGAAGGTGTTTATGCGATACACCTTTTACTAATCACGAGAATCATTAAGGATTTACATCCATCCTATTTTCTTGAGAACCCAGGCACTAATTAGAAATGAGAAGTTTTATATTAGTGCTCCATAATCTACATCCATAACTTGTTGGTACCACATTGAACCTTGTTTATCTTTTTCAAAACATAGGTTGGGTTTACATTATGGGAGATCAAACTTCTTTCACGAGACCTTAGTCCCATTTCTTTTTATTGAAACCACCGAACTTGGTAGACTCTTCGTAAATGGGTGCCAAATTCCTCTTTGATTCAATAAAGTTAACCGTAACCACTCCCCTCTTGAGTAGTTGCCTAACCATTTGATGTCTAAGACTTGCATGTCTTGACTTTCCATTATAAGTCTTATTTGAGACATTATAGATGGTAGCTTGATTATCACGATTAATCAAGACCGCCGGAGTTAGCTTCTTCAAAATGGAATTTCCATAAGTAGGTTCCTAAGCCATTACGCACTCCTTACATGCATCCGTTAAAGTTGTTAATTCGACAATATTGTTGAATCGAAATACAAGTCTGCTTCTTGGAACTCCAAGACACGGCCAACACCCCAATGTAAAGATCTATCCAGGGCGTTGATTTGGACTTGGCCTCTACATCGTTCAGTTAGCATCGCTGTACCCCTTCCGGTCTTGCGGGATAGCCTTGGTAATGCAAGCCAAAATTTATTGTACCTTTCAAGTAAGCCATAACTCTTGAAAGCGCTTTCCCGTATTCATATCTGGATTACTTTAGAAACGACATAACACTCCCACGGCTTGAGCTATGTCGGTCTTGTGCAATGCATAGCATACATAAGACTTCCAATGACACCCGGAATACTCAAGTTGTGCATGAGTACGTCTGGTGTTCTTCTTTAACTTGATAGTATGGTCTAAAGGAGTAGATGCTTTGGATTGTCATCAAAGTGACCATACTTCTTGAGAAATTTCTCAATATAATGAGATTGGGTTAAACCCAACTCATTTCCCTTTCTTAGGATCTTAATTCCCAAGATTACATCAGGCCTCTCCTAAATCCTTCATATCAAAGTTAGAGCTAAGAAACTTCTTTGTTTCTTCCTGTGAATATGTCGAGATCCAAAAATAAGCATATCATCAACATATAAACAGAATTACACATCCCGAACTATCATGCTTACTATAGATACATTTATCCGCATCATTCACCACAAAACCATATGACAAAACCACTTTGTCAAACTTCTCATGCCATTGCATGGGAGCTTTCTTCAAGCCATAAAGAGATTTTACTAACTTGCAAACCTTCTTTTCTTGGCACGGCAATATGAAACCTTGAGTTGTTCCATATATATTTCTTCTTCCA
The DNA here is from genome assembly GCA_023531295.1 of Papaver armeniacum. Lineage (NCBI taxonomy): Eukaryota > Viridiplantae > Streptophyta > Magnoliopsida > Ranunculales > Papaveraceae > Papaver > Papaver armeniacum. The sequence goes on along the minus strand of JAJJWW010019333.1, from coordinate 15,124 downwards.
AATCTCCATTTAGGAAGGCGGTTTTGACATCCATTTGATGAATAATTAACTTGTGAATAGAAGCAAGTGCTATTAAACAACGAATAGATGAGATGCGAGCAACATGAGCATATGTATCAAAGTAATCAATTCCATCTCTTTGCTTATAACCCTTAGCAACTAATCGGCTTTGAACTTATCAATGGAACCATCGGCATTCATCTTTCTCTTGAAAATCCATTTACATCCAATAGGCTTTACGCCAGGAGGTAAATCACAAGATATCCAAATACCGTTTGGTCAAAAGAGAATTCTTTTCATCATTGATAGCCTCTTTCCAAAAATTAGCATATTTGGAACTCATAGCCTCGGCATAAGTTTTAGGGTCATCATCAACATGCATAACATATTTGGTAACACTAAGAATTCTATTCTTATTACCTTCTACAAGATATGTTATAAAAGTCTGGACCAAAATTTTTCTCTATTATTGCTCTTTTACTCCTTCTTAGGTTCGATATCTTCTATGGGTTCGAAGTATCCTCCATGTCTCAGTAGAGACAGAATGATCATTATTCTCATTAGTCTCTTGATTCTAGACTAGGTAACAATGAGTTCTCCATGGGTTGCATTTGAGAACTGTTCCTATCTAAGTTCTCAAAGAATTCCACATCTACAGATTCTATAATCTCAAAAGTGTCAAGGATTAAAAATGTGTAGGTGATACTATTAAGAGTATCCCACAAAGCACATTTATAAGCCACATTTCCCGATTTTGGTCTTTTAGGATCGGCTTTCGAACATATGCTAAGCAACCCCAAACTTTAAGTCTCTTCAAGTTTGGTTTCCTCTTAAACCACAATTCATAAGGAGAAACATTCTTCTTTTTCAAAGGAACTCTATTCAAAATATAACATGCGGACAACATAGCTTCACCCCACAAACAATTAGGCAAACTAGAACTTATAAGCATGCAATTAACCATATCAATCAAAGTTCTATCTTTCCTTTCAGCCACACCATTTTGTTGAGGTGTATAAGGTGCGATAAATTGATGAATTAAACCATGCTCTTGACAAAAGAATTTAAATTCATTAGGAAAATATTCACCACCGCGATCGAACGTAAAATCTTAATTTTCAGTCCTAATTGTGTCTCTACTTACACTTTGTATATTTTGAATATGTCAAAAACATCATCCTTAGATTTCATCAAATATGTATAGGCATATCTAGTACTATCCTCTATAAAAGTGACATAATACTTATTTCCACCACGAGTGGCGGGAGACCATGCAAATCACCCACATCACTTTGTGTACTAATTCAAGTAAGAAAGAATTTCGTACTACGGACTTATGGGAAATTCTAGTTATCTTTGCTTGCACACATATTTCACATTTAGAAGCATTATCAAAATTGCAATCAGAAATCAAACCTAATCGTTTCATGTTACTAAGAGAACCATAATTCACATGACCAAACCTAGCATGCCATAAATTAACAGAGTCAACAATATAAGAAGAACCATTATTTATTAAATTAAGCTTAATCATCCCATTACAAGTATATCCTTGTCCAACAAACACACCATTTTTGGACAATACAAACTTATTAGACTCATAGGTCGTCTTGAATCCAGCCTTCATAACTAGGTCGCGGAAACAAGGTTCTTTACAATGTCAGGGACATGTAACACATTAATAAGAGTAACAGTCTTTCCCGAAGTAAACGAGAGTTCAATAGTGCCTTTCCCAATGACTTTGCTGTGTTGGACGTTTGCGGAGACAACTTCGTTTCCTTCTCCACTAACCGGTTCGTATGTCTTGTAAAGATTTCTATCCTTACAGATATGGAAGGTTGCACCATTGTCGTACCACCATCCACCCCCAGTTTCAGCAACAGCATTGGCGGCTTGTACCATGATCACAAGTTTGTCATCGACCATATTTGCCTCCTTTTTAAGTTACTGCTTTGTTGTTTCTTTTTGAGGCAGCGGTCCCACGAACAAAATGGCGGGTTTGTCCTGAGAAGTAGCAATTGCCCTTCTTCTTACTCTTCTTGTTGGGATGATGCTTCTTAAACCGAGTATCATTCTTAGGTTTCAAGAATTCGGTGTCTTAGATTCTTCTCGCTATTCACCTTATAATGGTTTTGGTCGTGGATTATCCTTAAGTTCTCGTTTACGAGAGTCCTCTTCTATTCGAAGATGACGCTGTAATGCCTCTAAATCATAGTCAGTCTCAGCATGCTTAAGTTTCTTCTTATAACCATTCCAAGAAGGGGGAAGACGAGAAATAATTACCCCGACAACAAACGCAGAAGGAAGATCAATTCCAGCATCCTTAAGATGATTAACAATGAGTAAAAATTCACTGACCTGGGCAATGATTGACTTACTGTCAACCATCTTAAAATCCATGAAGTTGCAAGTCAGGAATTTCTTATTGCTTTCTTCAGAAATCTTGTATTTATTTTCAAGCGCAGTCCATAATTCCTTTGCAGTCGCAATACTCCGATGTGCATTGTAAATAGGAGTTTCCAGGGCATTCAGAATATTACCACGACACATGAAATCATCTTCCTGACGCTTCTTTTGTTTGGTAATCAAATCAGGAGTATCTTTGTCTGATGGTACAGGAATCGCCTCCAATCCATCTTCAAGTATGTACCACAACTTGATGGTGATCAGAAAAAACTTCACAGTCTCTTGCCAACGAGTAAAATTTTCACCATCAAAACGTTCCAGTCGAGTTAGGGTTTGGTTCATCACTTGCAGGGATTGTGTAGTAGCATTCGAAGTTGAAGATTCACCCTCCATTGCCAGAAATTAATTGTCTAAAACTGTTGGAAAAAACTGGGTTTCAATAGAAGATGAAATAACACAGGAAGAGATTGTTGTACTCCAAACTTTCAAGGCTCATAAGATTTCTTTTAGACAATTATTTCTACCCCCCCAATAAATTGGCGATTACAACAGGTATGTGAAATAATGTCTTCAGGATACAATGAAAGCCCTACAACAGAAATTGATTCAAGGTTTGTACCCCTTGATCCAATCAAGAACACATGTAAACAAAATTTCTGATGATGCTTTAAAAAGAGAGAAAACAGAAAAGTTTTTTCGAGATGTTTTAAACGAGTTTTGGGAGATGCTATTTATAGAGGTTTTCGCATCTGTTGGGAATAGACATCTTTTCACCAACAATTTTCTCTTCACGAAACGATGAGTCTCTTCATCATCAGACATCAATGACGTCTGTTAGATTCGAAGATTACGGATATATTTGTAGCTTGTCGAGCGAAGCTCAGTTGAAAATATTCCAACACCCCCTTCGGAAGATCCCGGACAATCACCGTGGGATACGAACGAAACAAAGAAATTATTCGAAGCTTACTCACGTGGCAACTCTGTAAGCCGGCAATTCTTGTTGAGCCAACTAAGGCTAATTACTCGTCCATGGATCGCACAAAGTGAAGAGACAAGAAAGGGAGATCCGATAGGTAGACCACAAACTAAAACGGCAAGGAGAAAAAAAGGAAATAATTGAAAGAAATGACTCAACGTGAAGAAGAACTCGCGACAATTAAGAAACGAGATCTAACCGCATGTGAGATTTCGAAAAAGGCGGTTCCAAACAAAAGGGGTAGTCCGAGGAAGGAACCGCTATCAAGTCAACAACAAACGACGGATTCCGTATCCACACCAAAAGCCAACGGATCGGAGGTTCCAAAGAAAAGGGGTAGGATGCCAAAGGTACCAATATCAATCTACCAAGAACAACAAGATGAGCATTCGAAAGCCATACCCATAGTCGATCTAGCGGAGGTTCCAAAGAAAAGGGTTAGGCATGAAAGGTACCAACATCAAGTGGCAAAGAACAACAAGGTGATGAGGCGGCGGTGCCAAACAAAGGAAGGCCGAATAAGGAACCTACATCAAGTCAAGAACATGAAGGTGAAAACTCTGAAGCCCCACCTAAAATAAGTGATAACAAAGGTAAGCGACCAATATCTAGTCAACAACAACACGATGGTGACAACTCCGTAGGCACGACCAAAGTTGATAAAATTTCAGTTCCAAGGCGAAGGGATAGGCCAAGGAAGTACGGACTCCCATCACATACTGAAGACATTGGAAGTGTAGAGATTGTAGAGGATGGTTTGGATATAATTAAGCTAAAAATTGGTAATATGCATATGTTTAAGGATTCCAAAACAGGTAAGACTTATAGGTATTACCATACCAAAATTGAGTCTTATGTACAACAACTTCTTGAGGTTATTCGCGAGTATATTGTATATCTGAGATGATGTCGATGGAGATGGAAATTGTGGCTATCATGCCGTGACCAAACAATTAGGAATCTTTGAGACGGCGGTTAGTAAAGGGATGACACCATGCCGATATGCTAGAATGAGGATGCCCGAACAACTTGTGAAAAGAGGAGCTTTTATGAGCAATTGGTTGGTGAAGGCGAGGTTTGATAATATGTATGCTCAAGTATTAGGGCTTGAGCAAGAGATGAAGTTTCTTCCTTCTCAATATTGGATGAGAATGCGGCTTTGTGGGCATCTAGTGGCGGATACATTTAGATGTGTTGTTCATTATTTTACCCCCACCGTAGAAGTAACATTTACACAAAAGTGGCAAAAATGCGAAGGATCCCTTAAGAAGAGAAGAATTATTTTGGCGTTCGTGAACGGTATGATTTTGTTATTCTAAAACTCAAATAAAATTGTTCAAGACATAACAACCACCATCCAAATAAAGAAACACAACTAAATAGTTAATCACTTGGTCTTTTGCTTCTTTTGGTCCGGTTTCTTCCTAGTTTTCCCGAACAAATCTTTTGCACTAGGGTCGGTTTCTTCAATTCTATCAATCTAGCTTTTCCTTGACTTCCTTCATTTCTTCAAGAGATAGCACCTCTCCTTCTTGGGACTTGCAACCAAACATCTTCTTCAACTTGCCAAGCCGATGCCGCTAGTTTCATACATCAAACATATAATTAGTATATATATGCTAATATAAGATTATGTGTACATTAAACGACTAAGAAATTAACAATACTTACTAGAAATCCAACGGTCTTATTAAGTTGGGCCATCGTATGTGGTGCCTCTGTAGGAGTTGGAACGGGAGGGTTTTTCTGGGGTGGAACTAGGACGTCATCCGGGCGCACGACATAAGGATGTGACCATTCCAGGTAATCTTCCATGTAGTTGTCATCAACTTCATCACTGTTTTCCGCAATCTCCCACTTACTAATATCTACCAAACGACGTGGTTCCATATCCCTCCAATGTGTTGGTTACGTATTTGGATCATACTCTACCTGCAACCTATTGGGAGTTAAAAAGCACCGAGAAATGTCAAGAACATAACCTTGAAGAGAGCCCATCTCAAAAGGTGATAAATTCTTATATCCAAGTTGGCGCATCGCACGTCGAGGATCAGCCATAACGTATCCCTTTGGGTGGAACAACGGCCTATTGTAAAATGCAACATTACCAAACCTCAAAGTTGGCGGTTTCCTCTAGCCTCCCTGTAAGGGTCGAACACAACATCTTTGGTACTCATCGCGTCCAGAGCCAATCTAATATCGATCAGTCGATGATTGTTACCGGGCTTCAGAATATTGTTGAACTCGTATCTCTTGGCTCTAGGCTCCTCGGGGTCGTCAATGTGTGTGATCTTCAAGAAGGGACAGTCCTTGAACAATGTTGGAAAGTGTTCATAAGCCCACACCTATAACAATGTGGAATGATACATATAAGAATCAGTAAATTTTGTTTCTAAGTTCATGATAAGGGTACATGTGAACAATATACATAAGAACATAAGTTTAAAAACAAAATTACCTGCAATAGAGTGAAACTCCCGACAAATTGGTTTGTTTTATCCTTAAAGGCCCTTCTCATCTCCGTCATCAAATGTGCCATTACAATGGTGCCACAAGAATAGTTAAAGACATTTTCCAACGAATCCAAGTACTGAAGGTAGTTTGCACTAACCCTGTTGCCACTAGTGTCAGGGAATACCTTAGTGCCCAAGATGTATAACAGGTACGCAACGGCTATCTAACGAATTTGTTCAGGGTCCCATCCATCCTTCAAACTTCTTTCCTTTGTTTTTTCAAACTTCTTCTTAAGCAGCGTCATCTTGAATGTATTTGTCCTACTAGCCTTGGATACATAGAAGCACTCCACAAAAGTTTTGTAGTCCCAACCAAACAGCTTGTTAGTCAGAGCGTGCAACTTCGACCATTCTAGGTCCAGACACTCATCTCCTTCTACAATTGATTTGCCGATAACATTCAAGCCTATAATGTTAAGGCATCTTAGGGATGAAGGTCATCTCCCCAAAAGGGAAGTGCATGGTATCGTATCGGTTTCACCATGATACCTTTAAATAAAGCAATGTGATCACATAATCAGGCTTCACATAATTTTCAACCAAAGCATATAGACCAAAATCCTTTACTATTGTTTGGACCTCTTCACATTCCTCAGACAAATTCCAACCATCCGCGGCTTGGTTTCGGCAAACACGCAAAGCCTTCTTATGAACATATAATTAGGAGACAATACAATTAAGAGATTTTACATAAATACACAAAAATACATATGCACAAGATAAAAAATGCTTACATAGGTTTGATAGATAAGACGAGCCCACGAGTCCTTGTATCAAATAGTATTTTCGGTTCCGGAGCTTCACCCCAAATTCTACCATGATCAAGGTCAGGTATCATGTCATCCTTATGAGGTAGGTGCGAACCTTTAACTTTTACTTTGCCTTTGCCTTTGGCCTTGCCTTGCGTCGGTTGTTGACCTGGCCCACCATCTTCCTCTACAACTTCGCTTTGGGTTGATAATTGACTTGGATCAACCTCATTATCTTCCTCCTCACTTTCCTCTTCATCTTGCTCATTGTGCTCAAGCTGTTGTTCCGGTGAGGTTCACGGATTGCAAGTCGACTATGGTCGGCACGACTCTCCCAAATTATCCCTCTTGTATCGGCCCCAAACGCTTGTTGCGTCCTTTATCTTTCCCTCGAGGAGGCAGAGACTGAGACGTATCAAAACCGTCCTTCCTTCTTCTCTTAGTGACAACATCTTTAGTTTTTCTTTTGTTAGCTTCCTTGGCTTCTGACCTATATCATAAGCACACGAAATGAATATAAGACAACTCACTTTCAGTTTAAGTATTGACATAGACTCACGCAAACAACACAAAGCCGCTACAGAGCCGCCGACATAGAAACGTAGCAAATAACTCATGCTGTTACATAGTTCCGACAGTGAACATTAACTATCGACAATGCCAGTAGTCATAGGTAATTCTCTGGATACAAAAGATCATTACCGGCACTCTCGAAAAATCATTTCCATGTCGTAACAAAAGTCTGGAATATAATGCAACCTAAAACCTATGCCGTGCTGGTGACAGTTTCATAGGTTTTCTGTAAGTTTTAAGTCCACTCTGCAAGCATACTCGAATAATTATAAAGGAATGCCGTAACCTAAAACCGGCATAGTATTCAACCCAATTTCTATCTTAGGTACATAACATTCGATTTCGGCGACTTCTTGGGTTTGTAAACGGCATTGCATTCATGTTAACATCAAAGCCGTAACTTAATACCGGTACTGTATTCATTCTAGATCGAATGCCGTAACCCAATACCGGCATTGTATTCATACATATTTCAGTGCCGGTACTCGCTGAAACTCAACTGTTTCAGTTAGGGTTCGCGATTCTAACCTAAACCCATTGCTATAAATCGATTTAAACACTCATAAAGTAGTTTAAAATCACTTACCTTCTCACAGAAGCCATGTTTGCGATAGGTTGATTGTCCGAGTTCGCAGCTTCTTCTTCTTCTTGCTCTTGAGCAATCAAAGCAATCCATTGTTCCTGTTTTTGTTGAGAAATCGATTTTGAGTTCGATTGGGCATTGGGTTTCTTTCGTGGAGGCATTGTTATGATTCGGGTAGGTTGATCGACGAAGAAATTTTTGAATCGACGAACAACGGATGAAGAACAATGAAGAAAAAAAAAAATCAAAAACCTAAACCTAGAAGAGTGCCGGTACTGAGTTGAGAATGGGGGATATATGAATTTGGTTATTTGATTTTTACTCCCTCCGTTCCACTTTAGATGAGTGTTTAGGGTTATTTTTTTGTTCCACATTACTTGATAGTTTTCATATTTTCCCCACAAAACTACCTACAATACCCTCACAATTTGTCTTGGAACCATAAGTTTATTTTTAAATACACTAATAACAATTAATGTTTGAAGACTTTTCTCAAGGGTATAGATAGAATTTTTTTATATCTCTCTCAATTTCTTAATCTGCGTGAAAACTTCTAAAACATCATCTAAATTGGAACGGAGGGAGTATATTTTAGGAGAAAGGGTATAATAGTCTTTTCATAAAAAAATTTAATTAACCAAAGGGTATTTTAGTATTTTCATACCCAAAAATTACCCCTTAACAGACACTACTGGTTGGGGGAAGTAATTTATATCCCCAATTGCGCGTTCTTCCAATCTTAGTTTATCAATATATTTTGCTCCTTTTACAAGAAAAAAAATCAAAGTCATGCTTCATATATATTATATCCATTATATAGGTAATGGGTTGATCGTAAGTAGAGTCCTATGCTTCCTTTTGTGTCTATAAACAGATCATATTCTACAGAATTGACTTTAGCTTCATATATGCCAAACTTCCCTTGAGCCAAACAAATCTTTGCATCTTTTAGTTTCCACGGTTTGACATTCTTTTGGCTGTTTGTCTTGTGGTCTTAGATATTTTGGGGGCTGATCCGAAAGAATAAGAAGAATAGGACTCTACTTTGTAGGCATTAGGCACCTATACATATTGACTGTTGAATTTGGCCTATTTGCATTGACTTCCATAATTGAGGTACTTAGAGGTGTAAATTGGGCTGTGCCGGCCGTGAGCCTGACCAAAGCTGTAGACGCTAAAATTTGAGCACAAAATTGACCCGGTACGTGACTTAGCCAAGTACGGCACAACACGTTAGTTAAATGGGACGTGCTGGGTTTAACTAATTGGCACAGTAGCACAGCACGGCACGCGGCACGGATAAGCACGTGGCCCAGCCCAGCACGGCACGTTAAGAGAGCACGTCATAACATGTACAAATACACCATATAACAAGGCATAATACATCACATTTTTTGTATATTTCACAAAAGAGTCACTATTCTAGCTAGTTTTTAACATTTTATATTGGCTTATTTATAACAACACATATAATACCTTAATATTTGGAAAATATGTTTCAATATCGTTGTTATAATGTCGTTACCTATATTTAACTAGAACATTAATTTACATGACAATAATCCAATTTTATATTTGATGGGCTATTTCTTTTTATTGAATAAACTTGTTAATTTTACTTGAAATAATATCAAATGATATGTTGTCTAATTAAATTCTTGTGATAATGTCCGACTTAATGTATACATTAAGTGATTTCAAGAACCCTAGCTCATAGATACCATCTTCACAAATATGAGATTGAGAAGAAGATAATTCTTTATTATGATAATCATATCAATTAAGTTACCACACTCATGAATATATAGAGCTAAAAATATATTGTGATAAAGCAAAGATCCTATATACTAGGAAACAATATTTATCCTTAAATAAGGATATATGTTAACACTCCCCCTCAAGTTGGTGCATAGATATCACACATGCCCAACTTGTCGAGGAAAAAACCAAGTATTTTTTTGCTTGACACTCCATGTGTGAGAATATCGCAAGTTGTTCTTGGATCGAGCCTGGCGGCTCAATAATGTTGTTGTCCGACTTCTCTTTGATGAAGAACACCGAAGTCAACCTCAACATGTTTAGTACGATCGTCTTTGAACGAGGGATTATGAGCAATATCATGCGCGACTTTGTTATCACAATAAAGAATAATAGGATCCTTGAGAGGAGCCCCCAAATCCTTAAGGAGAAGCCTTAACCACAAGGTTTCACAAATTCCATCTGCCATACCTCGAGATTGAGCCTCTGCACTTGATCGGGTAACAATATTTTGTTTCTTACTTCTCCAAGTAACTAAGTTACCTCCCACAAAGGTAAAGTAGCCTGTAGTAGAACGTCTGCCATCGATTTCTCCTGCATAATCAGAATCTGTATATGCCACAACCTTTCTATGATCTTCATTTTTTAGAGAATAAAATTCCTTTTCCGGAAACGGACTTCAAATACCTCAAAATACGTAAAAGCGCATTCATGTGTTGTTCACCTGGATTGTGCATGAATTGGCTAACAACATCGAGTGCATAAGCAAGATCGGCCTTGTGTGAGATAGATACATCAATCTCCCCACAAGTCTTTGATATCTTCTTTTATCGGTAGGAACTTGATCGGGTTGATACACAATTTACCTTTTCTTCTAAAGGTGTATGGACGGAGTTGACATGCTGACATGCCCACTTCTTTTAGCGGATCAAGAACATATTTCCTTTGTGATAAGAAAATTCCTTCTTCCGGATCGAAACTTCAATCCCAAGGAAGTATTTCAATGAACCAAGATCTTTCATTTGAAATTCCTTTGATAAGTATCTTTGCAAAGATTTCCTTTCCTCTGGATCATTTCCTGTTACCACCATATCATCTACATATATGATAAGAGCGGTAATTTTATCCTTCTTTTTCTTTATGAACAAAGTATGATCGGAATTACTACGACGATATCAAAGTTTCTCATAGATTTGGTGAATCTTCCAAACCAGGCCACAGGGAGATTGTTTTAGTCCATATAATGACTTGTTTAGCTTACATACCTTCTTACCATGAGATCCTGGAACTGAAATACGGTGGGAGCTCCATGTAAACTTCTTGATTAATTCACCATGCAAGAAGGCATTCTTTACATCAAGCTACTTTGCAAAGGCCAATCCAAGTTTGCGGCAAGCGATAACTAAGACTCGTACGGTGTTGATTTTCGCTTCTTGGAGCAAAAGTTTCCGTATAGTCGATACCGTAAGTTTGGCTGTAACCTTTAGCAACTAATCTTGCTTTATAGTTCAATCTCACCATTTGCCTTGTATTTAATGGTGAAAATCCAACGACACCCCACAATTTTTCTTCCTTTTGGACAATCAACATAATCCCAAGTATCATTATGAAACAGGGACCTCAATTCTTCTTCTATGGTCTGCTCTCCATTTTGGATCGGCTAATGCTTCTGCACATTGTTAGGAATAAAAACATTAGATAGTTGATTCACGAATGCCTTATTAGCTTTAGACAAACGATGGTGAGAGACATAATGACTCATAGGGTACTTAACCTTACTAGAGATTTCGGGTTCATATCTAGGTTTAGGAATACCTCTATTTATACGTTGTGGAAGTTGTTTCCTTGATTCTTCAAGAACATCCGTTGACGATTGGTTTGGTGTTTCATCTTCGAGGTAACGTAAACTCGGAATCTCTTCTATCATAACCTCATCTTGAATCTCGACGACACGATCCAATACCGTACTTTCTGTTTCTTCTCTTGAAGAACCTTCATCAAAATTTTCTTGAGGTATATCATTAGAATTGACAATAACGGAGACATCGATTTCGATATATCTTCATCATAGTTAAAGTCTCGAATTTCCTTATGGTACTCCCCACAGTTCGGACTCACATGAAAAATACATAGTATCTTCATGAAATACAACATCCATAGTAACAAACATTCTTTTGGTTGGAGGATGATAGCAACGATATCCCTTTTTAGTTGTTGCATATCCCACAAATACACACTTGAGCTCTAGGAGCCAACTTATCACGTTGATTCTTGTGCGAGATGAACATAAGCTACACAACCAAACACATGAGGCGGAAGATTAGGAACAGGTTGGAGACACAATCTGCTTCACCAAGAGCTTGATGGGGTGTTTGAAACACAATAGTCTTGGATGGCACTCGATTTATAAGATATCTTTGCAAGTAAGTGCCTCTCCCCAATACATCAATGGCATATGTGCTTCTATTAATGAAGCACGGACCACTTCGATAAGTGACGATTCTTTCTCTCTGCTACTCCATTCTGCTGAGGCGTATTAGAGCAAGTAGTTTGATGAATAACTCTGTGTCCCTCTAAATAATGTTGAAGGTCGGAATCCATATATTCACCACCGTTATCACTACGAAGAACTTGAATCATTTGTTGTCTTGAGTGCTAATCATCTTATGGAACTTTTGAAACAAGTTGGTAACTTCACTTTTGCTTTTCATGAGACACACCCACGTCATTCTAGTGCAATCATCAATAAAAGTAACAAACCATTTTGAACCACCGAGAGTAGTAGTTTTAGATGGCCCCCAAACATCGAGTGTATGATCATAAAAGGAACTGGACTCTTATTGAATGATAATGGAAAAGAAGCACGATGGCTTTTTGCAAGTTCACATACTTCACAATGAAAACTAGAAATATCAAGTTTTGTAAACAAACTAGGAAATAATTTTTTAAATAACCAAGCTTGACGCATGTCCCAATCGTCGATGCCATAACAAAATTTGAGATTTTGTCTCTCCCCCTCGAACCATCGGCAAGAAGAGCTTGGCAGGTTTTTATCCGAACTACTTGACACCAAATCCAGATAATATAGCTTCCACGCTTAACACCATAACCAATCGTTTGATTCGTTGTGATGTCCTTAAAAACACAACAATCGGGCCAAAATATTACCACACAATGTAAAGTATTAGTTATTTGGGAAACTGACGGGAGATTACTGATCTAATGTAGGAACTACTAAGACGAATCTAAGCCTAAACTTTCGGTGAGAGATATTGACCCTTCACCGATAATTTGAGCACACTGAGCCATTTGCGGTAGAGACTGTTTTTTGTAAGGATGGTTTAAGGGAAGAGACTTGTTTAGAATCGCATGTCATATGGTCCGTAGCACCAGAATCAACTATCCATGAATTATTGAAACAAGTGAAGAAACATTTAAAAACTTACCATCGTTTTGTCCTTGCTACGACGGATATTACCATGGAATCCTTTCTTTTCTTTGTTGAAGCCATTGGAGCACCGGGAATTCTTCTTTGTCTCCTTCTTCCTCTCCATATGTTGATCCCACCAATCTGGATATCCAACCAACTCGAAACACATGTCGGTTGTATGTCCAGTTGATTACAATGTGTACACTTAAGTGATGACTTGTCCACCTCGGTCTTTGAGTATCTATGAAAAGACCCCTTTTGATTATACCGGTTTGAGTTGCCATAGCAGTAGGTTCAACTTCTTCCGATTCTTTTGTCATCGTTGTCGTCGAACCGACGAACAAGTGAATAACATGATTCCAATTCGAAATAGGATCCTTTCTCAAGATTTCACCACGGATCTGCTCAAAACTTTCATCTAATCCGAAGGAATATATGCACCCTTAAGTGATTGATTTTCGATAGGCTTCAACATCATTAGGATTCTCCATAACCACCTTGTCACGATGATCCAACTCTCCAAAGATTTGATTAGTTCTCCATAATAAGTTGAGAGAGCTCTGCCATTTTGATTTGCCGAAACGCTCGTCGGTTTAGAGTAAACACCGCATCTCATCATCTCCATCATAAAAAAGCTTTAGATAATACATCCCCGAGATCTCTCTAGCGGTAGGTAACCGAATATATCTCTTCATGATTTCGGGTGACATAGACATCAACAACCATCTCTTGACCTTTTGATTATCATGTGCCACTTTTCATATTTTGGATCTTCCTCGGTAGGTTTTCTTGTTCTTCCCATAATAAAAAGAAGTTTTTTTCTTTTTCGGCAATATGCATCTCCATGATTTGTGACCACAAGTCATAGTTTGTTTCATCAAGAACAATCACGGGGCTTGAATGATGCACCTTGATTGAGCGATAATAGGAGGCGGTTGTTTTCCATCTGCCCTTTTTGTTTAGATTTATTTTGGTATAATTGAATCACTACCCATGATTCAAGAACCCTAGCTCATAGATACCATCTTCACAAATATGAGATTGAGAAGAAGATAATTCTTTATTATGATAATCATATCAATTACGGTTTACACAGACTCATGAATATATAGAGCTAAAAATATATTGTGATAAAGCAAAGATCCTATATACTAGGAAACAATATTTATCCTTAAATAAGGATATATGTTAACATAATCCAATTTTATATTTGATGGGCTATTTCTTTTTATTGAATAAACTTGTTAATTTTACTTGAAATAATATCAAATGATATGTTGTCTAATTAAATTCTTGTGATAATGTCCGACTTAATGTATACATTAAGTGATTTCAAATTGTTTATAGCACGTGTGCCCGGTACGTACTGACACGACACGTTTATTCGTGTCTTTGTGCCCATGGGTATGTTGTGCCTAACGACTAGTAAAAACACGGCCTGGCACAACACGTTTAAATCGTTAGCACGGCACAACACGGCACATGGCACGTGAAGCACGCGACTTCGTGTGTCGGGTGTCTTAGGGCCGACGTTTTACACCTCTAGAGGTACTCCTTTGCGGCTCTCCTTCATCTCAATTGTCGTAGAGTATAAATCCCGGATTCACACAACTGAATTGATAAAAGCTTGCATCTCCAATGCAATGCAACAATGCATTGTGGACTCTTTCATAACCGGCCACCGCGTGAACGGATAAAAGCTTGCATCTCCAATGCAATGCAACAATGCATTACAAATTACTTATTTCTATGAGCGAACTCAACTTGCTGAAGTTAAAAGGAAAACTACAACAACAAAAAAACCGTGGGTAGCTTCCAAATTGAACCACTTGAAATTATGTTGACTGAAATTACAAACTTTAACTGTCAAAAAACCAAATCAGCTGCTTAGTTTAATGTTTACGCGGGGTGACGATGTTTTAGAGATTAATCAAATCTTGGCGTGTAAGTATATATATTTCTAATTAAAAGAAATATAAAACTAATTTTTTTTAAGCATTCTATCCTTTTCGAATGACTACAGATATTATCACGGTGTGAGTGTTTTTGTCCTCTTTTTCACGCCTGTAAGAATCAATGAAATATGATCAAGCAAAAAAATCTTTGCTTCCAACTTCATTTAATTTGAGACAT
>JAJJWW010019332.1:0-54821 GCA_023531295.1 Papaver armeniacum | reverse complement strand
CCCCAAATTTTGTTTTTGCAGAAATGTCATTTTTTTTTTCGAATTTGGGAACTAGAATAATTGGTAGTGAATAAGACTTCCGATTATAAAGTTGCCACAAATTTCTTCCTTGGCGAAATCACCAATTTTGGGAATTTAGGAGCTACTATAATCGGTAGTATCGTGAGGTTATTGTTCCTACCGATTATTATAGAAGCAAGATACGTGTTTCGCACAAAACCGATATTAATCGGTAGTATAATATCGTTACTAATCTTCCGATTGTTGTATAATAATCGGGCACAAAATAGCTTCCGATTATGTAAGGGCATTAACGTATTCTCCGCGTTTTTGGACATCCCTTAACGGTGTATATGGGTTGGGAATAAAAAAGTCGCCCCTAATTCGTTTGGGGTCGCCCCTAAAAATGCCAGGATTTCTAAGCCGTGTGAAAACCTAAAGGAAACTCAATATTTTTTGTCCAAAATATCTTGCAAGAAGTAAATATGCCTCCATAAATTATAAAAATATTTAGATATTGATTAATATTATTCCTAAAATAGAGTTGTTTCATATGGAATTTATACTTCGTTTGTCTCTCTATATAAGGTCCGCGCAAAAGCCAAAAGCCGCAGTTTTCCACATTGCTTCTTTCCTCTACGATTTTGTCTTCTTCCGATTTAGTGTTTTTTTTGTTTAAAGCTCTACTTTCGTTGTTTGTTTTGCATGTATCCTTAGATCATTCAGATCATGCATCTGTTGTGGTTGTTGTACCCGCACATACGTCATACGTCGAACAATATCAAGGTACAAACTCATTCTTGCAATTTTTCCTATCAAAAAACGAAAAAAAAAACTCATTCTCTTAGATCATTCAGATCATGCATCTGTTGTACCCGCACATACGTCATACGTTGAACAATATCAAGGTAAAAACTCATTCTTGCAATTTTTCCTATCAAAAACGAAAAAGAAAACTCATTCTTACAGATATTGTTGCAATATAAATCAAACACCATAATCGTTTTTTTGTTTCACAACCCCAGGTCTAAATGATGGTTTTTTGCACTTATTGCTTCACATGTTGCTAAATCATTAAAATAATGGTTTGGTCGATTTGTCATCGCTGATCAGTGATTATGTTCATATGATTATTTTTCTGTTTTTTCTTTGTTTAAGGATTATTTTTCTGTTTTTCTTTGTTTAAGGATTGATGCAACATTCTTAGCTATGGAGTTGGGATTAATCGCATCTTAGTCATTCACCAAATATTCGCCCCATTCAAGCTGTGCTAATGGTGAAGAAAGGGAGAACAATTACAGTTGATGAAAACTGCATGTCTAACTTGAGGAGATTAAAAGTTTGTTGTGTTGACTTAAGTAGTCTCTCTTTGATCTCCTTCTCTCTGTTGTTAGTTCAAGCCTTGCTGCATAAGGTAATTAAACCTACATCTATTTATAGAGTTAGTGAACCTTTACGCAATTGCAAGGTTCCTATTTCAGTTGAGCTTTAATATGTTTCGGTAGATCCTCTTTTACCGTTGCACGTTACTCTCTTAGTCTCTAGATGAAAAAATAACAAACTTTCATACTGGGTTTTACAGGTTTATGCTACCCGAGCCACTCAATAAAATCCACGGGCTACCAATGCGTTAAAAGTGATCAATTATAAGACACATACTTTCCTTTATTTGAAAAATCTTTAGAGCTTATATTTACTATTTTTTGTATGATTTATTATTGAGATGACTAATATTAGGTTGTATTCGTGACTAACTAATGACCAAAAATGCTCTAACGACTGCGTTTATAACCACACTTACTTTTTGGTTATCTGTATAGATTTTGGGTTTTGAATCATAAGGTCAAGCAAAATTAATCAATATATTTTTGTTTTCACCTCTATAGGTTCGTTGAGAAGCTATTACCTCCTCCACTTTTGTCATCTGAAAGCAATTATGACGATTTGGAAGTTGATGACCAGGTCGTGTTTTCTCAACTGTGATGAACTGATCAGTTTAGAATCTGGAAAAGGCTAACTAACATCATTAGCATCGTTCATCTGTTTATCCCATTTCATACCAATTTTTTCTTGAATCATCCATCTGTTTTGTGATGTAGTTTTAGATGGAATAACACAAGTCCCGATAAGGATAAACATGCCCGGGGAAGATTAAAAGTATATCTTTTGTAGCGATGACTGTAGAATTCATAACACCTTGGACCTGTCTTCCAAAAGATCGAGATGGGATATACTATGCTACTCCTAATAATTAAATTCCCAAAAATATATTTGGAAAATGGGTTATTTGACCAAATATTTTTAAAACATGGTTCAAATGGACGAGTAAAAAAATTAGTACGGGTAAAATGGACACCAAAAAAATAGAAAGAATGAAGCTGGATTCATCCTGACTTAAACTTAAAAAATAGCAATGATGAAACTGGATGCATCCTGATGTAAATTAAAAATTAAAAAAAATATTTGAAAATGGGTAGGATGAAACTGTATATATCCCGGCTATTTTTACATTTTTGTCCATTTAAACAGTATCAAAATCTAAATGTCCTTTTCACCCAGGAATTGTTAATTTTGGTCTTTTTAACTACTTTTGTGAAATATATCAAACAACCCAGCTCTAGGTTATTTCTTGCATCCATGCCGGTGAAATTGAAAGGTGATGTGCTTTGGTGTTGGTTTCCCTATTTTATTTTATTTTACTAATGGTTTGTGTTTTGAACCAAGCAATCAAAGGTGCTCATCTGAATTTTTTTATGTATGAGATATTTACCGCTAAACTCCATTGGGTTTGTGTGTCTAAGTTTCAACGAGGATGGAGATACTGTTGAATCACCATGTTGGAGAATCTTTTTAGTCGGTGACATTGCAGTTGACTAGAATGCATACTCTCTGTATTGATTTAGGTCGTACCCGGAAAGTCGGGTGTTCAGTTTATAATGCTCGTGTTTTGTCTCTCTCGGTAAAGGTCAGACGTGAACTGTATGCTTTTGGTAGCTTCGTAGTACCAACTGTGTAATTGGAAACCTATTGGCACAGTTGAGAATTAGTCAAAGAGCAGCACCATTCAAATTATATGAATCATTCGATCTATGGCTAATATTTATACTAATTCTATGTGTCACTTAAACCATTCAACGAAGTCTACATGAACCAACATTTTTGTTTCTTGCATCGTGGGTGAAAAAAATACAATAATTCTTTGTACATGGGATTTGGAAAACGGGAAAAAGTTCGCCTTTGAGATTATCTTATTTTACTGCTAGATGTATTTGTTTTGGTTCCTTTTTTCACCTTAGCTTTTTAAATTTAATTAGTTTGTACTCATAAAGTCAGATGTCCAGTAAACGACAATGCAAATAGATCATATAAAGAAGACCGCATGCCATGGGGCCTATAAAACGGTATGCCGTTACATTTGCTGCCTAACTTTGTCCAAATTTGAGTTTGGTGCCCAGTCAATCGATTAACTTTGTTTGACCAATAGACCGGTTGAATTTAGAGCTAAAAAATGTGAAATGACTAATTAAAAACTAACTTTTAATATATTTACTAACTCTACCCACTTCAAACCAATAACCCTTCCATAAAAAGTTAATTTTTAATTAGTCATTTCATATTTTTAACTCTAAATTATGGTCAAACGGTCCAACAAAGTTAATCGATTGACTGGGCACCAAACTCAAATTTGGACAAAGTTGGGCACCAAACTCAAAAGTATACCATTTTATAGGCACCAAAGTCAAAATATCCCAGCTAGTAGCTCGGCTACCAACTAACTCTTTGTAAAAACATTTATGTTTATTTTTAATAAATGCCTCTGATGGCTTGCACTGAAAAAAAAAAAAAAAGTTTCAGTGTCCACGGTTATGTGACTTTATATATATCACCAAAACATGGGTACAAAGTACACATCTATGATAGTGTGAGGTGTTATGCCATGTCAAGTGAGTGTGTGCCAGCCTGTAATGTAAACGTGCGGATGAGAGTAGTCTGTGTCTTGAGTATATATACTATGTAAGAACCATCTGGAAATGTATCTTTGATCAATCAATAAACAGTTTCTTTACAATCCCTTCACAATGTAGATCTTAGGGTTTTCTCCATGGTATCAGACCTGAGAAATTTATTTCTCAGGGGTAAGATTCTTGGTCCTGTTCTTCCATGATCTTCATCACCACCATCATCATCACCATCAATTTCGTCTTCTGCTGCTGCGAAGACCAATTTTCATTTTCTTTCCTCAGCTTTTCAGATCTGTTTTCTGGTATGAATTTACTTTGCTTTTTACATTCAATTTTAATTCTCGTCCGATTTAAGTTTCAATTTCGTTTTCAATTTCGATTTTAAACTTTCTGTCATCATGTAAGACTGAGGATCAGCTCAGCTTTGATTTTATCTTTTCAGTTTGTTAGAGATAATGACTCTCTTCATCATGTAAGACTGAGGATCAGCTCAGCATTGATTTTACCTTTATTTTCGTTCTTCAATTTGTTCGTGTTTCATCACAATAGTCTGAGGATCTGCTCAGTTATTTGTTCTTTTAATTTTTTGGATTTTTTTTTCTCTCAATTCTCACCATCTCTCTGTGTTTGCTCAACTACGCTCTGATTTCACTTCATTTTCCACCTTGCTTGAACTTGTTCTTACCACTGGATGTTTGTTTTCCGTTCGTTTTCTTGATGTGCTTGGAAGAAAAATTGCGTTCTTGTGTTCTTTGAATGCTTTGCTTTGTGTTTTCTTGGAGTTCCTTGCTTCCTGTTTGTGTTTCTTGCCTTTTTTCAAGGCTGACGAAAGAACTGCAGTGGATTTGATTTATCTAGTGAGAGTAGATTAAATCACTTTCTTCAGATCTGGTTGGCTTTGATCCAAGCAAGGAGTGTGTGTTACTGGATCAACATGAGTGCCTGCTACAGTGATCAATTGGATGCAGTTAGTGAGTTTGTCTCCCTTATCACACTTTGTGTTCCAATTTCTACAGTATGAGAAGTTCTTCTACTTGTTATGTGCATAAATAATATAGCACAGTGGATACTTCTGATTTCTTTTCCTTTGCTATGGTGTCCGGCGTTAAATATCACATTTTCGTTTCATACATTCAATAAAGGCAGAGATATATTGTTTCTTGCTAGTTCTATGGGTATAAAGTTGTGAGCATCCTCAGTTCTTCAGCTGCATATGGAGTGATATCTAAGCTGAGTCTGGTCCATTGAAGGTAGAATTTTTAACATCAACATATCAGGTTTGCCATAAACACCAGGTTTGCCGGTTTGCAACTTCAATCACTTTAGCAAGATTTGGTGTTATTTTCCTTCTCAGTAATATACTTCAACAACCACTCTCAAGTTTCATATCTACAACTGGTAGTACACTATGTTTAGCAACCTTTGCAGCTGTTTTACCATGGTCATGCGTCTCGAGTGTATGTTGTGCTGCTTGTTCATTCGCCGTATCTTTGTTATCTAGTAGCGCACTGCAACATAGGCAATGGTACTTGTATTGCTAGAGCTGAGAGCCTGAGTATGCATGTTCAGTTTGAGATAGTACTGGTTGTTCTTCATTTGCCACAATTAAAGGATGCTGATATTGAAGGCTGCATTTGGTTATCCATCTTTATATTTTGTTTCCTGTGCAACAATTGGTTCTCTATGCTGTGTCAAGTGAATGTGTGCATCCCGGTTTGGCGATGGTAATGGTAATGGTTTTTCAGAAAGGTGCAGAGTGACTACCATTGTTCTTATATGTACGGTATTTGCAAGTTATAAGAATGCAGCTTAACAACTCATGGTTGAATCTGAGGTTGCGACTACCTTGCAAGAGATGTGGTTCTTTTCCTTCTCATCATCAACTTCAGCTATTTTGTGAACAACTACTTTGGAGTTGTTGCTGGACAGTTCTGTAGGTACTAAAAAAAAAAAAATCTTTTAAGGTTTGCCTTATAGTGCTGGGTTTGATTACTGTGCTGCTGCATATTTACAAGCTCAATGTGTCTTTGCAAGCCACCTTGACCTTGAGGGGGGATGATAGTGTGAGGTGTTATGCCGTGTCAAGTGAGTGTGTGTCAGCCTGTAAAGTGAGTGTGTGCCAGCCTGTAATGTAAACGTGCGGATGAGAGTAGTCTGTGTCTTGAGTATATATACTCTGTAAGAACCATCTGGAAATGTATCTTTGATCAATCAATAAACAGTTTCTTTACAATCCCTTCACAATGTAGATCTTAGGGTTTTCTCCAATCTATGCAAAATAGGATCATTATCACGAGCTGATGAGATCAAAAGTGACCATATCTCATCCAAGTATCTATTTTTCTTTTTCTGCGAGAAAAGAATCATCCAAGTTGTGTAGCTTAAGCTTTTTATAGTCTTTCCCCTAATTTTTATTTTTATACCTAACACACACAAAAGCATGTTTAGAGACTTTCCCTTAGTCTTAGATTTATTTCTTCTCAATAAGTATTGGCGCTACATACGGTCAGCCATGTGCGACTAATTTTGTGCATGTTTTACTTCCATCTTATAAATCTACACATTCATTATTGATCCTTTGTTGAGTTGAGAATATAATGTATAACAATTTCAGTGACTTGATTATAATCTAAACATTATAAATCCATTAATAAAGTAAAGGCATATGATGACTTGATGGACCAAAAGAGATAAAGAAAAATAAAAAAAACGGGGCTCTGAAAATTGAAGGCGTACCAAAATTCGGAGGAACATTGAAGCTAGAACGAAATACGGCTCTAAAGACGTCAAAATGCAATGCAAGCCTATGACTTAAACAAAAAATTTATTTGCATTGGATTTTTATAATTTTATAAATGTCTTATTAGTTTTAATGGTTTTTGTGCTTATCAAATTTTTAATAGTGCAATTTATTGTTAACGTAATTAATTTTTAAAACATAGATCCATAAATTTGTAGGGGAAAAATAAAAGGAGCATTCTCTTAGAATAAGAAAAAGTTTAGTTTTCATAAATTTTCCTCTACTTTCCTAATTTATCCTCTTCTTTTCCCAATACAAATATTATATATTAATATAAATCTATAAATCTATAAATCTCTTTCTCACACTTAACTAGATTGTATGATAACCATGCATCATGAATATGGGCATATGATGAAAAAACAGCCTTTAAATTGGAACTCCGCCTATTTAATGAGACTACAAAATTTACAAACTCCGCCTTTATAATAGGTACGGAGGGAGCAGTAGTTTTCACTTCCCGAAAATCGTACATTACCCGTCCAGCCCAAAACATTCGTCCCAAACTACCAAAAAATTCGCACAAATAAAAACAATCTCAGTTTTCTCCTCGTTCAAGCCTCCATCTCAACCTCTTTCCTAACCCTCGAAAACGAACTCACTCAGTTGAAAGCCTCTGGTTTTTCTGGTGCCATCTTTTTTTCAGAGAAAGAAGATAATTAAAGAAAGAGAGCAAGTAGAAGAACAACATCTAAAGAAGAAAGAAAGAAATCTTATCAATACCAAACAATGCCTTTCTTTAATCTTGTAATCCAAATATCAATCCAGTAAGTTTTAAGTTCCATTTTCATTTCTCTTGAAAGCAGGTTATCTCCCCTCTCTCTCGATTTCAGTTCCATCATATGGGTCTGACTTTTCATTGGTCTTAAATCTTAATAATGGGTTTGGTTAATTTGTTGTTCTTGTTATTTTATGATCTTCCAAATTAAACCCAATGATTTCACTTTAGATTATGCGCTTCAGCCGGTATATTTCATCTTCGTCAGTCCGGTAAATAACACCATGGACTTTCTGCAAAACATAGTTTATGTTTGTGTCTGGACTCAGAAAAGATGCCAATACAATGTTTGATGAAATGCCTAAGAGGAATATGGCTCTCAAATTATGATGGTTGTACTAGCCCTGCTAATTCAGGGAAATATAAGGTTGCAATTCCACAAGTTTGGTACAATGCTTTACAAGGTTTCGAGAAGATTGCAACAGAAATGGGTGTTCATCAACGAGGGAGTCCATCAACGGTTGATTTGATATCTCCTGATGGAAGAAGAAACCCAACAATACAAAATAAAAGCAGGTAAAAACCGGTACTTTTGAAAACAGTAAAAAAATGGATTTAGAAAATAGTATTTTAAAACTCTACTAAACAGGCTCTTATATTCCTTCCTAAGTTGACTCCTCCTGATCTGATAATACAGTAAGGGGCAAAAGCGAGTTGAATTCTCATTCCCACCAAAAATTTAACAGATGTTCGCCAGTTCTTCTCAGGGTTTTGAGGATATTGGATTTTGATCAGAGTTGGAAAAATGATATCTATTTCCAAGTGTATTAGGGTTTGTCAATTTGCCAAACCCACAGGAGGAAGACCAAATATGAGTGATTATAGAAATGCATCGTATTTGTGCCGGCTCCACAGTCATTTGAGGCATTCTGTTGTTTCTTCTCAAGATAGATGTTTTAGTAGTGGTATTAGAAAATTAAAGTTAGAAAAACATCCATTTTCTGGTAAATTCAGGCGCAATCAGATGAATTTTGCGAGAAAGAGTGGAGTGTACAAACAGATTAATGGTTTTTTATCAGATACTCCTTCACCCTTAGGAAGCAGACCTTTCAGAGAATCTGTAAGTATAGAGAGTTACCAAAACAATTTTTAATATCCGCATATGGAAGTTTGATTCAACTTGGGTCTTTAGTGTTTTAATTCAAATGCTTGTGCATCTAACAGAACTCGATACATAAAGGGTGTGCGTTCTTCTCATCATCAGCTGGGGATACATCGAATGGTAAACCAGTTGAAAAGACAATCGAAAATAAAATAGTGCAGCAAGAGAAAGAACAAGCGGCAGATATACGTATCTTAAAGACTCTTGCAAAGTATTTATGGTTGAAAGATAATTATGAATTCAAACTGAGGGTGGTATTAGCATTGGGTCTTTTGATAGGATCAAAGGCAAGTTCAGTTGTTCAAGAAATATTTGCTTTGGATTTTGAAGGTGATGATTAGTTGTTGTTCATTTCTAATAAGATATGGCCAAATGTGTTTCAGGTTTTGAATGTTCAAGTGCCTTTCTTATTCAAGTTATCTGTGGATTGGTTGTCAAATGCAACTGGGACTGCTGCTTCACTAGCTACCTTCTCAGCTACAAATTCTACTTACTTAGCTCTATTTGTGAGCCCTGTAGCTGTTCTTGTTGGCTATGGAATAGCACGGGCTGGGGCATCTGCTTGCAGCGGTATTGCACTCTTGTGTGTTCGTTTATGTGTTATTGTTTAACTCTTCTGTTGTTTTGTTTTATACTTTTATCCTTAGTTCTTATTGTCAAATGTGATTCTCCCAACAGAATTGCGGAGTGCTGTATTTTCTAAAGTAGCCTTGAGGACGATTCGCACAATTTCTAGGAAGGTAGACAAGAGGCTTACCTCTCCATCTCCTTTTGCTTTGGTCACCATTTGTTTCTATATTTTGGAGTGCATAAATTAAAGATAGTGATGTAATTCTCGATATTCACACGGAATGCCGGACTGTTTCCAAAACTATCATCCTGAAATATAATTTTAAATTTTTTTCTTCGCAAGCTAAACAGTATTCCATGGGGCGCATTATTTGTCCCTACCTGTAACTCTTTTTGTTCCGTGCCCTAACAATATCCATGAATAACCTGTATTATCTCTAATTTTATCAACATGACTTTATGCATATGTATAAAGTCAACAATGAAAGATGACTGTAACTTGTGCAGGTGTTTTCACATTTGCATGATCTTGACCTTCGTTATCATCTCAGGTACATATATAACTACAAGTATATGGTGTCTGTTTTTTTACGTCAAAATGCTCTCTAAAATCAGCTACCGAACTAGTATATTGTATGACACGCGTTTATGGTAATTTGTTTTCTGAATAAGAACCCCTTGTAGCATTTTAATTTTGTTTACAGTGGTGCACACACAAAAAAAAAGTCTTGCAGAAAGCTCGTGTTTGCTGTATTTTTTTTTTTCTTATTCGGTGCTGAAGTTCTTTGAACATGAGTTCATTTTCGTTTTTTTTCTTTTATTTTAATTTTTAATTAAATCAGAATTGAAAGTCTAACCAAAGTTCGAGGTGTCACAGCTATTTTGTACTCATTTTTTCTTTGGGAATTTCCCACTGTTGCGAGTTAAAATCTTGACTTTTATAGCGTAGACTGTCAGAATTTTGAACTAATTATAGTACACAATGTGCCTTTTTCTGATTTAGTCTGTCTCATTGATAAACACAATACATATTGATCAATTCCCATTTCCCCATACACTCCTAGCTACGTTTTTTTTTTTTCATGTTTGCAGGATGTACTTTTTGTTGCCTTAGATAAATTGAAAGGCAATTCCTGACTTGGATTTTGTATCTTCAGCCGGCAAACTGGTGCACTGAACCGAATAATTGATCGGGGCAGCCGCGCAATGAATTTCATTCTTGCATCTATGGTATTCAATGTTATTCCTACCATCCTAGAGGTACTATTATACGAGCTTTTAGTTTGTTATTTCATTTTTAGATTTTTCATATCCTTGCTGGTTTGCGGGGCATTTTCCTTTGGGAGAATTTTCATTACTAACTTTAGTATCTCTTTGTTTTCCCGTCGAAAATAATTGTTATCTTTTACAGATTTTAATGGTTGCAGGCATACTGGCGTACAAATTTGGAGCACCTTTTGCTTGGATTACATCCTTAACGGTCGCTGCATATATTGCTTTCACGATATCCGCGACGAAAGTAAGTTTTTTTTGTACATCACTGTGCCACCTTTCATGTTCAGTAATGTGGTTTTTGTTTTGTTAGTGATACTACATTCTCGCAAGTTATTTTCTTATTTTTACGTTGCATGAAATTCTTAGTTGAATTTTTGTTATATTGCGCCCTATCTTGAAAAAAAAGAAAAGTATAGCAATCATTATCTTAAATTTTCTCTTTGTCTTTCCAGTGGCGAATTAAGATTAGCCAGGTCATGAACAAGGCTGATAATGACGCAAGCTCCAGAGTGATTGATTCACTTGTCAATTATGAAGTGAGATAACCTTCTTGTTTCATCTGTTTTTCTGAGTTTCTTTAAATTAAGATATATACAATTTCCATTAGCATCACTTACTCGTGAATGCTACATAACTTTTCAGACTGTAAAGTATTTTAATAATGAGGAATTTGAAGCTGAGAAGTACGATGAGTTCATAAAGAGTAAGCTGTTAAGATTCTACCGCTCATACCTAACTTTACTTTAGCTTCCTAAGTAGTTCATAAGATATTGCCAGTGTCCGGCATTTCTCGATATCTTATTGTACCACTTTTAGTTATTATTATTAGAAACTTGAGGTAATTATTATTACTAATTAATGCAGAGAATCTACTGGCATTCTGATGGGTATTGCATATATCATTACTTTCTTTCTACTTTTGTTGGCTGTTTCTTGATGTTAGTACTATTTTCCAGAATATGAGAATGCGGCGTTAAAAACTAGCAGTAGTCTTGCTTTTCTGAACTTCGGCCAAAACGTGATATTTAGCACGGCTCTTTCAATGGCCATGGTATTATGTTCACATGGAATTATGGTTGGGGAGATGACAGTTGGTGATTTGGTTAGTTTTCAGTAACATTTTGTTGATCATGTTTTTACATATGGTATCCCTTGTTTCATTTCTTTGATATGAATGTGACTTTGGAATACCAGGTTATGGTAAATGGGCTTCTTTTCCAGCTATCTCTTCCTCTCAATTTTCTTGGCGGTGTGTATCGGGAGACCAGGCAGGGTCTTGTTGATATGAAGTCCATGTTTCAGTTACTAGAGGTATCTCATGAACTTATCTACTATAGTTGTTCCTTCTTAAGATTAGGTACTTATGTATCATTGACTAGGCAGTTGATCTTTGTTTTGTGAAAAGTTTCCATTTCGGAGCACCCTGTTTAACTTGATTGTGGAGAAACCATAATTTTTGCTTGGGTTTGCAGTAGTGGCTAGTTTAAATAAACGTTTGATATCAGTCCTCTATACTAATATTGTTATTACAAAATTAATCTGTTTCTGATGAATTATGTATTCAGCTCTGCATTTAGATTGTTTCAAATTCTTGCTAGAAGATCATAAGATTTATAACAGATGCCTGCCAATTCTTTTTTAATTTCGAACCAGCAAAATGAATTAATTCTAATAGATCTTCAAGTTGTAGTCTCCGCCCTCAGAGACAAGAAATGACCACAGGGCACGGGCTATAATACAGTAATACTGCTAGTTAAGTTGAATTGCTTGGTTAAGACAATTATTTGAGTTACTACTTAATTAAGACAAAAACTTAAGTTAGTTAATCATTTGTTATTAATTACCGCTGCTGATTAATTGAAAAAGTGCCTTTAATAGTAGATACACATTAAGAAGATTGTCCGGCAATGACTTTGGAAATTGGAGCATCATGATCTAGTAACTTTCATTACTTTATTTTTAGTATGTTTTTGGTACCTTCAACATGGGTTTCATTTCTAGCCTACCCCAACTTGTTTGGTACTAAAGGCTTGGTTGTTGTTGTAATTTTAATATGTTTTTTGTTTGTAAGAATCTCAATCTTCATTGTTCGAACTTCAATTGTTGTTATCTCAGTTCTCTTTACAAATCAGTTTTAATTTGTTTGTTTTTTTACAAATAAAGAATAAGAGAAGTGTAGGAAATATTGTTTAAGCTTTTACTCCCGTCTTTTTATCAACAACCATTCCCATTCATTCTCAAAAAGAAAGAAAATAACTTTTACTTATTTTATGTGGTTCATTGTGAAATGCACTAATCTTGAGGTTGCTTTAATCTCTCAAAGGGTTTACAATTTGGTTTGGTTTCCATGACTACAGGAAAGGTCAGAAATTGTTGATGCACACGACACGAAACCTCTAAAATTGAGTGGAGGAAGCATTGAATTTGACAATGTACACTTTGGGTAACTACTCTGTATACTTACACCCATAGGGGAAACTCCCTTTTATATACATTCTAGAGTCAGGTAAAATGTCTAGTTACGTTGTTCTTAACACTAAAACTAACTTTACAGTACAGTCTAACCTTCTAGCCTATGTATCCTAGCTTTGTAGTGACTTGGGCACTTGAAGCTTACCTTCCACATGCCATGTACCTCCCCTTTGCACCACCACCATGTGGAAATCAAGAGAGAGTGAATGGAAGAGTGTGAACCACTTGGAGGATAAACCCTCACTTTTATAGATAGATTTTGTACAGTTACAACTATATCCTTAAAGGGTAAAAATATCTAAACATTGTTCATGAATCACTGTACACTATTCCTACCCTGTATAACTATATGTACACAGATTATACATGTGAGCAACTCTTGTGCACACGTACTACACTAGCTTATGTGATCTGACCGTGAGACTAATATTTCAACACTCTCCCTCAAGCGGGTGCGTAAATATCTAGCATACCAAGCTTGTCAAGGAAAGAATTGATTTGGAACTCTTTTTGTCAGTATGTCCGCAATCTGATATCGGTCCTTACAAAGGAAGTGCTAATGACTCCTGTATTCAATTTCTCTTTGATGAAATGTCTATCAACTTCCACATGTTTGGTTCTATAATGTTGGACTGGATTGTGAGCAATGCTAATGGCAGTCTTGTTGTTGGAATGCAACGTCATAGGACCTTTAGGACTGAATTCAATATCTGGCAGCAACATTCTTAACCATATTAATTCACAGATTCCATGAGCCATAGCCCTAAATTTTACTTCTCTACTATATCTAGCTGCAACTAATTGCTTCTTACTGCGCCAAGTTACTAGGTTTCCTCCCACAAATGGATAATATCCAAATGTAGACCTACGATTAATCACGGAGCCTGCCCAATCTACATTTGGGTATGCTTCAACTTCTGTGTGATTATTCTGAGAGAACAACAACCCTATTGCAGGAGCAATCTTTAGGTAGCAAAATATTCGATATGCTGCATCCATATGCGTATCTCGTGGAGCATGTATAAATTGTCTTGCGACTCTCACAGAGTATGTAATATCAGGACGATTGTGAGATAGGTAAATTAGTTTTCCCACTAACCTTTGATATTTTTCTTTGTCCACCGGAATGCCATCGGTGTCTTCTCCCCGCTTCTGATTGGGTTCAACTGGTGTGTCAATAGGCCTACAGTCCTACATCCATGTCTCGGCTAGAAGATTTAGAACGTATTTCCTTTGAGAGATATATATACCCCTTTTTGATCTTGCCACTTCAATTCCTAGAAAGTAGCACAACTCTCATAGGTCCTTATCTCAAATTCTTTGGCCAAGTAAGGTTTTACCTTCCCCATATAAGGATTTCTTCGACTTGCATACTTTACCTTCATTAGTGGCAGTTTGAAATCCATGAGGAATGTCCATGTATACTTCCTCTTCCAAATCACCATCAAAAAAAGCATTCTTCACATTGAACTGTTCAAGTGGCCAATCTTTTTTGCTGCCGAAGATAACAAGACATGAATGATGTTCATCTTAGCAATAGGAGTAAATGTTTCTTGATAGTTAATTCCATAAGTCTGAGTATAGCCCTTGGCTACTAATCTTGCTTTGTATCCTTTAATAATTCCATCAGACTTGTACTTCACAGTGAACACCCACTTGCAGCCAACAGTTTTCTTTCCTTCTAGCAGCTCGCCCTCATCCCATGTGGAATTCCCTTTTGTAGGAATTGTAACATATGATAATTTATTTGCAAAAGCAGCATAAGAGGATGACAAACGATGATAAGATACAAAGTTAGCAATTGGATGATCAGTAGAATACCCATATCGAATTGGAGGTTTACGTGTACGAGTGAGATATCCATCTTCCACAACATGTGTGGACGCATCAACTGAGACTACATCTATAGCATTTGTGGACTCATGAGCTAAAAGATTATCTTCACCAACTCTTAAGGTTGTTTCAGCAGGAGCCGTAGAATGATGTAGTTCCGCTACCCGAGAGGCCTAATCGCTTCATTTGTAAACCTGAAGCTGCGGAATAACATGAGGTTGAGGAGTACCACTTTCCTTAGGTATTGATCCAGGAATATCAAATCATGGCTGATCTTCACAATATGTTCTATGCTCCCCCTGAAGAGAAGCCTCTGAATACCATGGGAAGTAGGCTTGATCCTCACAAAAGGTTACATCTATAGATACATAGATCTTTCACGTAGGAGGGTGATAACACTTGTAGCCTTTCTGCGTTGCTGAATATCCTATGAAAACACACTCGAGAGTTCTTGGATCCAATTTACTCCTATCTTGTTTATGGACATGAACATAATAAACACACCCACATATTTTAATTGGAGCAGGACCATGAGGTTGACGTGAAATGCCCAGAGAAAGAACAACAATAGGTGTCTGGAAATTCAGAACCCGGGAAGGCATTTTGTTAATCAGTTGTGCTGCAGTAAGGACAACATCACCCCCAATATCTCTTTGGCAGATTCATTTGGAACAATAAGCATGTTGGATATTGCTCGATTTTAGGAAACATCAGTGTGATTTCTCAAATCAGTTTTGACTGATTTTTAGAATTATGTTTAGACTTCTATCTAAACAAGGGTTTCCTATCTTAGCTAGTTTAGGTTTCCTAAATTGAAGTAGGACTCAGTTTCCTGATCGAAGTAGAATTTGGTTTCCAAGTAATCACCCTATTGTAAGCCTATAAATAAAGGCATAACCTTTAGGTTATAGATATCTACATCATCTACATCAATCTTGTCTAAACCCTTAGGTTGTAGACATCTCCTCACAAAGAAGAGAAGTAATCTCTCCATTAGCAAGATGTAGATCCTCTCATGGCTTTGGGCTGGGAGAGTTAAGAGAGAGTTGAAGGTGAGTTGAGAATGTGAAGAAGAAGAAAGGGTGTTGAGTGTCAATTGTGTTGTGTATTCTCTGACATATGAATGAAGTGAATTTCTGTTGCCCGTGGATGTAAGCGCATTGCCGAACCACGTAAATCTCGGTGTCTTGTGTGTTCTATGTGCATTAGCTTCCGTTGAATGTTTAGTTTTCGTTTCTGATGCCGGATCCTGGAATGCCTTGAGGAACTATATGAACCTCTTGGCACAACAAACTGGTATCAGATCTTAGGTCTAGGTTCTTGAAATCTAGGGTTAGCTCGTTTGAATTGGGTCAGAAACAATATGTGAAGATATCAAATTTGAACCAGAACACAAAGATGAGTTCACGTTTTTGACTGAAATTTGTGGTAGAAGAATCGTAACACTTCTGAAAACTGTGGTGAAGATTGGTACCGTTTTGAAACTGTGGTGCAAGATTGCAGCCGTTCCACCAGGAAAACGTGGTGTATTGAATCAGCAGAGGATATTCGAAGAAGACATACTTAGAGATTGAAGTAAAATCCTAGAAGAAGATGCATCAATAGGCATGTTGTAAAATCAAGTTATGTCGGGGTGAAGATCAGAGTTATTTTGGAATTCAGAAAGTCTTTATGAAACCTCATGTGAAGAATTTTTGAGACAAGGGTGTTAGAATTGCATCAAGTTGAAGAGGTGGATTTTCTGATTTGACAAGCACCGTTTGAAGAATCAATTACTCATAAACGAATGTATTTGAAGTGTTTCACATTCGTTGATTTTTGATTGTTGATTGATACACTTTTGAAGTTGAAGCTCTACTTGAAGGGAGGATTTGACGTTGGTATACTTCTTGAGGCATAGACCCTATGTATTTTGCATAGCTTCGGGTAAGTAATTCCATAACCTTATTAACTAGTTTGATAAAGGTGTTTGGTTGCTTTTTGGTCTTTACCTCGTTTGTTTGAAACTTTTGTGGACTACTTGGGAATGCCTTGTTGGTTTTCCATTTGAATGTGCTTGCTTTACAAGTCAAGTTGCAAGGAAACAAGAGTATTGTGTTTGAAGTGCAAGTTGAATGGTGTGTACGTTGGAAGAGGTAAAGATGCAAAATTGAATTCGCCATGATCTTTAGAGTTGTTCGAAATACCAAGGGGAACAATATGTTACCGGTTGTCATTAGTTCAATTATGTTGTCCTTGACGTAGTTGAAGGAATTGAAGAAGAAGTTAAACTCAAGTTTTCCTCAAATGCATGGTGTAGTGAGGATTGCAGAAACCTATTAGTAGGTTCCTTGTGAGAACTATCGATCATTTGAATGTCTTAGTGTTCTGAGAGCACTAATTGAGGGTTGATAAGTTCTGGTTGAAGAGTTTGATTTCACGAAGAAGTGCTTGAAGTAGGTGGTTACAAGCATATTGCATTGTTGATGATCGATTGAAGAGATGCGGTAAACTGGATTTCCTATATGGAGATATTGTGCGTGGTGGAGCTGTAGGTTTTTGTTCTATTTTGAAGAGAAGCAGTTGAAGATGAGGTCAACACAGTTTTTAGCATATGCGCCTTGGGAATATGGTTGAGTTTTTTTTTTTTTTTTTTTTGTTTGAATGTGTTGAATTTGAAGCTTACTTGTAGAGTAAGCTTATGAGCATTGGATATCTGCAAGCTTTTGTTGTTTACACAACAATGTAGGAGCAGAGTTTTTTGGTACCGTTGAACACCGCAAATATGGTACGTTTTGAATCATCCATTGAGATGTTTGCAGGCACCTCTTTGATTTACTGTTTTTGGAAGAGGAGCTAGGTGGTTTGTTACCTTTGTTGTTTTGATGATATTTGGCGGAGAATCAAGGTGTTTACCTTTTGAAGTCATCAAGTTGAAGAAGTGCAAGACCATGATGAAATAAAACAGATTGGTCATGTGGATATGTTCCGTTTTTGAGGTGAAAACTCGGTTACAAGGAAGAAGGTATTATTGTGGCACTTCACAACTGTAAGGTACAATACTACATATGAAGTATATAGTTAAGCGAAGAAATCGCAAACCATTAATATTAGGTTATATTTTCTAGAGAAGAAAAAGGAATATTTTGGAGAAAAATTAAACAGGGATTCAAATATCAAAAACAAGTCCCAACGTTTCCTTCTTAGGTTTTCTGGAGAAAAAACTGGGATTTAAATTCCAAAAACAAGTCCCAACGTTTCCTTCTTAGGTTTTAGTACTAAAAAATCCTAAAAACTACTCAACTCTCAGCAAGCCATAATGAAGATAGCCATTCAGAAGATGATGATATCTTTGACATTGTAAAACATTCTTGGATAGTGTCTTAATACTCTAGGGTAGTAGAACAAGTCAGTACGACATAGGCTTAGTTAGCTAGTTTTTTAATTTGTTCTGCTCCCTTTATCATGGTGGATTATTATGTTACTGCATTTTGCATATGCTTAATTAACCAGTTAATTAGTTTATTTATTCCTTTTATCATGGATTATTAGATTGGTTTTTGGTTTTTGTTAGTCGGTTTTACATAGATATCTATAAGTTTTTTTTTTTTTTTTTTTTTTTTTTTTTTTTTTTTTGTGTAGCTACGCTTCAATAACGTTTAGACTTCCTAAATCAGTTTTGACTGATTTTTAGAATTATGTTTAGACTTATATCTAAACAAGGGTTTCCTATCTTAGCTAGTTTAGGTTTCCTAAATTGAAGTAGGACTCAGTTTCCTAATCGAAGTAGAACTTGGTTTCCAAGTAATCACCCTATTGTAAGCCTATAAATAAAGGCATAACCTTTAGGTTATAGATATCTACATCATCTACATCAATCTTGTCTAAACCCTTAGGTTGTAGACATCTCCTCACAAAGAAGAGAAGTAATCTCTCCATTAGCAAGATGTAGATCCTCTCATAGCTTTGGGCTGGGAGAGTTAAGAGAGAGTTGAAGGTGAGTTGAGAATGTGAAGAAGAAGAAAGGGTGTTGAGTGTCAATTGTGTTGTGTATTCTATGACATATGAATGGAGTGAATTTCTGTTGCCGGTGGACGTAAGTGCATTGCCGAACCACGTATATCTCCGTGTCTTGTGTGTTCTATGTGCATTAGCTTCCGTTGAATGTTTAGTTTTCGTTTCTGATGCCGGATCCTGGAATGCCGTGAGGAACAATATGAACCTCTTGGCACAACAAAGCACCTAGTGACTTATAATAGGTGACAATTATTTCACTCAACAACTCCATTTTGCTGAGGGGTATCAGTATAAGAGGTTTGGTGGACAATCCCATTTTCCAAGAAGTAAGAGGACGGACCTTGCTTTAGATACTCAGTACCCCTGTCAGATCTGAACACTTGAATTTTCTGTTAAACTGGGTAAGAACAAACTTATGAAAGTTCTGGAAGATAGTGTGGACATCGCTTTTATATTTCAATAAGTAAACCCAAGAAACTCGAGAGTAATCATCAATAAAGGTAACAAACCAACGAAAACCACAAGCAGTAGTGACACGTGACGGACCCCAGGAGATAAACTTCTATTCATGCTTAAAGGATAAAGGACAAGATGATGTTTAGCTAGCTCACATGCTTCAAGGTGAAATTTAGATATGTTGACCTCTGAAAACAAATTGGGGAACAAGCTTTGTATTCCTAAAAGAAGGATGTCTTGATCTTTTATGCCATAGCCAAACTTGCTCTTCATAATTAGGTCCACTTGTTGATTTGTAGGCTCTTGTGTTGATTTTTTGTCCGGTCTCTTGTAATTCCTAGTAGTAAAAGCCCCTCTCTCCTTACCACCAATGGTCTTCTCTATGTGAAGATCATGAAAAACACGTGTGTCAAAGAAGGGAACACGACACTTTAACGCTTTAGTTATCCGACTGATGGAGTTGAGATTGGAAGAGAGATTCGGGACATGTAGCATCGTAGAAAGGGACATGGAACTAGTTATTGGAATGCTTCCTTCACAAGAAACAATAGTTGGAGACCCATTAACAGTCAAGATACAAGGTTTACTTGGATTAGGTTATAAGTGGAAAACATGTGATTGAGTTATATGACTTGGTAGACATGTGATCAGTTGCTCCACTATCAACAATTCAAGGATCCTTAGATTTATCACATGTAAATCTAGCTGCATTACCAAAGGTGTCTCTGTTACCTGGTTGAGCCATAGATCTCTGTTACCTGGTTGAGCTATAGAAGTAGACCTAACATAATTCTTTTTGGAAGACAACATTCGAGATAGCGGAGTTGTTCTTCGTACCTCACAATTTCATAAGCTCCCCAAAATGACGGTCATGGATCCTTTCTCAATAATTGGATCCTGATGGGGTCAAAATCATAGTCTAGACTTGCAAGGAACTCAATAATTCGACCCACATCAATTCTCTTCTGTAACTTGATGGTGTCAGCTACACATTCCAAGTCACATGGCTGGAGGAAATGAAGTTCTTGCCACAAAAGCTTGAAGTGCATTGTAGTAGACCGACAAGGGTCTATTACCTGTCGTGTTTCTATAACCTGACGATTCAAATCATAGATCTGTGTAGCATCACCACTCACCGCATAGATCTGAGTAATTGCATCCCATACTTCTTTTGCAGTGTTTAGGCGCATAAAACTGCTCCTTAGATCGGGAGACAATGAATCTAATAGCCAACTCATTATTAGGGCATTTTCTTCCACCCTAGTCTCATATGCAGGGTCTGCGGTTGCTGGACATACTTTACTTCCAGTTAAATACCCAATCTTTTACCGGTGATGTAAAGTTTCACCTAATAAGACCAAACAAGGTAGTTGCTATCATCCAACTTACAAGATGTCATCTTGATATTCATATTATCATTATGACAAAAGTTTAGAGATGCTGAACTCCTAGATTGTGAAAACTATTGTTCTCAGAAGTACTAGACGTAGCTCTACTTTTAACCCAACAACAAAGACAAACTTCAAGGAAGAAACCAACTTACAAATAGCCACAAGTTCTTCAACAACACCAGTTTGTAGCTTCTTTAAACCAGCTTCAGGATCTAACTTCCAGATCGAAATCGCAAATCAAAGCTAACTAAGATGGGTTTTCTCTTCTCTCACTCTTGAGCTCTGATACCATGTGGAAATCAAGAGAGTGAATGAAAGTGTGTGAACCACTCGGATGATAAACCCTCACTTTTATAGATAAGTTTTGTATAGTTACAACTATACCCTTAAAGGGTAAAAATATCTAAACATTGTTCACGATTCACTGTACACTATTCCTACCCTGCATAACTGTATGTACACAGATTATACATGTGAACAACTCTTGTGCACACGTACTACACTAACTTATCTGACTCCCACACCAATGAGCTCGAGACCTTTATGTAGATATGTGGTTGTACCCACTTCGTAATTCCCTGTAAGTTTTGGTTACAAAGAAAATCACTGGACACTTGTCTATCTATAGATGCCAATCATTTTGTGATTTTATATGTGATACTTGTCCACATTAAAGTCCTTATCTGCGAGATGCAAAGATTTTTCAGTTCTGACAATCTCTTTTCAGACGTTATCTTTCTTTTATTTTAGCTGATGATTGATTTTTGATGCGTTTTTTTCTTTTTGTTTTGTTTTAGATATCTAATAGAACGAAAGATCCTCGATGGGATATCTTTTACTGTGCCTGCTGGAAAAAGTGTTGCAATTGTAGGAACTAGTGGCAGTGGTAAGTCTCTAGAAGTGCTGAAATTTATCTACTATGTTTATTGTAAATTATATGTTGTGTCAGTGTTATCTATTCTTGTGCTTATCATGGGAAGTTTTTACTGTGGAAAGATTTTGTGCTTTAAACCAGTAATTGTTCACTGTGAAATGTATTTGCAGGTAAATCCACCATACTTAGATTGCTGTACAGATTTTTTGATCCCATCAATGGAGCTGTAAGGACCGACACTACCTTTTAATTTCCTAGTGTAACACATTATACTGGTATCTATATCCTTAAAAGGCTGCTAAACATTTTAATTTTATCAGATAAGGGTAGATGGCCAGCATATTAGGAATGTGACTGTTGAGAGTCTACGGAAATCTATTGGCATTGTACCACAAGATACTGTAAGTTTGGAAAAGCAATTCATTATATTTACTCTGTTACTGGTTTTAGAACTTTGCCTGTTTTGTTTTTGAGTTCTGATCTTATTATGAACGCTATGTTCCTTGATTGAATGATCAGGTACTTTTCAATGATACAATATTCCATAATATTTGTTATGGACAGCTGTCCGCATCAGAGGAAGAGGTCTGTCATGATTCAGTGACAAGTTTAATGTCTTCTTTTTACAGCTGTAGCCTCGAATTACTCCTTATAACTGCTGAATTTCAGGTCTATGATGCAGCTCGACGTGCAGCTATCCATGATACTATCATGAAATTTCCGGAGCAATACAAAACTATGGTCGGTGAACGTGGACTCAAGGTTAGTGTGTTACTGTCGTGCAAACAAGTTGGTTGTCCCCATCCATTTTCCAGAGAACAATACCTCGTCTAGCTTGCTTTAAAAGATTGCAAGGTAGTGAAAATCAATGAAGAAAAGGAAGTATTGAAGTGTAATGTTGATAACATATAGCCAAACGATTACTGGAAGCAATATTTGCATTTATAGGGTGTTTGGGTACACCTCCAGAAGTTGCTTTTCGACTTGTTTTGGTCAAAATGCAAAAAGTCACCACCCTCTTAGGATGCAAATCAGCTGCCCTTATTTCTTCCAATGTCTTTCTATGTAATAATCAAACTGAAGCTCATTATAATAGTATCGTTGGGTACTAGAGGGTATTTGCTCATACAAATCCGTTAATTGAGGGAGGTTTAGTCTTTAGATCATCAAGCTAAGTTTGACTTTTCTGCTCCACCAATATAGGTGACCATTGCTCCTTGTGTTTAATGTTAGTAGTATCCTGCGGTGATGTGTGTAGTTTGTCCTGGACCTCGGGTTTTCCGCAGATGACAACTACTTACCTTATTACTCTCCCTGATGGATAAGTTATGTGAACAAACATCCCGTTTTGTGAAACCTAGAGCAATTTCACTT
Organism: Papaver armeniacum; assembly: GCA_023531295.1. NCBI lineage: Eukaryota > Viridiplantae > Streptophyta > Magnoliopsida > Ranunculales > Papaveraceae > Papaver > Papaver armeniacum. Next base: position 31,938 of record JAJJWW010019332.1, on the reverse strand, counting down.
GCAGTCATTCCCATTTCCTCTTTATCAAGGAATTCCACTATTATTATTTCTTAAATAGTTTTCTCACAATTGTTCTGAATTTGTAGATAAAAAGAAATAGATGTTTTAGCGTATGAAGATAAGTGTAAATGTGTAATTCGCCTAGTCAAGTATTGACTTGATTGAGACAATTTATTTTGTGCAGTTAAGCGGTGGCGAAAAGCAGCGAGTGGCCCTTGCCCGTGCATTTTTGAAAGCACCAGCAATCTTGTAAGTAGTTGCATAACCTGCATTTGTCTCGTCAATGGAAGGAGTATGTTAAGAGTTGAAACCCTTCAGATGAATGCACAATATTGACAGTATATAAGATATGGAGGAGCCAACCCTGAAACACACTTATGACTTTATATTAGCTCCATTTAAGTCTGCCTTCATCTAAAGAGAAATTCATCTATCTCCTCTAGTCCCTATAAATACATGAAGATCTCCTTGCCTCCAAATAATCCAAGACGAAAGGGACAAAGAGGGGCGTCTGAGATTGTGAGTCCACCTGATAGCGATAGATATCGAAGAGCTACGGGAAAGCCGTTGAGCACATAACTGTAGTGTAAGTGAACAAGCTACTTCACAGAAGATGCCTGTACTAGATCTTTGAAATTGTAATTAGGCTAAGGTTGAATAATTTCAGCATTCTGCATTTTGGTCCATTATTGTCTTCGTGTCTGCAAGATAGGAGTGATTGAACTCACATGCATTTAAGATGCGACATAATATCTCCCAGTCGATGCCTGCTGCTGTTTCTTTTCTATAAATGCATAAAAATGAAATTAAGTTATTGAGGGACTATTCATGAATTTGTTGCTAGGTTATGTGATGAGGCTACAAGTGCTCTTGATACTACAACAGAAGCTGAGATCCTAAATGCATTGAAATCCATAGCGCACAATCGTACGTCAATCTTCATTGCACATCGACTTACCACTGCAATGCAGTGCGATGAGGTAAATGGTTTCTTTCTACTGGCCTCTAGTATATCTCTCTGTCTTTTCCTATCTTCTTTTGTAATCTCCTTCCTATTTTTATCTATATAATTTCATGCATATAATCATTGTGGATGTTGCAGATTATTGTTTTGGAGAATGGGAAGGTGGTTGAACAAGGTCCCCATGATGCTCTCTTGTTAAGAGAAGGAAGATATGCACAGCTCTGGGGACAACAAAACAACGTTGTTGATGAGTTGTTGATGAAAGTGATTCAACCATTAAGCTAGAGGCTTGAGAATGATCTGTTCAAGTTTCCCAACAAGTAACTAGGCTCGGGAGAAGTTGGAGTGGAACTCTCACTCACCGGATCTCTTTCATGCTCTCTATGTGTATCATCATTACAGCAAAAATAGATGATGCTCAAGAAGACAGCCGTCTTATAGACCAGGCCAGCTAGGCTATTGCCTACAGCCTCACATTGCTAGGCCCCAAATTTTTAATTTTTCTTACAATTTTTTTTACAGAGTCGATTGTTATGTAAACATTAGAATACCGTTGTAAATACAACTCCCTTATTTGTGTAATAGCTAAATGAAACCGTAATTATTTTTTACAATTTTTTTTATAAATAACCCAAGACCATGTTAACTGTTTCTTTCGTCCTAGTATAAATTTCTACTAATCGACCGGTTGAATTGAAATATTTTTAATAGACCTTCAAATATTTTTGATCAGATCACGGTAGATAGTCACCTTCGCAATCCTAGGTTCTCTTTCTTAAAGAAAATTGTTTGAAGAATCGACAAAGAATCCTTTCAAAACAGAGAATATAATCCAATAGATTTTCTGCTGCTATCTCACTTTGTTTCCTCAAGGTATCTACTGCATATATTATAATTTTTTTGCAATGAATTATAGAGAAGAAGACAAAGAGGCAGGGAAGGAGAAGGATTTCTATTGATTAGAGTCCCGATGGACAATGAATGCACATGAGCCAATGGAAGGATCATGCATGCACAGTGATGATATAATTCATATACTGTTGCTCCAGAAGTAGAGCACAATGAGATCGAACCATGCTCTATTTTGATTTGTGTCAAACAAAGAGCATATTTGGTCTACGCAATCCAGGTAGAAATTGGTTCTTTGACAAATATACAGGTCTTTAGTGTGGTAGTGTTAACCAACTAAGTGTAAAGCATGTGGCACATATATGATTATTTGTCACAAAGTGTACTAAGAAGAATGAAGTCTTAAAGTATAAAGACCCACCTTGTGGCGCAAGGTTTCTCACAAACCCCTGGATCGCTTACTCTTTTGAACATCATAATTTTCTGTTAATTAGTTTGCTTGGTAGTTTCAAAAGAAATTGAAACGCAACAAATGTGGTTATATCACTTGAGATTTAGACTCAAAGATATGTACAAAAGTGAATTTTGGACTTTTGATTCCCAAATCAAATGACTCTAAACCACTATCAGTTAAACATCGAGTCTTCTCTTGAGAGATAATAAGTGGTGTTGCCTTATTACATAACAAGGGGAGATTTTTCTTAAGTACTTTAGAGTGCTAATGTATGTGGATGATATACACATGAATGATCCTTATACCTCAAGTGCTTTAGAGTATTTATGTCTCATGGTAATGATATACTTTTCATTCAATCGGTAAGGCAAAGTTCTTCTTGCCATTAAATTTGATGTTTAAAGTATGACATTCCTCTAACATACAATGAGCTTGTTGTTCCTTAAACTCCCTATATAGATGGTATTTGGTTGGTACTATGATACCCACATTACATTGTTTGTACCAATACTTATAGCAAGGTTCATTTACAACTCTTTCTTTTTTTTTTTCCCGATGCGGGCTAGAATTACATCTTAACTTGATCCCATGTTCGGTTGATACATGTACTTTGGTGTCATTACTACCGGGGACAACAATACATCTTTGTCTCATGATATATATGTCCCTTTTTATATGCTTCACAAGAGTCAGTATGCCTAAACCTCGTTACTCCTAGTGAAAAGAGTGGATGGGAATGGTTTGATCACATTACAAAGAAAGCAAAGCAAGTACAAGCCTTTATATGAGTAGGTTAAGACAGTTACAAAGACAGGTTGGCTGAGCTAGCTGTCACAATTAACAGAAACACAAGAATTGTACGGACATAAACAGAACTGTTAACTAGTAACAGAAGAACTAACATCACACGCAGAAATGTATCTAAGCAGACACTAAGAGAGTTATACTCTTGTACTATCCCCCCTCAAGCTGAAGTGACTGAACTTTCAACTTGTTGCGCAAAAACTCAAATCTGGCTGCTGAAAGTCCCTTTGTGAAGACATCTGCAACAAGAGTGTCAGTAGAGACATAGTGAAGACACAGAACCTTGGACTGAATCAACTCTCGAATGATGTGAAAATCAATGGCTACATGCTTCATCCTGCCATGAAGAGTTGGATTAGAAGCCACAGAGATTGAGCTTTTGTTATCACATCCCAGTGTAGGAGAGGAAGATACAAACACATCAAGATCCTTGAGAATCTGACACACCCATAATACCTCAGCTGCAGTATGTGCCAAAGAAGGATACTCAGCTTCTGTGGAGCTTCTAGCAACTGTGGGTTGTTTCTTAGAAGATCGGGAAACAGGATTAGGCCCAAAAAACACACGGTATCCACTAGTAGATCTCATATCATCTGAATTGCCTGCCCAATCAGAGTCTGAGAAGGAAGAAATGGCTTGCAGTCGTTGCTGAAGAATAATCCCATGGTCAAGAGTACTCTTTAAGTACCTTAAAATTCTCTTAGGAGCAACCAAATGCACATCAGTAGGATTGCTCATGTGTTGACAAACTTGGTTAACAGCATAGCTGATATCTGGTCTTGTCCATGTGACATATTGAAGAGCACCAACTAATGATCGTTTGTAGCATCTGGCAAGAGTTTACTATCAAATTTACTCATTTTAGTTACTGCAATAGATGGTGTGTTACGAGGTTTGGTGATCGCTGTCGTAGGCGTCAAAAATAATTTACACTTTCTTACTACTCAAAATATATAATGAAGCAAGGGCAAGAAAGGATCGTTCCCACAGAGAGGACTTAGGTTGTCAATATGTTTCGGTTTCCTATATAAAACAATGGGGGATTTTCTGATTTTTATAAACTAAAATAAAGTAAAAGCAAACAAAGAAATAAACACTCAAATCAAGGGTGTGAAAATATTGGGTAAAGGTTTCATCTTCAATTGTAAACAAGTTTTTGAATGTATGAATAGAATTCGTATTTAATCTCGCTATCATCAAAAGCCCTAGAATATCTTATTGCAAGAATACTCCATAAATTTCCTAAGTCATCAACACACACATTAGAGCTGCGTATGTGAATTCTACCTAAAGAATAGCCTAACGCCTTGCGCTAATTAAGCTCAATTCCTAGGAGCATTAAGTTTCAGAAATAGGCTAATCAATGCAATTGTAATACATTGCGCACACAATTCGAACAAAGGTCAATTTCTACATATGACTACAAGGATGTATCACTACAAACCATAATCATATCATGCTACTCGTATTCAAGGTTATCGCTCGATGATGAACCCTAATTAGCTATAGATATGGATGTGAGTTCAACTAATTCTAGACTTAACTAAACAAACATTCAATCATATTGCAATACATCAATCATGCAATTATTATAACCCGTAGAAAGTGAACGGTGATTTTGAGAGAAAACTAATTCATAAAAATCATAACTTGTTTTCAAAATCCAACTACATCTTTAACCAATAAAAAATAAATCAACTACTTGGGTTTTTGGAAATCATCATAAAGAGTTTAGAAGAATCTATCATGTGAAACCCTAGAAAACAAGTAGAAGCCTCCCTAATGGAGATATTAGGTTTTGAGAAAGAGTATTCTATTTATATGCTTCTCCCATTCCAAAAGGATACTCTTTCCAATATTAGGTCTTCTCAAAACCCATCTCCAATTAGTCCACCAATCCCATGTGTGGAAAATACCCGTGTGAAAATCTCTGTCCAAAATTGTTAGACGGAATTGCTGACGTCATCGCCGGAATCCGGTCACCGGGAAACTGACTCTGGCCGCCTTTCTCATCAGAAACTGTCACTAGCAAGTGCATACTTCCAGCAGCTCAACTTTACTTCCCATCAGTTCAAACATTCACAAGAAACCATCTAACCCAACTTCTTATTTCTTGTGAAAACGTACCCAAAAGCGTGACTCCAAACTCATATATTCCGCGGCCGACTCTTGCATCCGACTCATACCCCCTTCATGATTCACTGAAACTTTACAATCCCCACTTTCGGTTCCAAAATCCGACACCCGGAACTAGTACCACCGACTCGCCATTATCGCTCACTTTTCGCATTGTTCCTGCAATCTTGTTCAGGCACTGTCACTTCCCTGCAATTCCTAACATGCATCTAAGCTCATTTTGTAGCTTGAATCACCACCAGTTCCATCTATTGCCAGCTTCACCACTTCCTTAAGCCAATTGTGATACCCTTCATAGTAACACCACCACTGCACCACCAATACCAGTTCAAATCAACGCTGTGTGTGTTTCTCGACTTCAGTTCTCAGTAGCGAGACTCGCATCTCATTCTCATAATTGCCACCACCACCGTTCGAGTTCGATCACCTACAACTCCCAGGTTTCATCTCCTTTGTCGGATCATTCGAATCCATCTCCGCTCTCGCAACAAAGCTCAATACAATCTTGCAACCGCAACTTTAGCATACTTCCTAGCCCTCTCGCAATTGCTTCAACTCCACTGCAGCTCAAACAAGCCATCTCAACTTTGCACTTGCAATTCCAGCAGCAACAAACCCTTAATGCGCCAACTCCGTTATCGCTTCAACAGCGGTTCATTTCAGTTGCGACGCAGTAACCTGACACCAGCATAACCACCTACAATTTCATGCATTCTCAGCTTCAACAGAAGCTCCTTTTTCACCTTACTCATCTCTGAAGTTGCACCCATATCCACCAGTTCAACATCTCATACAGCCACACATGTCTCGGCTTAAGCATCAGTTCAACTGCATTACCAAAACTACAGCTTCCAATATCTCAGCACCACCAACACACATCTGCTGCAACATTTCCATTCCATCTGAGCTGCCACAGAGACTCATTACAGCACTACCTGAACCTATTGCTTGTCCTTAGCAGTTCATGGCCACCATATCTCAATCTCTGTTTCTATTTTAATCCTCAACTGCAATCGAACCCATCTCAATTCGAGATACATCTCAACACTCCATAATTTCTCTTCCTTCTCTGAGTTGCTCCATCTCTGTAATGGATCTCAGTCATCAATTGCAACTGCAAGACTCCTTTGCATTATAACTTCACATCAGCAGCACCAGCAGCATCTCCAGTGCCTGCAACTCAATTCACCACCAGTTCCTCAGATTCATGTCACCAGCTCCTCCCTGATCCCCATCGGCTCACAACTCCTTGGCAGAACTCCACCAGAACCACCATGTCCATGGTCGCAACTCAAAGACTCGTCTTTGCTCTTATTCTTTTCTAAGTTTTATTGCTTCACGGTCGTTGCCAAACCCTGTAAATCATCAAACCAACAGTTCGAGCCCATTTGACCAATTCAATACACTCCCTGCAACTCCCATCCTTTGCATCTTATACTCGCCTGTAGTTTCAGCTGCAAAAACACCCTTTCCGCCTTACCAGTTGCACACTTAGCTTCTGATTCTTCACAACAGCAGAAGCTACTGCCAAAGCCAATGCTTCTTGGTTCAGCTGCATTCTAGCCTTCAATCACACCTCCAGGCCATGGCAATACTACCTCCAGTTCAGTTCCAATTACACCAATATCAAATCCATCTCAGACTCAAACCACCAACCCGTTTTAATTCAATTTCATCTCTCGATCACAATACCATCAGCAATCGTTCTTTTTCTCTTCTCCATAGCAAACCCATGACAAACCCCTTTATAGAGTCTTCTCGTAAACCCTAGCTCTGCAATCTTTCTTTCAAATCAAAGCCCACAACTTCTTGTACTCAAATCAGACTCTTACCCGAGTTTTGTAATATTCTTATCTTGTAATTATCATCTCTTCCAACACCAGAAACTCTCTTTTCAGTTCAGATTTCAAAACCCTTTCTCATTTCAACAGAAAAACTGCATTAGAAATTGCACAACCATTCACAGATTCTTATCTCCTTCCTTCAGCACCGGATACCCATGGTAAACATCGACTCCAACTGATACCGGATTAATTTTAGTTCTTCATCTCTTCTCGATCCGAAGTCTGAACCCATCATCTGTATTGAACTCTAACAGCGCCCCCATTTCATACCTCACTCAATTTCATGTGATAGCTGGATGAGAGAAATGTTCCTCTCGAGTCTAAGGTTGGTAATAGCTTGGAAGGATTATGGCACCCGATGTCTTCCATAAGGGCCACCAAATTCATGTATGGCTTGTCAGTCTCAGGGAACTGACTGCCTATTCTGTTTCTCGCTTCTTTGTCGCCATGCGCGAACCGACAGCTTCATTCTTCAGAATCTTCACCTCTTTTGATGCATAACCTCAACTTGCTCCAATTATCGCTCCAAATGAATGATTTCATCTTCTTTTGCTCCAAATGACTCCAAAGTACCTGATTAGCTCAAAAGCACACATAAGATACATAATTTACATGAAAACTCGCAAAGAAAGCATAAACAATAGATAGTAAATGAGGTGTATTCTACACCCTATCAAATTCCCCCACACTTAGACTTTGCTAGTCCTCGAGCAAATCAAACAAAACAATTCTAAAGGATACATACAACTCCGTGTCGTCGAGGCTACGGTCACACTTAGCACGTATAACAAGCCTTTAAACCCCTAGGTGTCCCTAGTGGACGAGTTATGGTCTCGTGAGGGTTTACTAGAGATATACCCACAAAACCTATTTTACCAACTTACTAGTTCTCCGTAATGATAGCATCCAACGCGATAAGAAGACATAGAAATTCTGCACACTAGTCATAAGAAGTTAGACACATAAATGAACACAATCTCATCCTTAAAAGTTGAGAGAGAAATAACCATCCCTTATCGAAAGAAATTCGGGTTTTGAGTGATCAAAAGTCTCGACTCTGCCTCACAAGAAAGGGTTTTATGAATTTGCTCTCAATAATAAACATCTTTTTATGGGTCACACATGTGTCCAGGTAGGAATGAAGAGAGACTCCTGCGACACGTTGAATGGTAGGAAGGCAAAACCCTCCGAATTGTTTTGAAAACCCACATCTTTTATTCATTTTTGAAAACCCATTTTTCTGACGATCTCTACGAAAGGAAATCAACCACTTAACGAAGGTGGGAATATGCTTACTTACCTCGTTATCCGTTCGAAGTGCAGCTAGCACCACTCTCACAGCATCCATAGAAACGTCTTCAGTCTTCGATCGGTGTCTTTATCTTCGTCTTCGGTCTTCAACTCTTGATGATAACTCTTGAACTTCGTAGAATCTTGACAATGTAACTTTTTTCTCTTGAAACTTCATTGTAGATATTCCTTCTTCCATTGGCTTTATTGAAAGCATACAAAACTAAAAACGAACTATACAAACCCAAAATATGATACAATGAATTTTTCTTGTCTCTCTTTTTTTTCTTTTTTTCTTTTTTTTCTCTTTTTTTTTTTCTTTTTTTTTTTCTTTGAGAAAAGAAAAAATAAAACAAATACAAAATGAAAACAAAACAAAACAAAATAATAAAACTAATAATGAACCTAACAAAGTTTTCTCTTGTCTCTTTTTTTTTCTCTTTTTTTTTCTCTTTTTTTTTTATTATTATTTTTTTTTTAGACAATAAACACAAACTGAAAATAAAAATAAAATAAGTACAAATGGCCATGGTGTAAGTATTTTACCGCATGATTCTTCACAACTTGTATGTCTCGATATCATAAACTTCTTGAACTCTCAACTTTGTTTTGTCTTCAACTTGTAAAAATTCTGCTCCTTGTATTGTTGCTTGTGAACCTTGAACGTCTTCAACTTTCCTTCAAATTTGTGATGCTCCTCTTGTTGATGATGATGGTGTTTCTATGGACCTGTTGGTGTAGAGAGATAAAGTGGATGGTGCTAACTGCGAACAAGATTACAAGTGGTATGTAGGTTAGCAATTCGATGTCACCATCATGATTGATAAAATAGCACTCAAGAGATCAAAGTAGTGCTTCTATGGTGGGAGGTTGGGTAGCTCACCATTCTACCCGGAATTTACGTACGGTGACACACACTCTAAAAGCACATATTTAGACAGGTACAAAGAATTGAAGGCCGGTGCCTCACATTATGTAACATGGGTAGTCTTCACTATAGGGGACCACTACTCTAATACCGAATTCAGTCTGCACCTTATTTGCCACTGGCATGGTTAAATCCAACTTTAACTCTCATACAAGTAAGAAACCCGATCATGTTCTCTGTCATCTCTAAGTTCAGTCACTCTTATGAGAATCTCGATGTAATCTTAGCGACATGTATACTATGTGACTCTAAACTAACTACAAGTTGGAGTTTTATACACAAAAGTTGAAAATTTTGAAATTTTTACAATGCAAATGCTTAACCACTCCCCCATACTTAAACTTTACATTGTCCTCAATGTAAATTGAACCGTCCAAAGAAAGTCAACGTGGGAAATCCTACATGATAATGCGACAAGAAATCCGAAAAAATCAATACAAGACAAGAAAAATAAAAGAAAAATATAAGATAAGAAATACTCATCCAATGGGTTGCCTCATGCAACGCTTGGTTTAAAGTCGGCTTTGGAGTTTTATACACAAAAGTTGAAAATTTTGAAATTTTTACAATGCAAATGCTTAAACTCCCATACTTAAACTTTACATTGTCCTCAATGTAAATTGAACCGTCCAAAGAAAGTCAACGTTAAATCCTACATGATAATGCGACTATATCCTTGCAAGATTCATTCCCCATATACCAACAATCTGAAAAGTTGGGGATCCTTCCACGTAACCTGTTTTGCAAACACTAGCTTCACACAAATATTAGTAATATAAAACAGAAATGAAGCTATTAACCGATAAAAGTTTCCCCCACACTTATTCTTGTCCACACTTGGAAGTGTATAAAGAATATAGAAATCAGGGACTACCACGGTTTCTTGTTCCAAAACCTGCATAGGATGAGAATCAAGTATCTCTAATGGCGGAAATCGAGAAACAAAGTCATTCAACAATATTCTCGACGCACATACATTCAAACCAATAAGAGGTAAAGGAGAAGAAACAATAGGCAACGGGTTAGACAAACCTTGCACAATCTCTTGTATCACGGAATCCTCTTCATCCTTGAAAAACTCAAGTGAATTATTCACCTCTTTTATATCGTGGTCCTCTATCAAACCTTGCAACCATTCTTCGTCCGTTTCTGCCTTAACCAAAATCTCGGCATCAACATCATCATTACAATCATATGCAAGCTCAATTGGGTCTTCCACAATATTGGTCATACCGGTCTCATTCTCAACATATTCCTCCTTGTTGTAAGGAACATACTCCACTGCGGATTCAAGTCTCACCATAAGGAACTTTTTTAGAACACTCATTGCACCATCCTCAAGCTCCACCCTTTAAATAGGTTCTTGATCATTATTAAGATCAATGCTTGAGTAATCTACACAAGTGTCGACATATGCCTCTTCGTCTTCACCTTGATCGCAAAAAGATTCCATTGTACACTCCTCGGGGATGTCACCATAAATTGGTTCAGGCGATGTATTTTCATAATAATCATCACTATCATAGTCAACATAAGATTGGTCCTCGCTGAATTTAGTGTTGCTAATCTCGAACTCATCCTTTTGAATAGGTGAATGATCATTATTACGATCGAGTTAACTACACAATTATCAACGAAAGTCCCCAAAGGTTCGCCTTGTTCAACATAATTATTCATTTCATCTATGTATCTATCAATGCCCTTTCTTACGTCGGAAACACCTCTTTGAAGCTCTTGGAGTGATCCATCCAAATTCTGGATATAGTGTTCCATTTGTTTGTAAAGCTCATTCGACAAGGAAAAAGTAGAATTACTTACTTCAGTATTGTTAGGCCAATTATCTTCCCTTCGAATGGGTGAATGATCATAACTACGATCATAAATTGGGCCATACATACTATGAGCACATTCGGTCGATGAAATTGGTTCCACGCTTGGTTGTCCACGAATTGACTCCATGCTGTCCATAAATTGTTGCATTTCATCTACCAAACAAGAAGAAATAGTAATAGGATCACAAGTATCATCCCCTCTTTGTGGTTGCTCACTTACATACCCACCGTAAGAAGGTTGGAATGTATGAGAATAACTAAAAGGGTACGTAGAGTAGTGACCATAACCAAAGGATTGATTTTGATTGTACTCCCCGTAAGGGTGATTGTTGTCATATTGTTGAGGTTGAAAGTCGTATTGATTGCTCCAATATGCTCCGTCCATAGAAATCGGTACCTGAAAAGACATTCTCAAAACTCGGTTAAGAACCAAAGAATAAGAAAAAGTAAAACAAAACTAAAAAACAAAAATAAGAAACCAAAAACAAGTGACAACCGTTGCCTCCCCGGCAATGGCGCCAAAATTTGATCGCTGTCGTAGGCGTCAAAAATAATTTACACTTTCTTACTACTCAAAATATATAATGAAGCAAGGGCAAGAAAGGATCGTTCCCACAGAGAGGACTTAGGTTGTCAATATGTTTCGGTTTCCTATTGTTTATGGGTGAAAACTATTCCTACCGGATTTGGTAATTTGGGGTGTGTGGATGAGGAATGAATCTAAACCCTAAACAAATGCACTGCGCGGTGAGTGCTTGTGATTCGAGAAATCAATCTGTACAACTCTGGTCTAAACCAAGAAATGGCCGTTCCAGACTTGCTTCAGTCACAAAGTGAAGGATATGTGGTTGATCTTAGGGAGGGAAGCGAAGAAGGTGTTGAGATTGTGAAGGTGTAGGCTTGTTTATGACTTGTAACGTAAATGTGAGCGTGCTTACGATTGATGCAAGCGTGCTTTGAGTGTTTGAATACGTTTTGTATTAACACTTGGTTTCGTCTTGTCTTGACTTGTTCTGTTGTTGGAAATAGGGAGGAGAACCTATTTATACAAGTCATTTGAGCCTTATTCACGTCTCTCGTGGGAAGTGGAGGAAGTGGAGTGATGGAGTAGTGGAGTTGTGTGTTAGTGTTACACGACCAGTCTTGCCCACTTCTCCTGTCATCTCTAACCGTCCATGACTTCCTGACACGTTCTTGTGATGGCGCATTGCACGCTGTAAACCGCCAGACCAATACCCCAGTATGTATCTCCCAGTTTGTGACATGATTGTGGGACCCACGGAAAGTAGCATGTAATGCTAGACTAAATAACTAAATTATTTAGGAAGTCTATACTTGTGAAGTATCGTGTGTATTCTATGCAGGTACTGCATCGAGTATACTCAGCATGTAAGAAGCATCGCTGTTTTTAAGGCTTACCGGAGTAAGTCACAAATTTAAGCGTCTTAAAATAGCATCATGTCCAGCCATCTTCGAGTGATCGTTTGGAGGCTATACAGGTAATCCCTAACTTGGTCGATCACCTCATGTGGAAGAGTGGTGGACGGTGATCGTGATGATGCCTTGCAGGTCTCTTAATTCCTAACCAGGGCTGCTTGACCAAGCTGGTAGAGTTGGACGGACGAGATGATCTGTGACACTCATGCGACCGTTGATGAAGTTTTAGGGTTTTTGAAGAGGTGCGCAGGCATCACTCTTCATCTTGGTCGAAACCAAGCATGGGAGGTGTTTTGGAAAGGACCGACCGGGCATGCGTGTAGACGGCATGCCGGTGTACACGTCCGTACCTCACTGTCTCATGAAGGCGCGATCTAGGCCACTCAAATTTACCAGCAAAGAGGAGCGGTTGAGGTCAATTTGCAACAGAAATCTGGTGCCGCAAAAGCCGCGCATCATGCCCACTTCGAGCGCGCGCTTCAAGACGACCAAGCCTGGTCGGTCCCGGCCGATTGATTCGGCGTGTGGGTGGTAGGCTGGTGTTCACGCCTGTAATTCATTGCCTCATAGAAACGTGATCTAAGCCGCTTAATTTGTCCTGAGAAGTTGAGTGGTCGAGATCGGGCCAGTGATTTGGGAAGCGCGACCACACTAGTTTGGGCGTGCGTTTGGAGAAACCAGGCATGTTATGCTTTGGTCGGTCGGGTGAGGAGATAGATAGTTCCACGGTGATCATGTTGATGCTCACTGGACCTACTCAATTGTCTCCTAAGCCCCTCATTCGATCAGGAGAAAACGGACGCTCGTGATCGATACAAACCCTAATTAGGGTTTTGGCCGGCCGTGCTTCATGCATTGTTTTGCACGCACGTATTGGGACAACCAAACATGGTTAGTCCTGACCGATTGTTCATGTGTGTAGGCGGGACCACGGTGTTTGTGTTGACATGCTCTGGGCCCTTTGAATCTACATCTACACCCTCCATCTATGCCTGCGAAGATGGATGGTTGAGACTGTTTTGCGATACATGTAATGTGCCGCAAACCCTAATTTAGGGTTTTTCGTCCATACTGCTTTGGCTAGGACGGTTTGGCAATCTATGCCACCCTTTTTTGGGGAGACCGACCATGCGGGTCCGCGTTGGGTCGGTGGTGAATATTCCAATACCTGCTTGGGGTCATGGATTCAATCTAAGCCATCCAATCATGCTGGTGGAGTTGGATGGTCGTGATCGTTTCTGAGACTGATATGGTCAGTTCAGGTTCAAATATGCTCAATCGAGCTAGTATAACACACCGAGAGTTGTAGCATGTATGGGTATTTCGTACATGTTTTATTATTAATGCTTGGAGATTCGTGTTGCTCTGCTGAGAACAACACTCAGTCGTCATGCCGCACCGGTAATGAGTATAGGAAATACAAGGCTGGTCATGCATTAATTAATAATGCTGTAAATTCACAGGATATATGGGATTGTTGCTACATGCTCCAACCTGGATGAATTTTGTGTATTTAATTCACAGAATACTGGGATTGTTGCCACATGCTATATTCTAGGTGAATTAGTAAGGTGAAGAAGTATTCATCACTTATTAATGGCTTTATCTTTTGCAAGATGTTAGCGCATAATTTTGGCCTTTACAATTTTAGCCTTAAGTGAAAATCCACCATCAACACCTATATAAAACAATGGGGGGATTTTCTGATTTTTATAAACTAAAATAAAGTAAAAGCAAATAAAGAAATAAACACTCAAATCAAGGGTGTGAAAATATTGGGTAAAGGTTTCATCTTCAATTGCAAACAAGTTTTTGAATGTATGAATAGAATTCGTATTTAATCTCGCTATCATCAAAAGCCCTAGAATATCTTATTGCAAGAATACTCCATAAATTTCCTAAGTCATCAACACACACATTAGAGCTGCGTATGTGAATTCTACCTAAAGAATAACCTAACGCCTTGCGCTAATTAAGTTCAATTCCTAGGAGCATTAAGTTTCAGAAATAGGCTAATCAACATTGTGCACACAATTCGAACAAAGGTCACTACAAACCATAATCATATCTTGCTACTCGTATTCAAGGTTATCGCTCGATGATGAACCCTAATTAGCTATAGATATGGATGTGAGTTCAATTAATTCTAGACTTAACTAAACAAACATTCAATCATATTGCAATACATCAATCATGCAATTATTATAACCCGTAGAAAGTGAATGGTGATTTTGAGAGAAAACTAATTCATAAAAATCATAACTTATTTTCAAAATCCAAATACATCTTTAACCAATAAAAATAAATCAACTACTTGGGTTTTTGGAAATCATCATAAAGAGTTTAGAAGAATCTATCATGTGAAACCCTAGAAAACAAGTAGAAGCCTCCCTAATGGAGATATTAGGTTTTGAGAAAGAGTTTTCTATTTATATGCTTCTCCCATTCCAAAAGGATACTCTTTCCAATATTAGGTCTTCTCAAAACCCATCTCCAATTAGTCCACCAAGCCCATGTGTGGAAAATACCCGTGTGAAAATATCTGTCCAAAATTGTTCGACGGAATTGCTGACGTCATCGCCGGAATCCGGTCACCGGGAAACTGACTCTGGCCGCCTTTCTCATCAGAAACTGTCACTAGCAAGTGCATACTTCCAGCAGCTCAACTTTACTTCCCCTCAGTTCAAACATTCACAAGAAACCATCTAACCCAACTTCTTATTTCGTGCGAAAACGTACCCAAAAGCGTGACTCCAAACTCATATATGCCGCGGCCGACTCTTGCATCCGACTCATACCCCCTTCATGATTCACTGAAACTTTACAATCCCCACTTTCGCTCACTTTTCGCACTGTTCCTGCAATCTTGTTCAGGCACTGTCACTTCCCTGCAATTCCTAACATGCATCTAAGCTCATTTTGTAGCTTGAATCACCACCAGTTCCATCTATTGCCAACTTCACCACTTCCTTAAGTCAACTGCGATACCCTTCATAGTAACACCACCACTGCACCACCAATACCAGTTCAAATCCACGTTGTGTGTGTTTCTCGACTTCAATTCTCAGTAGCAGAACTGCATCTCATTCTCATAATTTCCACCACCAGTTCAGAGTTCAATCACCTACAACTCCCAGTTTCATCTCCTTTGTCGGACCATTCGAATCCATCTCCGCTCTGCAACAAAGCTCAATACAATCTTGCAACTGCAACTTTAGCATACTTCCTAGCCCTCTGCAATTGCTTCAACTCCAGCTGCAGCTCAAACAAGCCATCTCAACCTGCACTTGCAATTTCAGCAGCAACAAACCCTTAATGCGCCAACTCCGTTATCGCTTCAACAACGGCTCATTTCAGTTGCGACGCAAGAACTCGACACCAAAGATAACCACCTATAATTTCATGCATTCTCAGCTTCAACAGCATCTCCTTTTTCAGCTTACTCATCTCTGGAGTTGCACCCATATCCACCAGTTCAACATCTCATACAGCCACACATGTCTCGGCTTAAGCATCAGTTCAACTGCATTACCAAAACTACAGCTTCCAATATCTCAGCACCACCAACAAACATCTGCTGCAACATTTCCATTCCATCTGAGATGCCACAGAGACTCATTACAGCACCACCTGAACCTATTGCTCGTCCTTAGCAGTTCATGGCCACCATATCTCAATCTCTGTTTCTGTTTTAATCCTCAACTACAATTGAACCCATCTCAATTCGAGATACATCTCAACATTCCAGAATTTCTCTTCCTTCTCTGAGTTGCTCCATCTCTGTAATGGATCTCAATCATCAATTGCAACTGCAAGACTCATTTGCATTATAACTTCATAGCAGCAGCAGCATCAGCATCTCTAGTGCCTGCAACTCAATTCACCACCAGTTCCTCAGATTCATGTAACCAGCTCCTCCATGATCCCCATCGGCTCACAACTCCTTGGCAGAACTCCACCAGAACTACCATGTCCATGGCTGCAACTCAGCACTCGTACTGCTCTTATTCTTTTCTAAGTTTTATTGCTTCGTCGGTCGTTGCCAAACCCTGTAAATCATCAAACCAACAGTTCGAGCCCATTTGACCAATTCAATACACTCCCTGCAGCTCCCATCCTTTGCATCTTATACTCGCCTATAGTTTCAGCTGCAAAAACACCCTTTCCGCCTTACCAGTTGCACACTTAGCTTCTGATTCTTCACAACAGCAGAAGCTACTGCCAAAGCCAATGCTTCTTGGTTCAACTGCATTCTAGCCTTCAATCACACCTCCAGGCCATGGCAATACTACCTCCAGTTCAGTTCCAATTACACCAATATCAAATCCATCTCAGACTCAAACCACCAACCCGTTTTAATTCAATTTCATCTCTCGATCACAATAGCATCAACAATCGTTCTTTTTCTCTTCTCCATAGCAAACCCATGACAAACCCCTTTATAGAGTCTTCTCGTAAACCCTAGCTCTGCAATCTTGCTTTCAAATCAAAGCCCACAACTTCTTGTACTCAAATCAGACTCTTACCCGAGTTTTGTAATCTTCTTATCTTGTAATTATCATCTCTTCCAACACCAGAAACTCCCTTTTCAGTTCAGATTTCAAAACCCTTTCTCATTTCAACAGAAAAACTGCATCAGAAATTGCACAACCATTCACAGATTCTTATCTCCTTCCTTCAGAGACCAGGATACCCATGGTAAACATCGACTCAACCGATACTGGGATTAATTTTAGTTCTTCATCTCTTCTCGATCCGAAGTCTGAACCTATCATCTGTATTGAACTCTAACAGCGCCCCCATTTCATACCTCACTCAATTTCATGTGATAGTTGAATGAGAGAAATGTTCCTCTCGAGTCTAAGGTTGGTAATAGCTTGGAAGGATTATGGCACCCGATGTCTTCCATAAGGGCCACCAAATTCATGTATGGCTTGTCAGTCTCAGGGAACTGACTGCCTATTTTGTTTCTCGCTTCTTCGTCGATTCGCGGAACCGACCATTCATTCTTCGAATCTTCACCTCTTTTGCTGCATAACCTCAACTTGCTCCAATTATCGCTCCAAATGAATGATTTCATCTTCTTTTGCTCCAAATGACTCCAAAGTACCTGATTAGCTCGAAAGCACACATAAGATACATAATTTACATGAAAACTCGCAAAGAAAGCATAAACAATAGATAGTAAATGAGGTGTATTCTACACCCTATCATTTGGCATCTAGCATGTTGGTTTTCTTGAGCAAATCTAAAATGTACTTAGTCTGAGATAGATGCATAGCAGTGTCATTTCTTTTAATTTCCAATCCCAAGAAGTAGTGGATGGGACCTAAGTCTTTGACGGGAAAATAAAGAGACAGTTGAGAAATAATCTGATTACAAACTGTCAAAGAAGATCCAGTGATAAGAATATCATCCACATAGATGAGAATAATGATAATAAGAGACCTTGCTTGAAAGTGAATAAGGAGGTATCAACTAGAGATGTCTCAAACCCCAAAGCAAGAAGATACTCCATGAGCTTCACATACCAAGCTCTAGGAGCTTGTTTAAGACCATAGATGGATTTGTGTAACCTGCAAACAAATGAGGCTTCTCTGGATCTTCAAAACCTGGTGGTTGAGTCATAAAAACAGTTTCTTTAAGATCACCATGAAGAAATGCATTGCTAATGTCAATTTGCTTGACTGGCCAGTTGTGATGGACAGCAAGAGATAAAACAATTCTTATTGTGGCAGGTTTGGCAACAGAACTGAAAGTCTCCTGATAATCTATGCCCTCTTGTTGAAGATAACCCTTTGCCACTAGTCTTGATTTAAACTTGTCAGTGGTTCCATCTGGATTATGTTTGATTTTGAAGACCCATTTACACCCTACCAAATTCGGAGATGGATGAGGAGGTTCTAGTATCCAAGTACCAGCTATTTTGAGTGCAGAACATTCAGAAACTAAAGAATGAAGCCATTTTGGATGTTTCTTAGCTTGTGCCACTGTCTTAGGAATACTGTCTTCAACTGAGGCTAAGTGAGCTGCAGACACAGGATACTTAGTACTGAAAAGAGCCTTTGGTGGTTTAGGTTTGCGTATCCCCAGTTTGCCCCTTGTGGTCATTGAACGAGCATTTGTTACTGCAGAAGAAGAAGTAGTAGGTAATTCAGTTGATGTAGAATCTGCAGTTGAAGTAGGTAATACAGTTGAAGAAGCAAGTATGTCAGATGAAGTAGCACTGCAGTTGAAGTAGGTAATACAGTTGAAGAAGTAGTTATGTCAGGTGAAGTAGGTACTGCAGTTGAAGTAGTGACTGACTCAGATATTGTTGATGTAGCTGAAGAAGAATTCAAAAGTGAAGACTATAGCTGAGACAACTGAGAGACACTGTAGGAAATTTTATCAAGCTTGAATTGTAGAGCAATAAACTGATCTTCATGAAAAGTAACATGTCTTGAAATGAAAACTCTGCCTGAACATGTTTCAAGACATTTGTATCCTTTTTGAGAAGATGAATATCCAAGAAAAATGCACACTTTGCTTCTTGGTTCGAGCTTAGAGTGAGTGCAAGGTTTGAGCCAAGGATAACAGGCACAACCAAAAACTCTATGTGTGGAATAGTTAGGTACACTGCCATAAAGTTTCTCATAAGGTGTCATGAAAGAGAGAGATGTTGTAGGTAGTCTGTTAACTAAATAATTTGTTGTTTGCAAAGCATCTACCCAATAACAGTTTGTAAGGTTAGCTTGAATCAGTAAAGTCCTGCATAATCCAATAAGATGTTTGTGTTTACTCTCAGCCACCCCATTCTGCTCTGGAGTGTATGTACAATTGTATTGATGAAGTACTCCATGAGTAGATAAAAATTTACCCAATTCATTGTTTATGAAATCTCCCCCACCATCTGATCTAATCACTTTTATTTTGAGATCAAAATAATTTTCAACTTGTGTCTTAAAAGAACTGAAGATAGAAATAAAATCAGACTTTCTTATTAATGGAAATATCCAACAATATTTACTGAAATCATCAATGATATTACAGTAGTATGTGAAACCATTACAAGAAGTAACAGGACAAGGTCCCCAAAGGTCCATATGCAACAGTTGCAGTGGTTTATTGGACACAGTACTAGAAATAGTAAAAGGGAGCTTATGAGCTCTTCCTAACTGAAACTCTGTACATGTAAACAATTAATGGGAGAACATATTCTAGAAAGACTCTAAATGACTCAATCTCTGCATGGATTGAAAAGATGGATGGCCAAGCCTTTTGTGAAGCAAAAGTGGAGAAACCTTCAAAGCAGACAAAGTAGTAACTCCTGAAGTAGATGTTGTGAAGATACCAGATGTAAAGGATACACACCATTATCACTCTTCCCTTGAAAAATATTCTTCCCAGATTTGAGATCCTTCACAAAATAATTGTCACCCTCAAATGTTATACTGAGATTGTTATCTCTAGTAAACCTATGGACAGATAACAATTTATGAGAAGCACTTGGAACATGTAACAGTTTAGGAAAACTAACATCATTAGTAAGTAAGAATTTAGAAGCAGTACTTATGTCAGATATTGACATACCTTCACCATTAGCTGTGGAGATTTTCTCAGTGCCTATGTAAGAATGGAAGTCTTGAATATCAGAAGAATCTGAAGTAATATGAGTGGTTTCTCCTGAATCACAGTACCATGGATTTTTACCAAGAACATCAGTTGAGGCCAACATAACATGAATGTTTGAAGGTATTGGTCGACCTTGATAAGCAAAGTTCATACGTTGATTGCACTCAATAGCTGAATGACCAAACTTGAAGCAGATTTGACAAGTTGGTCGATTAGGTCTCATGTTGAAAGTACCACTAGTAGTTGGAGATGGTGATTGTGGTGGTTGAGTAAAAGGATTTGTGGCCAAAGGTTTTGAATGAAAAGTGGATGAAGATGATGTATATGGATAGTATGAACGAGTTTGAGGTCTTGAAGAGTAATGAAAATTGGATCTAGCATTGTTGTTATGAGAGAAAGACCTGTTTGCTTTAAAAGCAGCAAATGCTTTTGCTTCATCTGAGTTAACTACATGTTTAGCTCTTTCTGACAGAATAATATCTTCACTCAACAAGAGATTGTGTAACTCTCCTAAAGTAACTGGTGGATTGCGAATTCGAATTGATGTGGAAAACGAATCAAAATAAGATCCAAGACCATTGAGAACACTCACAATCATTTCAGATTCACAAATAGGAGAACCAGCAGCAGACAAGGAATCAGATATTTTTTTGATTTCATTAAGATAGTTAATCATTGTGGAATTACCTTATTTGATTGAGGAAAGTTTGTTCTGAGTTGAATAACATGAGTTGAAGAAATCACTGCAAATCACTGATGTAGTTTTACAAGTGTGGTAAGAAAGGGATTCGTTGCTCGGATTTTTTAGAGATTTTGGTTTCAGACTAATTTCTAATGCTAAAAACAAAGAAAACTGAATTGAAAGTGATATCAAGTTTTAGAAATAACCAAGACTTCGGATTCCACTACTACTCATGATTGATTGATAAGGATTTCAAAACTCTAATTAACTTTTAAGTCCTCTTTTTATCTTAACTCACTCAAATCAGACAGATTCTCAAATTTTACTTGTAAACCCTAAGCATAAATTATCAATAGATTCAACAAAGCATAACCTATCAAATTGAATGACAAATAATTAGGAAAATCATGGAAACAATTTTGAAACTCTGCAGAAGCAGTGACTAAGTGAATTATATAATAAAACTAGAGAAAATAAAATAGTTACCCATCAATCATGCGTAAGTAGCTTCATCCATTGCCTTGGTCACGAAGGAATTAGCTCATCATGGTAAACAAGATCTCAAAATATTGATTCATGGCTCAAAAAGGTGTTTTATTGGAGAAAGGGTATAAAACAGTGTGTTTTGTAACAGATATAATTGTTACAACACCCACTGTTATAGAGAAACCTTAACAGGATTGTTACGAACTTGAATCGATTGTTGCGAAATTGTTACAAAAGATATTGAGTTTAAAAGAAAAGGCAACAGTTTATGCGACTATTTTTAGGTGTTGTTTTCTGGTTTTCTTCTTCTTCGTCTTTCTTCTCCCTGAAACTTGCAGAACTCGCCTGCACTTTTTGTTCTTCGACTCTGAGCTTGACCCTACTTCCCAAAACTACTCGACTACCCCTGTGAGTCCCCATCACCTCTATTTATATCCAACAACTCCAATTTTCTCGATCAAATCTTCCAAGAATAGATAATTTCTTCGCTGCCAAGTCTTGTACTTTTTATCTCCCTTACGTGTCTTCAACATTTTCTAGTGAAACCAAAACCTTGTTAAAAGATTGACTTTCTTTCGTAGAAGAGTTTCTTTCCAAATGAAAGATATATCCTGCGTATAACCAAAACTGAATCCCGTGAATCTTTCCCTCTTGCTTTCACCGGAAGTTTCGTGATTTTTCTTCTTCTCTGTGAACTCTTCTACACGGCTATAGCTTCCCTATGTCAACCCAAACTCATATGTATGTGACGAATAGAATCCCAGGGAAGATATTCTTCCTTATTTTCTCCCCGTAGCTGTCATTTATAAACCAAAATATCACGGTACCTCTGTCAACTTCCAAACTCGGTTTTCTTCTTTTTTTACGTTGACGAGATTGTTACCAACCATGTTTTGCTGTAACGAGCCCAACCAATCCATATCCAATACCAATTTCATCAAAAGTTTAGTCCAAATCCGATCTGGAAGAATCCGCACTAACTCACATGCGAGGAATTATTCTTCCCGCCAAATATGAAAATTCAAAATGTAGAAGATGACCCCCCTATCCTGTGCTGGCCTCCCTTTAGCAACTGGGGCGGAAATCGTAATTTTGGGGTGCGCATAGTAATCTTCCTGAGTGTTTTTATGAATTCTTTTGGGTGTCTTTATCGCGTCCTCTGGGTGCTTTTAATAATTCATATCGGAGATCCAAATACCACTTTTCGAGCCAAATTCTCCGTCAAAGCTTATTTCTCCAAAAACACCTACAAAGATATAAAATAACCAAATAAGTACAAAATCGAGCACTAACAATATACATAATTGAGATCCAAATAGACACATAAATGCGTCTATCAAGTTCATAGGAAGTAGTCGGTCCAGCAACATAAGATATAACACTTTCTGAAATTGCCGACTGAATCCATTTGATCCACTCAAGATTGATAGTTTCTTTAAGATCCGCACCTCTCTGTGCATATACAAACTTGTTTGGACACCTCTTTGATTCATCAATATAACCTAACACATTGTATCTTTTGAAAAGTGGAAGAAGTAAAGCTTTCCAAGTAAGAAAATTATGATCCTGGAGTTTAGAAGGAACTATACTAGCAATAGTATGTAAAGGAACTTTGGTAATACTTGATTCCATATTGAATCAGAAGAAAAAATCAAGAAAATTTCAAGAACAAAAAGCTTGGATTTGCAAGTTTAATGGCGGAAGCTACTTACAGGTTATCAGGCCCTAATCGGCTCTGATACCATAGTGAAATGAGTGGATGTGAATGGTTTGATCACATTACAAAGAAAGCAATGCAAATACAAGCCTTTATATGAGTAGGTGAGACAAGCTTACAAAGACAGTGGCTTGAGCTAGTCATCACATTAATGTAAAACACAAGAATTGTACGGACATAAACAGAACTATCAACTAGTAACAGAAGAACTAACAGCACACGCCGAAATGTATCTAAGCAGACACTAAGAGAGTTATACTCTTGTACTAACTCCGAGGGTTTTTTTTTCAACTTTGCTCCACTTAGCTTAATTTGAGAAATTTATTTATCTCAATATCCAAGAGAATTTTACTATACATGTCAACCGCTTTCTTTAGGTTGAATATCTTACCAAAGATAGTGAATTTCTTGATGTCATACTTCAATAGATATTGTTCGTCAGAATCATGGATGAAGTATAAAAATAGGAAAATAATAATTTCTGACTCATAGCACTTTTGTGAGTTCTTCTACAAAAGTTGGGATGCATGTGCTTAGAAACATAAGGGCATATGTAGCGCTACCTTTTATACGGTGCATTGTCATTGTCAGAAGGTTTTATGATTTGCATAGAAATGATTTCCACATCAAAAATACAAATAATGGTGCTCAAGTACTTCTGAGTATAAAGTGTCATTTTTGAGTCCAACTGTAAAGTATCTTAATAAAAAACATTAATACGACTAATTTCAATATAATAATCCCAAATTCCTTTATGGTCCAATTGGATTTTTAGAAATCAATTTTCTTAATGGTTCTAAAGGTGAATCGGTCAAGTCAACTTTCAATAAATGATCGTAACCCCATTAATAGTTGACCACTATAGTAGTACAGATGTTACGAAAAATTTTAGAAAAAAATCACGGGGAAAAAAATACAATTTGAAAGAAAGTACATGATTACATACAGAAAAATATTGTTGTATTATTTATCAAAAGTACACGTCATAGCAAAGTGCTAGAGCATAGCTCGATTGAACCCACCAAGCGTTGGTATGTCAAGTTTGGTTGTCATATTTTAGTGAGACGAAACTCATTTTAAGAGTCGCTTGATTATGTACTAGAGTCAACTTCGTATAGGTTAGCTTGAAAGTATTAGGATATGAGACATTACAAGTATTGCGAAGACTTGGAGAAGTGAAGAAGTGAGGAGCTACAACGACAACATCATCCTTCCACTTGAGGTTAGTGATATTTGACTTGAACTGTTTCATTCCCTAACGTATCTTTCAAGTCGTGCATATTGAAAACAAAAACTGCGAAGCATGAATGATTATACTCTAGTTAGACATAATATTAAGGAATACAATACGAGGTTTATTGCTTAACCATTAAACTTTGTAGATAAGACATCGACATAGTCGTTTGAATGCTATTGTGATTATGTATGGGTATAAGGTGAAGATTTCATCATAGGAAACAATGTTTTACATTTGTTTTAAGGAAGTAAATTCATGAACTTGTTTTGTGAATCGAAAGAGAAATCGTCAGGCATTATTGGTATTGTTATTCATTGCATATCTTTTGAACTACCAATATGTGTGATTAGTATAACCGCTCATGACTTGTTTATGTTCTTGGTAAAACTATTCACAAAGGCCTGACTTTTGTATTGGTATGACTTTTATTAGTGAAACCGATCTTAAGTAATCACCTGAGATGGTATGATCGATTTTGTGTTATTGGTATGACCGACTCTGGGTAAAGGGGAACCGATCCTAGTAAGAGGTGCAACCTATCACAAAGGGGAATCGATCCTTGTATGAGGTACAACAAGTTTTTAGAAGAAAGGGGAATCGATCCTATGGCCATGTGCAACACGTTTTTAGGCAAAGGGGAACCGATCCTATGGACATGTGCAGCAAGTACAAGTTAGATACCATATATATGTGGGGACCTGATCCTAGTACCTAGTCAACCAAATTTTGGTAACTAGCGTGACTATTCAAAGTACTCACATGGAGGTAGAACCGAAACTTGTTTTGGTAGAACCGTGAAACCCATGTCTGGTGATTGAGTGTTCTTGATCAATCACGTAGTTCTTGAAAGTCAGATGAACCAATTCTAAACTTGTTTGGAAGTGTGGCAAATCGGTTTCAAGATTGTAAGTATGAAATAGGACTTACAAAGTCAAGATGTCGACATACTTTGATCATGTGCAGTAACGCTAATTTTAATTGTTCAAAGTTATTCCTTAATAGCTAAAGAAAGAAAATCCCGGATCGAATAAAATAAATTGAGAATCTTTTATTTAAGGTTTTTAATTTTATTTTTGGAAAATGAAAATTAGTAATGTGCATTTGCTAGTTGGAGATTTTCTAAGAGATTTTCGGTCATTATTTGGACAAAGCATTTCCAGGAATTATGGAAACCGAATTTGGAATATATTGCATATCTTGAGAATATTTTCGGTTTTGGAAATTCCTTGGTGTCCAAACTTCCTTGGTCTATAAATATGAAAGTTTGCATTTCGAGCAAACTAATCCTCGTACAACAGAAACAATCTCAGTTGTGATGCTACTGGTGAAGCCTCCTATTCGGATAGAAGAGTAACCTAATTAGGCGAAATCTCTTACAGTCGCTCAGTTTAAAGACTTCTTTGGGATTGAGAAGCTCTATTAGTACCATTGGTGGGAAACTAGATAATTGCGGTTTATCTTTTATTTTCGATTGATTTGATTGACTAATGGTGGTTGAACTTTGATTGCACCTAGTTTGTTTATGCTTGAGAATCTTCTCTTCTGATATAAGATTCACTCAAACTAGATCGAAGTTTCGACGGGGATCTTTAGACTGTTTGTAGATTTAAAGACGTCTTGTGATAATCCATTGTTAACAGACTCCGTTCTGTTGATTGATCACAAGAGATTCAAGTTGATTGTGTGCAGGTGTTTACTGAAGATCTAAGAAGATTTGAAGACAAACAAGACTTTGAAGATTTCTGATTTGGGTTCATAATCTTTGGTGTGCACAATACTTGTTTCGGTAAAAGAGAATCCAACTATAATCGGTTTATCCTTGTGGTAGATTAGATTGATTAGTTGTGTAGATCGACATCAATACAATTCTTTGTGATTAAAAGTATTGATTGCAAAATCTTAACAATTACTTTGGTATTTGATAATAAGATAGATCTAAGAACCTGACAAATGAGTTTATTAAGATAAACAGAAGAGCCTTTGTCGAACTCACATCACTTGGTTGAAGAGAGTTTCTACCAAACAGATTTGTTGTTCCTTTACTGTTTGGAATACGAACCAAAGGAATTATTCCAAGTACGTGACTTATTCATAAGTTGGAGGCGTGGGAATACAGACGGAACTAGGTGAACTATAGGTTTAGTTGCTTGGTCTCAACTATACGAAGTTGGTTTGATTTTGTATAGCGGCTTAATCCTGAGATATTCAATTCTGGACAAGGTCCCGAGGTATTTCTGATTTGCGGTTTCCTCGTTAACAAAATCTTGCTGTGTCATTTACTTTTATTTTCCGCAATTATAATTATTGTTATTATAATTTAAAGTAAATTACACAAACGTTAATTCCTATTTACTTGATAAGTAATCCTATTGTGTTTGGTTAAGTCCGAACCTTTTATCAAGTAAACATACTTCGTTGTTGTATTGTCTCGATCTCGTATCCATAGACGATCACACGAAGTATGAACCGATTTGTTGTATTGTCTCGACTCAGTCCATAGACAATCACTTTTGGAGAAAGGACTTATAGGTGGAAAAGTTTTAGATTGAGGTATATTTGGGTACCCTCATCTTTTCAATTGGTATCAGAGCAGGCAAACACGAAAAGATCTAACAATCCGTGTTTGGTGCTATCCAACCTATAAGAAATTGAATCTAATGGTCGATTCAGTTAACATAACGACAGGATTTGACTACTTCAAAAATTCGCGGTGGAAGACCCGGATGAAGTATGTAATACTCTTGTTCCTAAATGTTTTAGGAATTGGAATTATGTCCATGTATGTCTTGAAAGACTTACATAATCATTGGGATATTATAGAATTGTATATCATTGTCTTGGATACTAACATGTTTAGTAGCAATGATACAATACTCTATGTGACAGGTTGTATCTCGAAAATGCATAAGATTCCTCTTAGAATTTTTCATTATATGAACCATGGCTATTGTGTTCTTGAAAAATATGGGATCTTAAATATATTTTGGAAAACTTTTCAAAGTATACATATGTACATTTTCAGATTCAATACTGTCAATGTATCGCTATCTAGGATGCGATTTTGGAAAATTTGTAATCCTAAAAGGAATGAGTTTTTAGTTAATAATTCTATTAACAATGGATTGCTTCATACACCTCACAACTGTTTTAATGAAGAAAGTGATCTTTTGAAATTCTACAGGGTTTATGATTCTGATGGTATTTTTAACAAATATCATATTTTGTTCAAATTTATCTCTGTATACTCTAGTAATTTCTTTTAAAAATTTCAAGTGATATTATCAAATTCTGGTAATAAAAGAGTAATCAGATTTTTGGACAAAAACATGGAATAAACCCGAATTAAAGATCCAGTCCATGAAAAACCGGTTTTCCAAAAGAAAGACCTAGATACAGAATCGGAATTGTTTCCCCACAAGCCTTGGTTTCCGATTTTGAGAGTATTTCCTAAAACTAGTTATTTCCTAGTTTTTGATATCATGTCTTCCTATAAAAGATAACCTCTTGCTATGTGTTCAAACATATTGGGGAAGATTGGTCAAAACCGTAACTAGGGTTTTTCTTATTTTCGCAAGTATGAGAAAAAGGAAATCAAGAACCAAATCTGTTGATGATCGGGTCAGATATGATGATATTGATAGGATCATATTTCCTAACAGTATTGATAACAAGCATGAATTTGCACGTTTCGTTGACAGCTCTTGCTTTAGGAAATACGAAACACTCAAGGGAATGGATTTTACAACTGAAAGGAAGTTTGATCCAGATGTCCAAAATAAGGATTATGTGAAGTTTTTTCAAGATCGAAATTGGGGAAATCTTTTTGATCTTGAAGAATATTCACCTGATATGGTAAGAGTGTTCTATGCCAATATGCACAATGTTGATCACAAAAAACTTAGCTTTGTGACTCTTGTTGGTCGTGGTATCTATTATGTGGATCGTAAGACAATTTCTAATGCTATTAAGTATAATGTGGAATGTAATCACTTGATTACTAGAGTTGAAATTGAACACGATATCATTTCAACATGTCTCATTAGAAAGAAGGCTACCTGGGAAAATGATAGATTACCAACAAAGGATATACCCTTTCATCTTAGGGTTTTCGGTAAACTTGGCTTAGCAACCATGTTTGCAAGTACAAGAGATAAGTCAGTTTGGGATAAGACGTTTGTTGAATTCGTCTATTTTCTGGTTGAAAGAAGATTTTCAAACAGATCTCTGTGGAATCATTGTCACCAAAATGATCAAGATATCGATTCTATCTCATCTTTTGGTATCAAGAGAAATCTCGGTTTTTCGTGTATAATCACCAAAATTTGTGAATTGATCGCAGGAGATGACTTTGATGATATGATGAGCATTAATGATGCGACTAATAAGACTATAAGTCAAATGATTTGGGTACGAACCCACTATGAAGTTGTTAAAAGAATTACACCAAATTCCAACAACAAGTCTCTTCTAGTTCATCTTGAAAATCTTGGTAAACAACTTGACTGCTTTCTAAACATTTGGGAATTGTTTGCTTTCGAAGATCCAGAAACTCTTAAAGGAATTCAATAATTTGAATCAGAGTTTTGGAACCAAGAATCTGAAATTGAAGAAGAGCGACAAAAATTACTTAGTCTCAAGGAATGTTCTTCCCAATGATTGTGCTACAAAGAAAATAAGAATAGACATTTGTTTTGATTTTTTTCAATAAAGTCTATTATGAATAAAACTATCTTATTATTATGAATAAAATTATTTGATTTATAATTTTTCTTGTGATAGTTTTTGATTTGCATAGCCTGTGCTTGAACGCTTTATATTATTGCTATGTATGTTTATGGGATGTTTGATTTCGGTTTTCTAAACTTGATATTCGATCTCATATGTTGTGAACCTTTATGGTTTGGGTGAATTTTTGATTGAGCAGGATTAAGTTCTAGCCCATGTTGGTAGACTTTATCAAAGGATCATGAGGGGTTCTGATAGAAACAATATGTGAAAAAGTCACAATATGTTGAATCGGTTTTGGTTTAGCATAAAAGCATATGTGTTTCGGGATTTTCAACTTTTGCTTGCAATAGTTAAAAACCGGTTTTCAACCTTTCTCTGGTAAAGGTTGGTTGTTGTTATTCTTTTGTTTTTCATAAGGATGACAACATAATGATATTTCGATATCAATTCTCCCTGGAAGAAGATGCAAACATATTGGAGATGAGGATGCGAAATTTGAGGTAACGAGTTTGTTAGTTAATCGTTTTCCTGTTTAAGAAAAGCCTGATTTTATTGTGTATATCTATTTCTTTTGCTTAAACAAAATTTCAGTACAATTGATGTTTTATTCCATTATGTTTGTATGGATGTGTGTGTGATTCAATTGGTTCCGGTTAAGAAAAACTATTGTTATCTTGCTTTATTGTTTGGAATCAATCATCTAGGCTTACAAAATTTCGGTGCAATTGCGGTGCTTTAATGTCTATGTTGTTTCAATTGCTTCCGGTTGAGGTGAATAATTATGCAAGTTGATTTATTTGGTTTGTATAAATTGTTTATGGCTTAACGAAAGAAAATGTTTACGGGATGAATTGTTTAGTCCAATTCGATTCTGGATAAGAAAAACTAAGTTAATTCTGATCTTAGTTAGATTTATCAAAATGGAGGTTTCGGTTATTCAAGTCTAATCGAATGCCTTAACAAGAAATGCTAGTTAACTAACCTAGTACTTGTCTTGTTTAAAAGTTAAAGGTCTAAGTTATATGGATAATTAGAACCTGATGAGAAAAATAGAGTTATCTTTATTTTGGTCTTATCGAACAAGCGATTGTATTTGTACAATCGGTTTAGCAAAGGAACTAAGGTGCTTAGTTGATTTTTGGTTTGCTAAACTATTAGGGAAAATTGCTTCGGGTAATTGTTTCCTTGGTAACATATCAAAACAAAATTACTTTGTAGTTTCGGTTTTGATATTGGTTATAAAAAATGGTGTGTGGAACCCCCCTCGTGGTTAACTCTATAGGTTGCAAGTCTATTTTGAGATTTGTAAGATCCTTTCAGTTTGTCCTTTATTTTTTCGTTTATTTGTCATTTTGTGACAAAAAGGGGGAGAAATATATGGAGTAAACAAGTGATACTGGTATTGATTTATATTGATTGGTATCACTAAGGGAAAGGACATTGGTGCTTAAACGTTTATCTAACGAAAGAGTAAAAGCATAGACTAAGGGGGAGTAACATATCATATGATACTTGTAGTTATATGGACTACAAAGGAAATAACAAAGACGTGCGGATTGAAAATCTACCTATCTTACCTTTAGGGGGAGTATTAGCTTTGTTATTATAATGTCAACAATGACATTTATGGATTGAATGTATACAGGTTATTGTGATGTTGAATTCGGGAATCAAGCGTATGTGTAATGAATTCTTGTAATTTGTTTATCCATATGATGTAAGAGTTTTGTCACTAAAATTGACAAAGGGGGGGGAGACTGTCAGAGCATAACTCGGTTGAACCCACCAAGCGTTGGTATGTCAAGTTGGGTTGTCATATTTTAGTGAGCCAAAACTCATTTTAAGAGTCGCTTGATTATGTACTAGAGTCAACTTTGTATAAGTTAGCTTAAAAGTATTAGGATATGAGACATTACAAGTATTGCGAAGACTTGAAGAAGTGAAGAAGTAAGGAGCTACAACGACAACATCATCCTTCCACTTGAGGTTAGTGATATTTGACTTGAAATGTTTCATTCCCTAACGTATCTTTCAAGTCGTGCATATTGAAAACAAAAACTGCGAAGCATGAATGATTATACTCTAGTTAGACATAGTATTAAGGAATACAATACGAGGTTTATTGCTTAACCATTAAACTTTGTAGATAAGACATCGACATAATCATTTGAATGCTATTGTGATTATGTATGGGTATAAGGTGAAGATTTCATCCTAGGAAACAACGTTTTACATTTGTTTTAAGGAAGTAAATTCATGAACTTGTTTTGTGAATCGAAAGAGAAATCGCCAGGCATTATTGGTATTGTTATTCATTGCATATCTTTTGAACTACCAATATGTGTGATTAGTATAACCGCTCATGAATTTTTTATGTTCTTGGTAAAACTATTCACAAAGGCCTGACTTTTGTATTGGTATGACTTTATTAGTGAAACTGATCTTAAGTAATCACCTGAGATGGTATGATCGATTTTGTGTTATTGGTATGACCGACTCTGGGTAAAGGGGAACCGATCCTAGTAAGAGGTGCAACCTATCACAAAGGGGAATCGATCCTTGTATGAGGTACAACAAGTTTTTAGAAGAAAGGGAATCGATCCTATGGACATGTGCAACACGTTTTTAGGCAAAGGGAACCGATCCTATGGACATGTGCAGCAAGTACAAGTTAGATACCATATATATGTGGGGAACCGATCCTAGTACCTAGTCAACCGAATTTTGGTAACTAGCGTGACTATGCAAAGTACTCACGTGGAGGTAGAACCGAAACTTGTTTTGGTAGAACCGTGAAACCCATGTTTGGTGATTGAGTGTTCTTGATCAATCGGATAGTTCTTGAAAAGTCGATGAACCAATTCTAAACTTGTTTGGAAGTGTGGCAAATCGGTTTCAAGATTGTAAGTATGAAAGAGGACTTATAAAGTAAAGAT
>JAJJWW010019331.1:0-43770 GCA_023531295.1 Papaver armeniacum | reverse complement strand
CTTTGGTGTGCACAAAACTTGATCGACTGGGGATCCAACTCTAATCGATTTATCTTTGTGATAGATTTGATTAATTAGTTGAGTAGATCGGCATCAATACAATTCTTTGTGATTCAAAGTATTGATTGCATAATCTTGACAATTACTTTGGTATTTTTTTATAAGATAGATCTAAAGACCTGACAAATGAGTTTATTGGCATAAACGGAAGAGCCTTTTGTCAAACTCATATCACGTTGTTTCAAAAGAGTTGTTACCGAACAGATTTGTTGTTCCTTTACTGTTTGGAATACGAACCAAATGAATTGTTCCAAGTGCGTGACTTATTGCAAGTTGGAGGCGCATGAATACAGACGGAACTAGGTGAACTATAGTTTTAGTTGCTTGGTCTCAACTATACGAAGTTGGTTTATATTTTGTATAGCGGCTTAATCCGAGAGTATTCAATTCGGACAAGGTCCCGGGTTTTTCTCTGCATTTGCGGTTTCCTCGTAACAAAATCTTGTTGTGTCTTTTACTTTTCTATTTCCGCAATTATAATTATTTTTATTATAATTAGAAGTAAAATACACAAACGTTAATTCCTATTTACTTGATAGCAATCCTATTGTGTTTGGTTAAGTCCGAACCTATTATCAAGTAAACATACTTCTCGTTGTATTGTCTCGATCTTGTATCCATAGTCAATCACACAAGTTTTCTTGTTATCATATTGTCTCGATCTCGTATCCATAGACGGTCACACGAAGTGTGAACCGATTAGTTGTATTGTGTCGACTCAGTCCATAGAAAATCACTTTCGGAGAAAGGACTTATAGGTGGAAAAGTGTTAGATTGAGGTATATTTGGGTACCCTCGTCTTTTCACTCATACCTAATGTTTTACACTCTCACTTTCTTAAATATTCTCTCCTCAATTGGTTGACCCACTCTTCAAAGGTTGTGCATGGTATTTATAGACTCTTCATGTGGGCCTCGCTTTCCGACACAGCTGTCATTTATCGTCTTGGTTAGTGTGCCGATCCCGAAAACTATCTTCGTGATGACCCAATGCCTCTAACGGTAATATGTCGCAACGATGATCCACCTATGCTTCTTCCATAGGAATTGAGACAAGTATCATATGTTCGTAGCATTTAATGCGGGTGGTTGGGCATTCCGCACGCGTCAGACAGCTGTTGCAGCAGCTGTCACTTACATGTCGGTGGATTTCATCTCCTCCGTTCATTCTTGGGTCTTTCTTGGGATGGGGTAAAGTGATGTGACTCAATAATGTTGTAGTAATAAGGTTTGTTGAGACTTGTGAAAGCAAAAGATTTTAGACTTATAAAAATTAATAATAGAGAAAAATTAACACAAAATTGTTTCAAGATATGAGAGAATAACCAAGACACTTATTCCACTATAACACATGAATGAAATACTAGGTAAATAACCCAAAACTCTAATTATCTTTAAATCCCTTGTTTCTTAATTCACAAATAATCGACAAATTCTCAAAATTAATTGTATCCCTAAGCATAGATTATCTTAATACAAAGCATAACCTATCCGATTGAATCACAACTAATGAAAAGAATTTTGCGAACAATTTAAAACTCTGCAAAAGCAAGTGATGAGTGAATTATAAATTATAAATTAGAGCAAATAAAATGGTTACCGCTTATTTATGCGTAAATAGCTTCCTCATTGCCTTGGTTGTGGGAGAATTAGCCGCTCATCATGTTGGAAACACGCTCAAATTTCATTTTTATTGCTCAAAAATGGTTTACAAATGATGGAATGGAGAATAAGATGAAAATCGCGTGTTTGCAACGATTATAAATGTTGCAAAAACTGTTACAAAGAGGGTTGAAATCAAGTACGGATTTTAAGTTCCAGTAGCATTGTACGACCCACGTTGAAGTGTCGCAGCATCGTAGAAGAACGACTGTCTTTGAGAGTCCGTTCTTCGTGTTCTTCAGAGATGCAGCAGCAGAAAATGGTAGTCTGCAACTTCGATTTTTTTTTTGCTCTTCTCGTGTTCTAAAACCTCCCAAACTCTCCGTACCTTCTCTACTCGACCCCAGCACCTATTTATAGCCCACAACGACAAGAATCTTCCCTCATAATCACCAAATATCTCCTCATTAAAACATATATTTTCCACGGATTATTTCCTCGTTATTTCTTTTTCACGCGTCAACTTGCTTCAAATCTCGATATTTATCTTCTACACGTTCCTTCCGCAAAGATAGCACACTCCAAACACGAGAAAACTCGTACAAATCCCGTGATTATCTCAACAAAGACACGTACGCTCGCCTGCTTTCTTCTGTTGGATTTTCCAGCCAAAACTAATCGAACAAAAGGCCTATACCAATCCTGTTATGCTCCAACAAAGCTTCCCAACCAATTTCACCTATCAATCTCCCTATAACACGCTCCAAAAATCCAAACAAAAAATGCCATTGATGTGAATATTTTCCCGCCAAAACCAAATTTGAAATGGAGAGGATGAACTGCCCGATCCAAAACATGGGCGCCTTTATCACCTTGGGTGCCCGGGGTGCCCTTATCCAAATTGAGGGTGCCTTATCACTTTTCTCCCGGGTCCAAATAACACTTTTTGAGCAACTTTTTCCGCACAAGTGTATTTCTCCAAAAACACCTACACACACATAAAAACACCAAAATTAGTACAAATCGAGACCAACAATAGAGACAATGAGGACAATTCGTACACAAAAATGTGTCTATCAAAATACCCCAAACCGATTATTTGCTAGTCCTCGAGCAAATTTATTCTAGAAAATAAAAAACATTTGAACCCCCTAGGTGGCCCTGTAGAGGCGAGTGTTGTTCCTGAGGGTTTACCAGAGGTGTACCCACAAAACCTTTACTCTGCACTCCTAGCTATCTATGCAAAACCTTGAAGGCACTAAAGAATCTCCTTGGTTGGCATACTTATTGACTACAGGAGGAAGTACCGATGCGAAATTCCAATTGTTGTATACGAGTTTGCACTCAAGCATACTAAAATTCATATATAAGTCACAAAGCTCTACTCGTATAGTCGACTATGGACATCAATACCCGGAGTCAAAACTAATCACATGGATAGATCAAGAGATGGATATAGAAAAACATAGATGGTTTTGATGTTTACTAAGTGAACTGGTGTTTCCTATTTCTCACCAAGGCCTCCGCCAAAATGAACCTATCCTAATGGACCGAGATACTAGTTCGACTAATATCAACACACCGGCATATACAAGGGAACCAAAGGTCGATAATCCTAACTCTAGGTCAACACAATCGGCATATACAAGGGTTCCAAAGTGGTTTGACTTTATTGAATTTATTCCTGTTGGTCCGATGGTCTCTGGTCTCAATTTTTTTTTTTTTTTTCCAACCGGGACCAACCGAGCTTCGTGCATTAAATTGCCTACCAATACGGCTAACTTCGAGATAAAAGCTAGTATGCTTCGTATGATCCTCATATTCTTAGGGAAAAGAGGATGAGAACCCTTATTTTCATATTAGGGACTTTGAGGAAATTTGTGGGACAAGAGAATAAAAGACCTTATCGATGAAGTTTTGAAACTTAAGATGTTCCCATTTTCCTTAAAAGATAAAGCCAAGACCTGATAAACAACCTACCATCCGGATCCATTGAAACATGGCAGGAACTTATTGTCAGCTTTCTATATGAAATTCTACCCTAAGCATAAAACTCAGAATGTTAGGCGTAAAAATTAGTGCTGTGTGCAACAAGAGGGAGAGTCTCTTTATAGGTTTTTAGAGAGATTCAATGATCTCCTATCTCAAAGTGTCCTCGCCATGGATTTGATAAGATGAAACTTGTAGGGATTATTTATGATGGTTTAGACTATTCGACCAAAGCCATGGTCGAGTCTATGGTGTGGCCGGTGAGTTCACTAGTAAAAGTGCCGAGGATGCCTTTACCTTCTTAGAGTTGTTGCCGAGAAATCCCAACAATGGGAATCTTGTGTTGAACCCCTAAAAGACTCTTGGTCAATAGAAGTAGCACCAATGTGGTAGATACAAGCTTTCTGTCGATGCTAAGTTTGTCGCTTTATCTAGAAGGTTAGAAGCTTTGGAAATGGGTTAGTCTAAAAATAGGTCCCTTTATGAACCTAATAACCTCTCAAGTATCTAGTTGTGGAATAGAGCCCATGACTCATTTTGGAAGGTCAGCAGTGAAGAGCAAGCTCATGTCAAGTTTATAACAATGCTAGGTTTGAGAACCGTCGTAAGTATGACCCATACTGAGACCCACAACCCCGGTTGGAGAAACCACCCTAATTTCTCTTGGTCTAAGGGCTAATCAAGGCCGTCGCCTAGTAATTCTCACCTCCCCAGTGTTTTGGTTATAATAAGAGTTCTTCAGGTCAACCCAGTTTTAACCCCTTCGATAAAAAGATCACAAGTTTAGAGGATACTCGCCTCATTTATTAAAAGCTCCAAAAGATCAACCAAATGGTTGCGCAAGGGATAGAAGAAAGTAAAAGTATAGGTTATGCTAACTCTCGTGTGCTATTTCCGCGTTGAAAACCCAAAGTTAGTCCGATAAACGAGTCTTTGAGGGAAAAAGGTAAGTTTCCTAGTCAAACTCATCCCAATCCTAGAGGAGTTCATCAAGTAGGTGAAGGACCATCCCATCATGTGAATGCTATTAAAACCCTTAGAGTGGTAGAGTGGTAGACAACAAGGTAACCATGCCTCGATAGTGAACATGTTGTAGTTCACCCTATCGAGCTTCAAAATGATAAGGAGACTGAGACAGAGTCTCTAATGAGACCAATGAGGGTCATATTGAGCCGGGCTCTGCTCCTAGAGCCCCCCTCCCCCACTTCTAGTTCCAACTAAGAGGGAGTCCAACTTTAATGATATATTGAGGTTTTAAGCATGTTACTATCAACCTACCATTGTTGGATGCGACACAGATTCCCGCTTATGCCAAGTTTCTTAAGGACTTGTGTACACGAAAGCGTAAGCTTAGTGTTCAAAAGAAAGCCTTCCTAGCTAGTCACGTGAGTTCCATTATTCAATACCACTACTCCTAAGTATAAGGACCCAGGTCCCTACCATTTCTTGCACAATAGGTAAATACCGTGTTGAGAAAGCTTTGCTTGACTTAGGAGCCAGTGAACTTACTTCCGTACCATGTGTACCTTAAGCTAGGACTTGGTGAGATGAAACCACCGATGACTCTTCGCTAGTCGATAGGTCCGTTAAAATTCCTCGAGGTGTGATCGAGGATGTTCTCATAGAGGTCGATAAGTTTATTTATCCTAAGTGGACTTTGTTATCCTAGATACCCAACCTGTCCCCGACCCAGAACCAAATACCTCTAATTTTAGGTCGCCTGTTTTTAGCTACATCCAATGCGATCATTAATCGTTTAACTGGTATTATGAATTTGTCTTTTGGTAATATGACTATTGAGCCAACGTTTTCCATATTAGTAAGCTACCCTCTAACTAGATGACTCAAGCATAAAGAGGTGAACATGATAGGAACATTAGTCGAGGAGTCATTACCAAACACTTTGTTAGAAGATCCATTAGAGAAATGCCTAGCTCACTTTGGGATTGATTTTGATGATGATGATGTGATTAATGAGGTGAATGCCTTGTTAGATTCAACCCTTTGATAGACACTAGTAATGGCTGGAAACCCAAGTTCGAACCTCTACCCGTTTCTAAGTCTACCCTAGTTCCTTCAAGTTAGAAGAGCCTCCTAAGTTGGACCTAAAACCATTACCATACCCTAAAGTATGTGTTTTTAGGCCCTTCTCGAGACTTTACCTCGTGATTATTGCTGCCAACTTGGATAGTGATCGTGAAAGTAGGCTAGTAACCGTCCTTCAAAACAACAAGGAAGCTTTAGGGTGGACCATAGCATATATTAAGGGTATAAGTCCCACTGCTTGTATGCATCGATTTATTTAGAGGAAGATACCAAAACTTCTAGGGAGATGCAACTAAGACTAAACCCTAATATGAAAGAAGTAGTTCGAACCGAGGTTCTTAAGCTATTAGATGCAGTATTATCTACCCCATTTCAGACAGTAAGGGGTCACCCTGTTCAGGTTGTTCCCAAGAAATCCGGTGACATCAGTAGTCCGTAATGATAACAATGAGTTAATCCATACCCGAGTGACCACGGGTTGGCGTGTTTGTATTGACTATAGGAAATTGAACAAGGTCACTAGGAAGGACCACTTTCCCCTTCCCTTCATCGACCAGATGCTAGAGAGATTAGTTGGACATAGTTATTATCGCTTTTTAGATGGCTACTCGCTATAATCGTATCGTTATCGCCCTGCACCAGGAGAAAACCACTTTTACCCGTCCCTTTGGTACCTTTGCGTATAGAAGCATGCCTTTCGGATATGTAACGCCCGCAACTTTTCGCGTTGCATGATGAGCATATTTTCGTATATGGCAGAGCGGTTTTGAGGTCTTTATGGATGATTTTTCAGTTGTTTGGTCTGCCTTTCATGAGTGCTTGCATCATTTGTCATTAGTGTTGACTAGATGTAAGGAAAAGAATCTAGTGCTTAATTGGGAGAAATGCCATTTCATGGTTCTGTTGATGGTGGTTTTTAGACAAGGGGTAAAATCGTAAAACCCCATGACCTAGTGTTACCCACAACACATTAACTAAGAGCATTTAACTCAGGTGTAAATAATTAATGGGGTATTTTTCAAAATACTGATTAGGGTTTTCAACACGTAACCCTAATTCCAAAACCAAGCCGCACTCGCGCACCATGGCAAAGAATGCCAAACCAAGCCGCACTCACGCACCATGGCAGCAATGCCAAACCAAGCCGCACTCGCGCACCATGGCAGCAATGCCAAACCAAGCCGCACTCGCGCACCATGGCAACCATGCCCAACCAAGCCGCACTCAGCGCACCATGGCAAAGAATGCCAAACCAAGCCGCACTCTGCGCACCATGGCTACCATGCCAAACCAAGCCGCACTGCAAGCACCATGGCAAAGAATGCCAAACCAAGCCGCACTCACAAGCACCATGGAAACCATGCCAAACCAAGCCGCACTCGCGCATCATGGCAACCATGCCAAACCAAGCCGCACTCTCGCGCACCATGGCAACCATGCCAAACCAAGCCGCACTCGCGCATCATTGAGAACAATGCCAAACCAAGCCGCATATCGCACACCATGGCAACAATGCCAAATCTCCAAGTCGCTATGCCTTTGCACACGCCAAATATAGCGCCCTAGGCTTGCAAGACTTGCAACTAGGTCAACATGGCCGCACGTGCCATTGGCACATGCCAATACGTGCCGCAAGCCATATTCCAAGTCGCTATGCCTTTGGCACACGCCAAATATAGCGCCCTAGGCTTGCAAGACTTGCAACTAGGTCAACATGGCCGCACATGCCAATACGTGCCGCAAGCCATATTCCAAGTCGCTATGCCATCGGGCACACGCCAAATATAGCGCCCTAGGCTTGCAAGACTTGCAACTAGGTCAACATGGTCGCACATGCCATTGGCACATGCCAATACGTCTGCAAGCCATATTCCAAGTCGCTATTGGCACACGCCAAATATAGCGCCCTAGGCTTGCAAGACTTGCAACTAGGTCAACATGGCCGCACATGCCAATACGTGCCGCAAGCCATATTCCAAGTCGCTATGACATTGGCACACGCCAAATATAGCGCCCTAGGCTTGCAAGACTTGCAACTAGGTCAACATGGCCGCACATGCCAATACGTGCCGCAAGCCATATTCCAAGTCGCTATTGGCACACGCCAAATATAGCGCCCTAGGCTTGCAAGACTTGCAACCAGGTCAACGTGGTCGCACATGTCATTGGCACATGCCAATACGCAAGCCGCAAGCCATATTCCAAGTCGCTATGCCATTGGCACACGCCAAATATAGCGCCCTAGGCTTGCAAGACTTGCAACTAGGTCAACATGGTCAAGACATGCCATTGGCACATGCCAATATGTGCCGCAAGCCATATTCCAAGTCGCTATGCCATTGGCACACGCCAAATATAGCGCCCTAGGCTTGCAAAACTTGCAACTAGGTCAACATGGCCGCACATGCCATTGGCACATGCCAACACGTGCCGCAAGCCATATTCCAAGCCGCTATGCCATGGGCACACGCCAAATATAGCGCCCTAGGCTTGCAAGACTTGCAACTAGGTCAACATGGCCGTACGTGCCATTGGCACTTGCCAAACACACACGCCGGTAGCCTAACTTGCAAAACCATGCAACCTACCACCAAGGCATTCCGCACATGCCATTGGCACATGCCACACGCGCCATTAGTCTGCACCACTTGCACTCAAGGCGCAACCAACGAGATATCAACACAAAATCGGGGATGCTTCTTTAGGGTTTTGGTTTGGCGGTCACAAAGATGCAGCATTACACTACGCTCACAATTAAGAAAGCGTGAATAGGAATAAAGCGGTCAAATAAAAGAGGAAATAATGGTGAAAACTTTTTCACCCATTAAACCATGCGGCTACCACCTCCTCCCATTATTTCACCCTTTACTCTCTTCCTTCATGAGGCTGAGGGTGCGTTCAATCTCGACTTGTATAAATAGGTCTTACCTATTTCACCGTACAACAAGTCTCGGTCAGAGAAATATACTACACTTACACTCTCGTAAAGGCACTTTGCAAGCTCTCCAAAAGCTTTCATCTCTTGCAAGCTTCCTAAGCTTTCACTTTCCGATACAAGTCGAGATACTACTCTCCTCAACACCTTTCTTTGCTTCCCTCCCCAAATCAACCCTTCTCCTCCACTTTGTGACCGGGCAAGTCCTGAACGCCATTTCTTGGGTTTAGGCTCGGACTTGTACAGATTGATCTCGAATCTATAAAGTGCTCACGTGTAACACATTTGTTTAGGGTTTGAACCAGTTTCTCACTCACCTACCGAATTTACCCAAAATCGGCAGAAACGATTTTTACTCATAAACAATTACGACCACAAATGAGGATCGATCTATCGGCACAATGTCGATCATCGATCTTGTTCTTCACCCGAGATGTCAAGATGGTAGGGAAAGCGACTCGATCCGAATCAATCGCCAGACGACCTTTAGCACGCTTGTAAAACTACACCAAACCGGGACTCGTTGAAGATGCTACTGGGCCGATTAGGGACTTGCGACTTCAGTCCGACTCAGCATAACCCTATCGCTTGTTAAAACTACACCGTAAAACCGGGACTCGCCAAGAAGCTACCAAGACTGGGACTTGTTGGGATGCTACCAAAGAAAAGCCACCAAAGAAAGAACCGCCTTTTTACATGGAGAGGGGCGTGTTCACAAAACCTATGAAGTGAGTAAATTTAGACCGCACAAGATATACGATCTATTTTTAGGTTCCTATTAAAACCGTCATATCGTTGAGTCTTGTGCTAATTGCTAGCACACACTCTCATAGAAGCAATATTCCTTTCCAAAAACATAATCGAGTCATATTATCAAAACCATTCATCCCGTAAATAATCCAACACCCAAAAAGCTACCACTGCCTATCAAAGGTCAAGCTTTGAACCGATATCCAATATGTCTTTCAAAAAAAAAAAAAAAAGAACCTAAATGAAAGATCAACAGAGAAACGTTCAAGGAAAATCATCCAACAAGTCCGCTCTTCTTGGAGAAAGTCAACTTTGCATCTTCAAGAGACGCCTCTTTATAGTCAACATCTTGGAAAGCTTTTCGAGTTCCACCTCTTGTCGTGCAATATCCTTTGGAAAAGGCTTTCGATTGCCGTATCTTTCAACTTTTGGATCTCAAAGAAGGCCTTCGACAAACCACGAAGTGTTGAACTCCTTTCTACGCACACGTCGCGATGGTGCTCCCGGGCGGCAATAACGCCTTCGTAAACGGTGTGACCACGCTCACCACGCATATCCTCGATGGAAGATAAAGTCTCTTCCACACGCGTAACCAGCCTTCAAATCGACTAGTGACTTTCTTGGTTGTGGCCATATGTCCGTACTTCTCCCAGATTCTCGGTGTACAACGCCGTGCTTAGCCTAAGCACGCTCGAAGCCGCTAACCAAGACATGACTGGATAAGGAACCAAGTATGGAGGATCAAAAAGGCGCCCGCACCGGCCTCACGACTCGCAAAGGGTCTTCTTCCATGTCTACGGCAAAGAACCATCGTAGAATCATCCGCCTTTGAGCCACATCTATGCTCGGCAATTGGCTAACGCCCATCTCCAAGTCACCACGGTGGTCACCAAAGGCAAGTTTTCGTGTGGCTCTACCCCTGTAATCATCCTCCGAACCGGATTCCTCCCGCGAACTTGAGTTAGACATTTTTCAAAAGAAGAAACAAGAAGAAAGAAAGAAAGCGCTTGCCGACGCGCTTGACTAGACGTGCTTACCGACACGCTACTCGGACGACATGCCGTGCACCCATGCCGACGCGCATGCTAGCCACAAGATCACACTCGTGCTAACAATTTGCATCCTTCCAAACACTAACATCTTGCGCCTTTCCAAAGACCATCCTCTCCCTTCGAAACAAGACCATGAACTCAACCCATCTATCAAAAGAACGCAATGGGCTTTGGCACATCCCGAAATCAATATTGGAAGAGGAATATACCCTTTATGAAGACAGAACAGTATGGTGTTCTCTCAAGAATCGAACGTGTCTTCTTCTCATCTTCAAGACCGGTTAACAAAATTGGCACGAAACTCCGGGTGATTCTTCCGAGCGTAGGGCAAGTTTTTTTGACGAAGAATTCATCATCCGTGTTCGGTTTGGAATTATGAGCATCCTTCGACGAAGTGAAATTTGGTTCAGGTAACATCTTATCGAATTCCTTCATAACAATTTGGTAATAAGATGTCTTCACAAAACAAACGAAGAAAGGCGAAGTTATCTCCCACACATAATCGTTACCCAAAAAAAAAAAAAAAAAGAAAGGGGTAGGAAGACGTATTTTATTCGAGTTCAAGACTATATACGCAGTATTTTCTTCTTGTTCGAGACTATATACGCAGATTCTATACGGTACAAGTGTGTCTACATGATCCTTCTTCGGGTTCAAAAATATATGGAGCATTTTTCTATTGGTTCAAAATCACAAGCGTGGTACTTCTCTCAAGAAGCAAAAATCATATATATAATATTTCCGCGGGTTCAAGTCATATGAAGCATATACACAAATATTCTTCTTCGGATTCATACGAGTTTCTCTACGGGTTCGAAATACACACGCAAAATTTTCTTCGTGGTTCAAATATTTCTTTCAGACTGAAAATTCATATATGCAATATTTCCCACGGGTTCAAACAATATATGCAAAGATTCCCTTGGTCGCATACGTACAATATTTTCTACAAGAGGCACGCCAAGGAATCATATGCAAGGATTGTGGAAGCGCCTACTCTTAAGGTTTATACCTATGTGAAAAAAAAAAAGAGAGAGAAGAGTACTCGAAGACATACCTGGAAGCTGGTTTCTCTTTGCCGCTAGTATGAAAAGAGGAAAGAATAAAGCGCAGAATGGGGAAAAAGGGGCTTTATATATATATATATATATATATAGTGAAAGACTTTCAAATAGGGAAGGATTTCCCTTTACCAAAATCACGTGTAAGAAATGGGCCCGCAAAGGGTGCGACTTCCCAATGCCGCCCAAGTCACGCCGCAAGCATGGTTTCCAAATTGGACCTAGCCCCACCAATTGCGACTTCTCAATGCCGCCGCCTAAGTCACGCCCGCAAGCACGCACGGCTTCTACACTTCGTGCTTGGCCCCACTCAGCCAGCCAACTCGCTTCCCAACTCACGCCAACTTCCCAACGTCGTCCAAGCCGCACCGGCCCCACCAATTGCACCGACCCGCAAGCACACACGGCTTACACTTTGCGCCGGCCCCACCCAAAGAAGCCAACTCGCTTTCCCAACTCACGCCAACTTCCCAACGTCGCCTAAGTCGCATCGGGCCCACTAATTATGCCACCTCCCCATTTGTGCAAAACTACTGCGAGGCAAGGATTCCAAATCCTATTTATAAAAGGTCGACAAGCCTCTTTCAATTTTCTTTACGGTTTGTCAATAGTTTGTCACCATCTTATGCTTACCTCGCAACAAAGCCCCCTGCCTGAGCTGTTGTGGGACTTAATGTTGATGGTGGTTTTTAGACAAGGGGTAAAATCGTAAAACCCCATGACCTAGTGTTACCCACAACACATTAACTAAGAGCATTTAACTCAGGTGTAAATAATTAATAGGGGTATTTTTCAAAATACCAGATTAGGGTTTTCAGCACAGAACCCTAATTCCAAAATCAAGCCGCATACTGCGCATCATGGCAACAATGCCAAACCAAGCCGCACTCTGCGCACCATGGCAGCAATGCCAAACCAAGCCGCATACTGCGCATCATTGGCAACAATGCCAAACCAAGCCGCACTCTGCGCACCATGGCGACCATGCCAAACCAAGCCGCACTCTGCGCACCATGGCAGCAATGCCAAACCAAGCCGCATATTTAGCACCATGGCAGCAATGCCAAAAACCATGGCAA
This sequence comes from Papaver armeniacum, assembly GCA_023531295.1. Classification (NCBI taxonomy): domain Eukaryota; kingdom Viridiplantae; phylum Streptophyta; class Magnoliopsida; order Ranunculales; family Papaveraceae; genus Papaver; species Papaver armeniacum. Next base: position 31,197 of record JAJJWW010019331.1, on the reverse strand, counting down.
TCTTTACATCATTGGCAAAATGCCAAACCAAGCCGCACTCGCGCACCATGGCAGCAATGCCAAACCAAGCCGCATATCTCGCGATCATGGCAACAATGCCAAACCAAGCCGCATCTCATGCACACCATGGCAACAAATCTCCAAGCCGCTATGCCTTTGCACACGCCAAATATAGCGCCCTAGGCTGCAGACTCCGCAAGCAGGTCAACATGGCCGCACATGCCATTGGCAATGCCAATACACCATGACAACAATGCCATATTCCAAGTCGCTATGCCATTGGCACACGCCAAATATAGCGCCCTAGGCTTGCAAGACTTGCAACTAGGTCAACATGGCCGCACATGCCATTGGCACATGCCAATGCGTGCCAATACGTGCAAGCCATATTCCAAGTCGCTATGCCATTGGCACACGCCAAATATAGCGCCCTAGGCTTGCAAGACTTGCAACTAGGTCAACATGGCCGCACATGCCATTGGCACATGCCAATACGTGCCGCAAGCCATATTCCAAGTCGCTATGCCATTGGCACACGCCAAATATAGCGCCCTAGGCTTGCAAGACTTGCAACTAGGTCAACATGGCCGCACATGCCATTGGCACATGCCAATACGTGCCGCAAGCCATATTCCAAGTCGCTATGCCATTGGCACACGCCAAATATAGCGCCCTAGGCTTGCAAGACTTGCAACTAGGTCAACATGGCCGCACATGCCATTGGCACATGCCAATACGTGCCGCAAGCCATATTCCAAGTCGCTATGCCATTGGCACACGCCAAATATAGCGCCCTAGGCTTGCAAGACTTGCAACTAGGTCAACATGGCCGCACATGCCATGGCACATGCCAATACGTGCCGCAATCCATATTCCAAGTCGCTATGCCATTGGCACACGCCAAATATAGCGCCCTAGGCTTGCAAGACTTGCAACTAGGTCAACATGGCCATTGGCACATGCCATTGGCAAGTCATGCCAATACGTGCCGCAAGCCATATTCCAAGTCGCTATGCCATTGGCACACGCCAAATATAGCACCCCATAGGCTTGCAAGACTTGCACCCTAGGTCAACATGGACTCGCACATGCCATTGGCACATGCCAATACGTGCCAATACGTGCAAGCCATATTCCAAGTCGCTATGCCATTAGCACACGCCAAATATAGCGCCCTAGGCTTGCAAGACTTGCAACTAGGTCAACATGGCCGCACATGCCATTGGCACATGCCAATACGTGCCGCAAGCCATATTCCAAGTCGCTATGCCATTGGCACACGCCAAATATAGCGCCCTAGGCTTGCAAGACTTGCAACTAGGTCAACATGGCCGCACATGACATTGGCACATGCCAATACGTGCCGCAAGCCATATTCCAAGTCGCTATGCCATTAGCACACGCCAAATATAGCGCCCTAGGCTTGCAAGACTTGCAACTAGGTCAACATGGCCGTACGTGCCATTGGCACATGCCAAACACACACGCTGGTAGCCTAACTTGCAAACCGTGCAACCTACCACCAAGGCATTCCGCACATGCCATTGGCACATGCCAAACACACACGCCGGTAGCCTAACTTGCAAACCATGCAACCTACCACCAAGGCATTCCGCACATGCCATTGGCACATGCCACACGCGCCATTAGCAAGACCACTTGCACTCAAGGCGCAACCAACGAGATATCAACACAAAACTGGGGGATGCTTCTTTAGGGTTTTGGTTTGGCGGTCACAGCATGCAGCGTACACTACGCTCACATTAAGAAAGCGTGAAAAGGAATAAAGCGGTCAAATAAATGAGGAAATAATGGTGAAAACGTTTTCACCCATAAACACCTTGCGTTACCACCTCCTCCCATTATTTCACCCTTTACTCTCTTCCTTCATGAGGCCGGCAGTACGTTTCAATCTCGACTTGTATAAATAGGTCTTACCTATTTCCACCGGACAACAAGTCTCGGTCAGAGAAATATACTACACTTACACTCTCGTAAAGGCAACTTTGCAAGCTCTCCAAAAAGCTTTCATCTCTTGCAAGCTTCCTAAGCTTTCACTTTCTTCGATACAAGTCGAGATACTACTCTCCTCAATACCTTTCTTTGCTTCCCTCCCCAAATCAACCCTTCTCCTCCACTTTGTGACCGAAGCAAGTCCTGGAACGGCCATTTCTTGGTTTAGGCCGGACTTGTACAGATTGATCTCTCGAATCTATAAAGTGCTCACGTGCAGCACATTTGTTTAGGGTTTGAACTAGTTTCTCACTCATCTACCGAATTTACCGAAATCGGCAGAAACGATTTTTACCCTTAAACAATTGGCGACCACAATGGGAGGATTGATCTATCGCTACAATACCAACTCCAACTCCCCGATTTCATTTTCCGAACGTCAAATCCTAACATGGTGAAACTCAGATCCGAGCGGCCGCGAGAACGTCAACGCAGAACGCATCCCCGATGTTGGCGTCTCTCCCATAACGTTGTTACTCCACCAAAATGACAACAAGAACATCGAATGCACTCCTTTAAGTGTAACACCGCCTATCACTGTGGCTGAGCCGCTGCCTCCTCTAGCGTCTCCGCACAACCCTCTAATCACGGCAACGAGAACATCTCTTCGGGTGTCACGGCCCCGGTCACGAGCTAGGGCCGCCACCACGACCCCCGAATGCTTCCTCCAAAGATGGCGCCTCCGAAAACTAAGGTTCCAATTACCCCGCCAACGGGACAAGAGACCGGAGGGACCGAGAGGAAGTCGCCCTTACGTCACCATCGCCGATTTGATGGAACTACAGGAGACGCTCGCCGTGGCCCGGACAGACATGGTTTCGACACAAAAGGAGGTGCTCACCTTTCTCAAAACCACCGACGGAGCGACTACCCCGTGAGTCGCATCCTCCGTGAGACGCCTAGAAGCATCTCCAACAACCCCCGACGCCGGCACCTCCCAAGCAGGCACGCCCACGGATGAAGAAACTCGCACTAGAGTCCCGTTGGAAAGAAATCAACCACCCAACTTCATCACGAGAGGAGATTTGGAACAACTTCTACGCGATCGGATCAAGCATGATGAGTTCGATGTACATCATCACCAACCCCCTTACCCATCCGAAATACAGAGAATCCCTCTCCCAAGGGGATATTCTTCCCTCAATTTACCCCGTACGATGGTACCGGGAATGCACGCGAACATGTTTCTCGTTTCCTGGAATCCTTGGGCGAACATGAATACAATCACGTCCTTCGTTTAAGGGAATTTTCAAAGTCACTTACCGGAAGGGCGTATACATGGTACAACAGCATCCACCGAACAACATTCCCAACTGGAGTAGCATGGTCACCGCGTTTTACAAAAGTATTTCTTCGTGTCTCAACAAGTTACCTTTTCGCACTTCGGAGAATGTACCAAAGGGGATAACGAACATCCGAATGATTTCGTCAAAAGGTTCAGGGTTCAAGCACTCGACTATCACGACCCAAACGTGACTGAGCAACAATTGGTAAACGCATGCATCAATGGTATGGTCCCAATCTACCGCGCCCTGCTAGAAAACTTACGTTTCCAAACATTCTCCGAGCTCCATGAGGCCGCCAGACGATCTGCAACAACAGACCAAAGATTCGGAAAGGACTAGGCCACTCGAATCAAGACGCACGTGAAACTCATGGGAGTAGGCGCCTCATCGAAAAACAATTTAATGCCGCTCATCCTCTGTGAACATAGTGAACGAAAGAGGGAAAAGGAAAGCCGCAACTACGAGCCACCAGCCGAAACGTGAAGCACCGGCGCAACGGGAAACCTCACAACGGAAGGCCGTCACTAAAACTCATGTGCAGCATCGTGAGACCAAAGGAAATACCCTTGATTTCCCTTTCCCCATCGAGGAGGTGATTGACCTATTAGAAGCCCGGGTTCAAGATGATGTCATCGATTGCCACCGCCGACGGCCACCAACCGAGGCCGAGATGGCGAACCCCAAATACCGCCATTACCACAGTTCGTTCACCACCCAACTAGCGACTGCAACAGACTGAAGCATATTTTCAAAGAAAGGATAGAATCAGGAGAACTCCAACTAGGAGACGAAAGAGTGCATCAAGACCCACTACCAATAAGAAACTGCGGTTCCTCTAGGGACTCCGTACACGAGACCGTGCAATCCATGATGCGACCTATATGCGAAATTCTCTATCTTTCCAAGGTTCAGCCCAAGATATTTTCGCAGCTCTCTCAATCGTGTCGTATCCTAAGCGGCTTTTTCTCTCCGCTAATCCACGCCAAGGGCCCAAGCTTCCCAAACAAAGCGAGCGGAGAACCTGGGACTGCTGACCACGTCCCGTTTAAGAGGTAATGAATTTGACGACACGCTCATCGACACGGCCTCCTACCACAACATCATTACTTTCAAGACACTAAAGGCAAGCAGGATTTACAAAACAAGACGCTACCTATTCCCCGTCCGTAATTAAGAACTTGGGAGGAAAAGCTTTGAACGCGCATGGCTACATCAACTTAGAGATCGAGATGGGAGACGCTATAACGCATAGCAAGTTCCACATTGTCAAAGAACTAGATCATGACATGATTTTGGGACGCTTATGGGTGCTCGACAACAAAGCGAAATCGGACGTACACCCTCTCGCCGACATCCACGCCCGAAGGGATTCCCAACACATCGTCCCACGGTTTATCGCATCAACGAGCTATTGAAGGAGCCCAAGCATCCGGAGAGGACCCGTTGGTGCTAGCCAATGATCTTCAAATGCAAGTAAGTCTGACAGAGCGACCTTTTCTGCAACCGGCCTTTTCTTCCCCCATTATGTCATGGGGACTCTAAGCAACAACCGGCGCGAACGCTGTCAAAAAATGTGAATGGGGAGCTGGACCATTCGAACACTTTGCAAGAAGCTTGAAGCTTCTAGCAAAACCAATGGCCAAGGCTCAAATGGTTACACGACGTCTCGAACCCGTTTTCAATCGGAGATGTAGTGGTTAAGGAAAGCTCGTTTCAAGTTGGGAGGATGACAAGAAAGATGGATTTGCCCGAGGAAGGTGAAGGCGAGCTGTACTGTTGCGGATACCCTTTTGGGAGGATATTGCAAGCTCATCAATACCGACACACCCAAGGCGTGATAGTTCACTCGCGATGGCTCAAGGAATCCAATCCCTAAAATGTCAGTACTTCCCAATCACTCCCCTTTTCAAGATTTCCTTTAAATCATTCCTCTTAATAGCTGTACTTCCCCATGATGAATACACCGTTTGTATTTTTCCCTGAGATCTCCCTTTTGTCAAAAAAAATAAAAAAAAAATAAAATAAATATATCTCTTCCCAAGCGAATCCTTCAGATATCGCAGAAATACATCAGAAGAACCCAGGAAACCATTGCAGAGCCATCATACCACAACCCTTTTCAAAAATATATATATATAAAAAGCAAAAGTTTACTGATGAAGAAGAAGGGAAAGATGTGTTTACAAAAAAAAAAAGGGGGGGAAAACATCAGGGAACTAAGCAGCTAACAGAAAAACAAAAGGAGGAGCTAGCCCTCGAAGGATGGAGCGCAAAGTCCCTTCAGGCAAAGCTATCTTCAAGCATTTTCCCCAAGAATCTTTCGGGCAACGAGGTTCCATTCAGCGGTTTCAGCAGCGGCAACCTCAACATCCCATCCCGAAGCGACCCACAGCAGCTGAGCAGTGTCCTCCCCGACAACTATTCCAAATATACGCCACCATGACCCCTCCGGTATCATCAATAACACCTTTGGCATCAACTTCAAAGGCTGTCTCGCTTCTATCATATACTCCTTCGAAAGTTTTCTCATCGACACTTCGAAGGAAGTTTTTTGATTCATCCACATCAAAATCAAGAATCATGGCGTTCTCCTCCGCATCCACTGAACCCAAGAGAGTCCGAACATGCACCTGTTCTTCGTGAGGATGAATGGAAGGGAGGTCCTTGATAATTTCGTTAGCTTCATGGAACAAAGATTCAACCCCAACCAATACCTCCTCAAGAGAAGAAGATCGATCTCCGCGGATTCTGAAGTCCTTTTCCAAAAAGTCAAAGACACGGCCGTCTGGGAAGATCCCATCATACACTGCAAGAAGTGGAAAGATGATCAAGTTCCATCCTGTCTATACACATATAAAAAGAGGATAGCGTAAAAAAAAAAAAAAAAGAGAGAAGAAAACGCACCAGCAAAGCAAAGGGAAAGGGGAATCAACAGGAAGAACCCCTTCTCAAACAAGGGAGACGATACATTCGCGTTGGGTATGAATACGGAGCCTTAAAAAAGGAAAGGGAGCAATGAAAGACATAATGCTTCCAGATTTTTTGGCACGGATGATGCCCTAATGGAAGCCGCACGTGAAGAAAAGCAAAATAAGGAAACTTTGAGAAAAGCCTACTCCCTCTTTATTTACATAAGTCACGCCCGCAAGCACGGCTTCCAAGTTGCACCGGCCCCACCAATTGCACCGACCTGCAAGCACGCACGGCTTCTACACTTCGCGCCGGTCCCACCAGCTAGCACACTCAGTTTCCCAACTCACGCCAACTTCCCAACGTCGCCCAAGCTGCACCGGCCCCACCAATTGCGACTTCTCAATACCAAGTCACGCCTGCAAGCACGCACGGCTTCTACACTTCGCGCCGGTCCCACCAGCTAGCACACTCAGCTTCCCAACTCACGCCAACTTCCCAACGTCGCCCAAGCTGCACCGGGCCCACCAATTGTGCCAGCCTCCCGATTTGTGCAAAACTACCAGAAGCAAGGATTCCAAATCCCATTTATAAAGGTCATACAAGCCTCCTTCAATTTTCCTTGCGTTTGTCAAGTAACGCTTTTGTCACCATCTTATGCTTACCTCGCAACAAAGCCCCTGTTCCGAGCTAAGCAAGGGACTTAATGTTGATGGTGGTTTTTAAACAAGGGGTAAAATCGTAAAACCCCATGACCTAGTGTTACCCGCAACACATTAACTAAGAGAATTTAACTCAGGTGTAAATAATTAATAGGGGTATTTTTTCAAAATACTGATTAGGTTTTCAAAGACAAAACCCTAATTCCAAAATCAAGCCGCATATCGCGCATCATTGGCAACAATGCCAAACCAAGCCGCACTCGCGCACCATGGCAAAGAATGCCAAACCAAGCCTCATATCGCGCATCATTGGCAACAATGCCAAACCAAGCCGCACTCTGCGCACCATGGCAAAGCAATGCCAAACCAAGCCGCACTCAAGCGCACCATGGCAAAGAATGCCAAACTAAGCCGCATATCACAAGACCATGGCAAAGCAATGCCAAACCAAGCCGCATATCACGTATCATTGGAAACAATGCCAAACCAAGCCGCACTCTGCGCACCATGGCAAAGAATGCCAAACCAAGCCGCATACTGCGCACCATGGCAAAGAATGCCAAACCAAGCCGCATACTGCACACCATGGCAACAACTCTCCAAGCCGCTATGCCTTTGGCACACGCCAAATATAGCGCCCTAGGCTTGCAAGACTCGCAACTAGGTCAACATGGCCGCACATGCCATTGGCACATGCCAATACGTGCTGCAAGCCATATTCCAAGTCGCTATGCCATTGGCACACGCCAAATATAGCGCCCTAGGCTTGCAAGACTTGCAACTAGGTCAACATGGCCGCACATGCCATTGGCACATGCCAATACATGACGCAAGCCATATTCCAAGTCGCTATGCCATTGGCACACGCCAAATATAGCGCCCTAGGCTTGCAAGACTTGCAACTAGGTCAACATGGCCGCACATGCCATTGGCACATGCCAATACGTGCCGCAAGCCATATTCCAAGTCGCTATGCCATTGGCACACGCCAAATATAGCGCCCTAGGCTTGCAAGACTTGCAACTAGGTCAACATGGCCGCACATGCCATTGGCACATGCCAATACGTGCCGCAAGCCATATTCCAAGTCGCTATGCCATTGGCACACGCCAAATATAGCGCCCTAGGCTTGCAAGACTTGCAACTAGGTCAACATGGCCGCACATGCCATTGGCACATGCCAATACGTGCCGCAAGCCATATTCCAAGTCGCTATGCCATTGGCACACGCCAAATATAGCGCCCTAGGCTTGCAAGACTTGCAACTAGGTCAACATGGCCGCACATGCCATTGGCACATGCCAATACGTGCCGCAAGCCATATTCCAAGTCGCTATGCCATTGGCACACGCCAAATATAGCGCCCTAGGCTTGCAAGACTTGCAACTAGGTCAACATGGCCGCACATGCCATTGGCACATGCCAATACGTGCAAAGCCATATTCCAAGTCGCTATGCCATTGGCACACGCCAAATATAGCGCCCTAGGCTTGCAAGACTTGCAACTTGGTCAACATGGCAAGCACATGCCATTGGCACATGCCAATACGTGCCGCAAGCCATATTCCAAGTCACTATGCCATTGGCACACGCCAAATATAGCGCCCTAGGCTTGCAAGACTTGCAACTAGGTCAACATGGCCGCACATGCCATTGGCACATGCCAATACGTGCCGCAAGCCATATTCCAAGTCGCTATGCCATTGGCACACGCCTAATATAGCGCCCTAGGCTTGCAAGACTTGCAACTAGGTCAACATGGCCGCACATGCCAATACGTGCCGCAAGCCATATTCCAAGTCGCTATGCCATTGGCACACGCCAAATATAGCGCCCTAGGCTTGCAAGACTTGCAACTAGGTCAACATGGCCGCACATGCCATTGGCACATGCCAAACACACACGCTGGTAGCCTAACTTGCAAACCGTGCAACCTACCACCAAGGCATTCCGCACATGCCATTGGCACATGCCAAACACACACGCTGGTAGCCTAACTTGCAAACCATGCAACCTACCACCAAGGCATTCCGTACATGACACACGCGCCATTAGCAGCACCACTTGCACTCAAGGCGCAACCAACGAGATATCAACACAAAACTGGGGGATGCTTCTTTAGGGTTTTGGTTTGGCGGTCACAGCATGCAGCGTACACTACGCTCACATTAAGAAAGCGTGAAAAGGAATAAAGCGGTCAAATAAATGAGGAAATAATGGTGAAAACGTTTTCACCCATAAACACCTTGCGGTTACCACCTCCTCCCATTATTTCACCCTTTACTCTCTTCCTTCATGAGGCCAGGGTACGTTTCAATCTCGACTTGTATAAATAGGTCTTACCTATTTCCACCGCACAACAAGTCTCGGTCAGAGAAATATACTACACTTACACTCTCGAAAAGGCAACTTTGCAAGCTCTCCAAAAGCTTTCATCTCTTGCAAGCTTCCTAAGCTTTCACTTTCTCGATACAAGTCGAGATACTACTCTCCTCAACACCTTTCTTTGCTTCCTCCCCAAATCAACCCTTCTCCTCCACTTTGTGACCGAAGCAAGTCTGGAACGGCCATTTCTTGGTTTAGGCCGGACTTGTACAGATTGATCTCTCGAATCTATAAAGTGCTCACGTGCAGCACATTTGTTTAGGGTTTGAACCAGTTTCTCACTCATCTACCGAATTTACCGAAATCGGCAGAAACGATTTTTACCCATAAACAGTAGTAACACTGCACTTAATGCATGCGAGGTTGTCGCAAGATAGATCAACAATTCTTCTCCTTCTTCTGCTTTTTGCAAAATTGATATATCCATTAAATGTTCCTTTATTCCTTGCAAGGCTTTCTCGCACTCATCTGTCCATTTAAACTTCGATCCCTTTCTAAGGATATTGAAAAAGTGCTTGCATTTGTCAGATGATCGCGAGATGAACCTCCCTAGCGAAGCTAACAACCCATTTAACTTTTGAGCATCTTTTATTGTCGCCGGTGTTGGCATATCGCGAACTGCTTATACTTTTTCTGGGTCGACTTGAATTCCTTCTTTGGATACAATGTACCCTAAAATTTTTCCAGAGGCGACTCCAAAGGTGCATTTTTATGGGTTTACTTTGATATTAAATTGCCTCATTTGTTCAAAAATTTCTTTCAAATCCTGTACGTGGTCTTTTGCTTTTCTACTTTTGATTAACATATCATCTACGTATACCTCCAATGTTTTGTGTATCCATCTCGCGAACACCTTCTCCACCATTCTTTGGTATGTCGCACCGGCATTTCGCAATAAACGGCATTTTTGTATAACAAGACAATCCTCTTGGAGCAAAGAAAGCAGTATGTTCTTGATCTTCTTCGGCGAGAGGAATTTGATTGTAACCCTTATATCCATCAAGAGATGATATCCTTTCGTTTCCTGCCGCTTCAACCAATTGCGGAATATCTCGGTAATGGGAAACTATCTTTAGGACAAGCTTTGTTTAGATCAAGAAAGTCTATACAAATTCTTATTCCTTTTTTCTTCTTTGGGACTATAACCATATTTGCTATCCATTCGGGATATTTTGCTTGTCTAATAATTCCCGCGTCCAACATTTTCTCGTAATTCTTCTTCTATTTGAGGATGATATGCTGTCGCGATCTTTCTAATTCTTTGTTTAAATGGTTTTACATTCTTGTTAATTTCAATTTATGGCAAGCCACCGATGGATCTATACCAGGCATTTCATCCATATCCCATGCGAAAATATCTTTGTAATCTCAAACAACTCAACAGCTTCTTCTTTCTTCATCCGCTTCCATTTAGTCCCAATTTTTAAGATTTTAGGCTCCTCCTCGGTTCCAACATTCACTTCTTTTGTTTGTTCTACTGCGACATAACTAGACTTGGTTCTCCCATAGGAGTTGGTCCTCTCATTTCCTTCGCGAACTCACTCCCTTTTCCCATGATTTCGCCAGGTATTCCTTTTCCCTCTTTTGCTCTTATCATGTAAATTCTAAATTCTTCTTCTTTTTTAGCTGCTTTTATCATCTTCCTACGATCTTTTCGCTTCTTCACTTGCCCTTCATAATGCTTTACTTCGATTTGATGGTATATTCTTCCTTTATCAATATCTCCTCTGATTTCACCAATTCCACTCGGCATAGGAAATTTGATGCACTGATGGAGTGTTGACGCTACAGCCTTTATTGCATGTACCCAAGGTCTCCCTAACAATATGTGGTACGGCGATTCCATATCCACTATACTTAATGTTACCTGTGTTTCAATTTCTCCGAGTAAAATTCGTAATTTTATCTCTCCTTTAGTACTCAAGTTATAGATTTTCCAAAACCATGAATATAATACCTTGGGGAACTCATTTCTTCATCTTTATATCCTAATTTTTTGTAGGTATGATAAAACATGATACTTACCAAACTCCCTGTATCCACCAAAGTTCTATTTATTGCCCATTCTTCCACTGCTTTTGCCGATTCTTCTCTTTTTCTGCTTGCATTTATCGTGATCACTAGTGGAGATATATGATTCAAACTTTCTCTAGGCACTTCGCTGCGTGAACGTTATTTTCTGTTTCTCCCATTCCTTCAAAGACGATGTCTTCTCCTCATCTATAATCTTCTTTCCTTCAAAATCTCGTTTATGTATCCTTCCTCTAATATTTTCGTGGAATTCATTAACCATTGAATTGTATTCCATATCTTCATTATATTCCTTGTTTCTTAACTCCTCTACCTCATCTGATTTAACATTTTCCTTTCTCATTTTCTTGATTTAAACGATTTTAACTGCACTCTTCGATCTTTAATCTTCTTCAATCCCTCGTTTCTAGCGCATATGTAGTTGGGCAGAAATCCTACACTACACCCCTCACTCGAATTTGCTTAATCAATCCATTTGAAGATGAATAATAATGTGTTTTATTAATTGTTTTCTTGAAAGGTTTACAAAGAAATGTAGAACAGAGCTAAAGAAATTACAATCACTCTTGATTTTCTCTCTCCTAATGACTTGCTTAACAATTCAAAAGAATCCTCTCCCTACAACATGACTTACTCGACCCTTTATATAGGGTATTACATAGTGGATGACAGCTAAGCTGTCCTTTATTTTCGGAATCGACTCGCGAATCCTCGCGAATGTGTAACTGCTTGTCCTCGCGACACTCCTAAATCTCGCCAAGTCTTCACACTTTCCTCATGTTCTGACTGTCGTCATCTATTACGTCATTTACTTACCTCCATGCGACTCCTTCGCGACGCAGTCGTTTATTAATCTCGCGAAGTATTGGAGTTGCGATATTCTGATCCTACACAAGTACAGATTTGACAAAACAAATTTCAGTGGAGGGGTAGAAGATGGTAAAGCTCCATGGCCACTAACAGGATTGCAAGTTCAAGAGATTGTGAAAGATATGAAAAGTAAACAGGGTAAGGGTAAACCACCAAAGAAAGAAACGTAAAAGAGGAGCGACGAATAGTTTGCAACAGGTGCCGATGAAGATGTTTCGACAACTCTCTATTTTCTCGAAGGTCCATACTTCATGATTTGCCGAATTGGGGATCGAACGCAGTCCGTCATTGTACAGATGTTATGCATACGAAAAGAACATAACCGAAAGCATATTGTTAACACTCTCATGGGTAATAGTAAGTCAAAAGATGGTGTAAATGCACGTAAAGATATGGAATCTATGGGTATTAAAAAGCGGTTATGGGTGAAAGAGGATAGTGCAACTGGTAAAACAACAATGGAAGATGGATCGTTTGCCTTAACTAAAGATGAAAAAGTATCTTTTTGTACAAAGTCTTTGAGAACTTAAGAGTGCCTTCTAGCTTCTTTCCAATCTTCGCAATCTAACGTGAGCATTAGTCCACCAGAGTCAAGAATTTCAAGTCACACGATTACCATGTAATGATGCAATCTCTGTTTCCATTGCTAGTTCATACTGCGACTTCATTACCTAAAGATCTGCGAGTTTCTCTTCTCCGTATTAGTATATTTTTCAACATTTTGTGCGCAAAGGTTATCAATGAGATGAACTTCTACAAGCGAAAGCTAGTCCGTGGAAGCAATGTGCGTAATGGAAAAGTATTTTCCTCCATCTTTTTTTTGTTATTAGTATCCACCTGATGATTCATCTGGCCGATGAAGCTTTAATCTGTGGTCCGGTCAGATTTAGGTGGATGTACCCTTTTGAGAGGTAAATACAACCCCTTTGTTGTTTAATTTTTAAGTTGAGAATTACTATTATTGAACTATTAATCATCCTTGCGGATCTGTTAACTTTTCTTGTAGGTTAATGAAAGGTTTTAAAGGATTGGTGCGCAATAAAAGGTACATTGAGGGGTGCATTGCAAGAGGGTATGCGCTACGAGAAGCTAGCTTATACCTTATGGAGGACGTGTCAGATGATGGTGGTGGTACTCATAAACATACTCGGCAGGCTTTTTTGGATGATGACTATGATGGTGCCGATGAGATGCCTCTTAGTTCTGGAATGAGTATTACTCTGAATCGAGCACAATTTGAACAGTGCCGCAACTGGATCCTATATAAGTATGTTGGAATAGATAACTGGCAAAGGTAACTTTTACTTAACTCTTTTATGTTTATTCAAGTCTGAATTTTGTTTAGTCCTCCTCAGCAGAAATGAAAATATTACAAATTAGAGGGATGTAGCATGATGGTGACTTAGTGAATTTTAGTAGCATGTTTTTGTTAGTTAACATTGAGTTACTGTCTGATTATTATGTTTGCATCATCTGATAGTCTTTGAATTGGTATTGGCTGTAGGAAGTATGATTCTTATGTTAACGGTAACACGTCTAATGGTCAGACCTCAAAGAGTTTTCATCTATGGTTGCGCGATGAGGTACTGTGTTACCCTAAAGCTTTTAGTAGTGGTTTGAATACAACTTGTTATGGTTTTGGTTGTGATACTGACTCTGCCATGATGTATAACAGTTATTAAAAGCCAAAGAAACTGATTCAACACTATGGAGACTCGTGCAAGGACCACTCTTCAAGGCACAATCATATAAGAAATACCAAGTAAATGGGTTTACTTTTAGTAAACAAGAATCTGGGGTGAAGAATGTATCACAGAATAGCGGTGTGTCAATGAAAGTCGTTACAAGACTCGCAAGCGAAGTCGGTCGAGGAAGCGAGAAATAACTTATTAGGCGTCATTAAAGATATAATCAACTTGAACTATTTGGAATTTGAAGAAACTGTTTTTTACTGTGATTGGGTTAGTGTTGGAGATAAGAATGCTTACAAAGTTGATGCAGTTTCAAAGGTTGTAAAGGTCAACTTGTCGAAAATGAAAAGCATAAATAGAGTGGTGGATGAGCCGTTTATCCTTGCATCTGAAGCTACTCAAGTGTTCTACTCAAAGGATCTTACTAAAGAGGGATGGTCTGTGGTGTTGCACTCACGACAGGGGTTAACGTCTTCAGTAGATAAATTTGAAGTTCCTACATCTTTTCGCCGCTTCGACAATGAGAATTTGAAAAGTCGCTCATTATCGATTCATTTTGAACTAAACAGTTGCGATATGTTTTACCTTACCCAATAATATATACAATGACGCCGCTTTTAGCTCTCTTTCTTTTGAATTGTTTGGTTTTATTTGTTTGGTCACTTATTTTTTAAGGTGTTAGGTAGCTTTCTTTTGTTAACGTGGATGCTCTCTTTTAGCTCTGTTCGGTTTTCCCTATTTTGATGTTTGAATTTCACAGGGTATGGCAGCAGTAGAGGTCAATGAATATGGACAACCAGTTTCCAGGAACGCAACAACATTAGGTCACCGAAGAGGCGCCTTGGCTCGTACACATGTGCCTATTTCATATAAAAGCTGGGATGTTATTGATACAAAGTATAAGGATGATATTTGGAAAACCCTGAAGGTACAATACTTACATGAGACATGATTTTTCTTCACTCGTCATTTAACTTCTTTTATCTTTATTGCAAATAAGTAAGGCATTAATTTGTTCTATCTTTCCAGGCTGAATATGATGTACCTGAGACATCAAAGGAAAATATTCTGAAGGACGGTTCTGGTCCATGGAGGAGATTGAAGAGTGAGTTACGCCATGCCTACTATGACCCTGTCCCTACTCATGAAGAAAGGATTCTAAATGTTCCACCAAATGTCAAAGAAGAGGATTGGATAAAATTTTGCGAAAATGAAAGAGAAGAAAAGGCAAAGCAAAGTAGAATCGAGCATAAGAGGAAAAGACAACAATATGGCTACACACATTGTAGTGGTCGCAAATCTCATGCTATGGTGAGAGCTGAACTGGTACGTATATTCGCAACTTACCTCAAACTTTGTTATATTCACAACTTAGCTGTAACTCAATTATATTCACAACTTACCTCAACATCCTTATGGAAAACTATATGATTTTACATTGTATTTGTAAATTTAGGAGGCCGCAAATCCTGATGCAGTGATAACTCCTGAGGATGTGTGGGTTAAAGCTCATACACAAGAAGGTGGTTCTATTTTACCTAGCGCGGTGCCATTCGATGTGAGTCGGTTTACTTTTCAGTTATTTCAACTCTTTTAAAAACATGTACTAGATATTTAAGATATTAGAATTTACTTGGTTGTTATGCTCGACACTACAGGAGAAGCTCAAGAAGGCCCAAGATGAGATCAAAGAAAAACAGGATGCAGGTCTTCCAGTAGAAGAACCTAGTGCAATGACTAAAGCTTTTGGGGCAGATTCTAGAGGACGGGTTCGTTCTGTTGGTCCTATATCTCGTACGCAAATCAATCTTTCTGCTCCAAAGGCGTCACAAGGTAAATGAACTGAAAGCGAAGGAGGGTGGTCTTGGTGGGATGGTGGAAGAAATAGGTGGCAAGGTGTGTGTTCTGATTGATGGCTTTGTGAAGTTGTGTGGTGTAGTGGAAGAAATCAAATCTGCAATTCCAGTATCAGTTGGCTCAAACGTTCCCAGCACCTCAAGAGTTGTAGCCTCGCATACTCCATGTAATGTTTCTGCTTCACCTCAAACAGGTTCACATGCTGCAACAAGTTCACCTGTTGGGAATAATGTATCACCAGCTGCGACAAGTTCACCTGCTGGGAATTCTGCATCACCAGCTTCATCAAGAGCACGTGGTGGACCGCTTTATTCGTTGCTGAACTTCGAGAATGAAGTAGTTGCAACTGGTGATCTCTGTACTGGTGCTTTAGCAGATCAGTTTTACGGAGATCTTATACCTATACATCTTGCCAAGGTATGTATCGATGATATTCTCATGCCAGATGCAATCATCGCGAAAGCTAACAAGTATGCAAAGAACCTTCGTAGATGTCGAATCGGAGGATATGTGCTTCATCCAAAGATGTGCCTCTCAAGCAAAGACACACAGTCCCTTTCTTTTTGAGCTAATCGATCTCAGCCTTTTTGAGCATCGCCTAATATCCGCCTTGACTTATACAGATCTTTTTGTTATACTTGCGCAATTCAAACTTTTGTACGTATGCTGACTGATGCGCATACTCCTAGGATCTTTTTTTTGATTTTTTTGGCAGTTCACACTTTTGTACGTATGCTAACTGATGCGCATACTCTTATGCAGCTGTGCATAAAAAGAGTTTTACCTGAAGCAACTTTTTTTGGTCCAATGTAACTTTTTTCTATATATGTGAACACAAACCGGCTTATGAATGGATATTTTCTTTCAGTTCATCATTTTTTTTGATATATATGAGGTGGTTTTTGTTATGTTATATGTAAATGCACAGGGACTTCACACAAGGTCAGTTGAAGCGTGTAGCCATCGGGTAAATATCAATCCCGGTAAGTACTTCACTTGGTTATTATACTTCAACTATTAAGTTTAAATTTGTGGCTTTGACACTCGGTTTATACTTGCGAGGTATTGCGATGGTGGGAAGAATCAACAAAATTCCGATACAAGTAAGTTGTTTTTCTGGTTAATTGAGTGTTAAGGCATGGACAGCCGCATGGTGCACGAGAAGGGGACTAAGGTTTATGTTTCTTTTGAGTGCCTAATGAGTTGTGTTTGTTCGGATGCATCTGAGTACTACAACGAATTTGACTTGCGCAAACCACTCGAGAGGCATATATTGAATGCACAACAAATTGAGTGTTTTAGTATCCAAGGTACACATATATATCATGTTCAAGTCAGGTTAGTACTTCTAACTGCAACTATATATATCATGTTCTTTTCTGTTGGCTTAACCTAAAATAGTCAAATTGATAATTTGGTGTTTACTATTGGTTGTTTCAGATTTGGTGAACAACCATGGTACCATTGCAAGGTCTGGAACTAAAGAATTCATGTAAGTTGTGGCTGCTGGTGCTGATGTCGTAAGTTTCCTGCTCCACCTCTCTTACTACCTGGCAGCAGTAACCTCATAATTTCTCCCCTCTAGTTTTGTTGTGCATACTTCCGACATCTAAATAGATATTTTTTGTGTTTGCAGGTTAATTGAATTGATGCTCTGTTGCAAGTTTGGAGCAGAAATGTTGGAGAACAAGGCAGTCATTAGGTTGGAGAGCAGATGCAAGTTTTGTAAGTTTCTATGTGTTTCTAAGTTAGATGAGTTTGTGAACATAAGAATTTCTATGAACTGATACTTAGTATCCCCCTAGTATTTCATACTTAACAAAATTTTTGATACTTAGAAGAATTTAAGTTCTTTTTTGTATTAAGCTATTTGAATGTGATAAGAATTGATTGAATGTGAGATGAATTTGATTGAAGAAAATATTGTTGATTGTGGAAGATGAAATGAAAGGTGTATGCAGGTAGTTTTTTGGAATTCCGGCTTATTTTCTACAGAAAATGAATCTATGTCGACCTTGACCAGTCAAAATTGGTCAAGACCGACCAATTTTAACCAGGTCAAGGTTTGACCGGCAGCTTTTTTTTCTGTTACAAAAAGTTCATGAACGGCCCTCGAGTCATTACAACGTCCTCGTTACAAAAAAATTCATGAACGACCGAAGCCGTTACCACGTGGCAAATTCGTAACGGCTCAAGCCTCATTACAGGGCCGTTACAAAAAAATTGTATAACGCTACAAAGCCGTTACAAAAAAAATGTAACACCCACTTTTGCAACAGGAGAGGGCCGTTACAACCCGTTTTTGTAACGGCCTGGTTCTGTTTCTAATCCCAGAATTTGGTGTAGTGGGCACCCTCAGGACACCCCAAGGCAGATGCTATTCACACCCCATCAGAGGATATGGGGCATACCATCTTCTTCGTTTAAAATTCAAAAATGGCGGGAAAGTTAGCTGCAGATTGTGGATATGAATTTCAGAGCTGTTTGGGACTGATTCAATCGCTAAATTAAGTTGGGTTTGACTCGAGTGGACTAAACAGGGTAGTTACATTTGATTGGATCAACTAGATTGGGATAGATAAATTGGTTCACGATAAAACATGGGTTAGAGTATTGTCGGGTCTGTTGATAATTTGGGAAGATATGTGAATGATTAAGAGAGTACATGGACGTCTAGGATCATATCCTATATTTACTTAAGAGAGTTTTAATCAAGCAGGGAAGATACCTGTGTTAGAATCGTAAAAAAGGAATATTTATCCTATTCTCGGTAAAACAGGGCACGAGTATCTCAAGTTTCTTTTTATACTTCATGAGAAGATAAACCATCCTAGGTTTGACTCAATCTGTTATGGAAAGAGTTTGGAGCAAATCAGACGCATTAAACAGAGAATGGAGAGAAGAAAAAGCCGTAACTTGGAGTAGAGGAAAAGAAAATATTGTGAGAATTTATCGAGTATTTTTGGCCCTGTTGCTTATATATAGGTGCGGGGAGATTCATAGGAACGGGTCAAGATTTTTGGGGCACTATAAAACACCACAAAGATCAACAGGAGGTGTAGGATCAGAATATCGCAACATCAATACCTCGCGAGATTAGTAAACGACAGCATCGCGAAGGTGTCGCAGAAGAGTAATATAAATGACGCAATGAATGACGACAGCCGAAACACGATAAAGATGTGAAGATCTAGCGAAGTTTAGGAGTGTCGCGAGATTGTATACTTGTACACTTGCGATATTTCGCAAGTCATTCCCGAAAATAAAGGACAGCTTAGTTGTCATCCATTGTATAGTACCCTATTGTTTATGGGTGCAAATCGTTTTTGCCGATTTCGGTAATTTCGGTAGGTGAGTGAGAAACTGGTTCAAACCCTAAACAAATGTGCTGCACGTGAGCACTTTATAGTTTCGAGAGATCAATCTGTACAAGTCCGGCCTAAACTAAGAAATGGCCGTTCCAGACTTGCTTCGGTCACAAAGTGGAGGAGAAGGGTTGATTTGGGGAGGGAAGCAAACAAAGGTGTTGAGACCAGAATAATTCTGGGATGGTAGTATCTCGACTTATATCAGAAAGTAAAAGCTTGGGAAGCTTGCAAGAGATGAAAGCTTTTGGGAGAGCTAGCAAAGTTTCCTTTCTGAGAGTGTAGTATTTTTCTCCTGACCGAGACTTGTTGTCTGGTGGAAATAGGTAAGACCTATTTATACAAGTCGAGATTGAAACGTACCCTGGCCTCATGAAGGAAGAGAGTAAAGGGTGAAATAATGGGAGGAGGTGGTAACCGCATGGTGTTAATGGGTGAAAACGTTTTTACCATTATTTCCTCATTTATTTGACCGCTTTATTCCTTTTCACGCTTTCTTAATGTGAGCGTAGTGTACGCTGCAAGCTGTGACCGCCAAACCAAAACCCTGGAAAGCATCCCCCAGTTTGTGTTGATATCTCGAGTGTTGGTTGCACCTTGAGTGCAAGTGGCGCTGCTAGTGGCGCGTGTGACATGTGCCATTGGCATGTGCGGAATGCCCTTGTTGCGGGTTGTACCTCGAGCGCAAGTGGCAATGCCAGAGCTTCTAGTGGCGTGCGTGGCATGTGCCAATGGCATGTGCGGAATGCCTTGGTGGTAGGTTGTACGTTGAGTGCAAGTGGCAATGCCAGAGCTGCTAGTGGCGTGTGTGGCATGTGCCAATGGCATGTGCGGAATGCCTTGGTGGTAAGTTGTACGTTGAGTGCAAGTGGCAATGCCAGAGCTGCTAGTGGCGTGTGTGGCATGTGCGGAATGCCTTGGTGGTAGATTGCATGATTTGCAAATTAGGCTACCAGCGTGGGTTTTGGCATGTGCCAGTGGCGCGTATGGTCGAATTGGCCTAGGTTGCACGGCTTGCAAGTTAGGCTACCAGCGCGCATTAGGGCCACGGCTAGGTGATGAAGGTGATGAAGGCTACCAGCGAGTGTGTTGGCATGTGCCAATGGCATGCGTGGCCGTTAGGGCCGTGGCCTTGGTAGGAAAAGCTACCAGCGAGCATGTTGGCATGTGCCAATGGCATGCGTGGCTGTTAGGGCCGTGGCCTTGGTAGGAAAAGCTACCAGCGAGCATGTTGGCATGTGCCAATGGCATGCGTGGCCGTTAGGGCCTGTGCCAATGGCATGCGTGGCCGTTAGGGCCGTGGCCTTGGTAGGAAAAGCTACCAGCGAGCATGTTGGCATGTGCCAATGGCATGCGTGGCCGTTAGGGCCGTGGCCTTGGTAGGAAAAGCTACCCGGCGAGCATGTTGGCATGTGCCAATGGCATGCGTGGCCGTTAGGGCCGTGGCCTTGTAGGAAAAGCTACCAGCGAGCATGTTGGCATGTGCCAATGGCATGCGTGGCCGTTAGGGCCGTGGCCTTGGTAGGAAAACCTACCAGCGAGCATGTTGGCATGTGCCAATGGCATAGCGGCTTGGAAATATGGCTTGTGGTACGTGTTTGCATGTGCCAATGGCGCGTACGGCCATGTTGACCTAGTTGCACTTTTTTGCAAGCCTAGGGCGCTATATTTGGCATGTGCCAATGGTATAGCGGCTTGGAAATATGGCTTGTGGTACGTGTTGGCATGTGCCAATGGCACGTACGGCCATGTTGACCTAGTTGCACATTTTGCAAGCCTAGGGCGCTATATTTGGCATGTGCCAATGGCGTAGCGGCTTAGTTTGGCATGTTTGCCAATGAGTGCGATATGTAGTTTGGTTTTGGCGTCAGCTGCCATGGTGCGCAGTGTGCGGCTTGGTTTTGGCGTCATTGCCATGGTGCGCAGTGTGCGGCTTGGTTTGGCATTGTTGCCATGGTGCGCAGTGTGCGGCTTGATTTGGCATTGTTGCTATGGTGCACAGTGTGCGGCTTGGTTTGGCATTGTTGCCATGGTGCGCAGTGTGCGGCTTGGTTTGGCATTGTTGCCATGGTGCGCAGTGTGCGGCTTGGTTTTGCATTGTTTCCATGGTGCGCAGTGTGCGGCTTGGTTTGGCATTGTTGCCATGGTGCGCAGTGTGCGGCTTGGTTTGGCATTGTTGCCATGGTGCGCAGCATGCGGCTTGGTTTGGCATTGTTGCCGTGGTGCGCGGTGTGCGGCTTGGTTTGGCATTGTTGCCATGGTGCGCAGTATGCGGCTTGGTTTGGCATTGTTGCCATGGTGCGCGAGTGCGCTTGGTTTGGCATTGTTGCCATGGTGCGCATGTGCATACTGGGTTTTGGAATTAGGGTTACGTGTCGAAACCCTAATCTGGGTATTTTGAAAAATACCCCTATTAAATATTTACACCGAGTTAAATGCTCTAAGTTAATGTGTTGCGGGTAACACTAGGTCATGGGGTTTTACGATTTTACCCTTTGTTTAAAAACCACCATCAACATTAAGTCCCCGCTAGCTCTAAACAGGGGGCTTTGTTGCGGGGTAAGCATAAGATGGTGACAAACTATCAACGGCAAACCGTAAAGAGAATTGAGGAGGCTTGTCTGACCTTTTATAAATAGGATTTGGAATCCTTGCCTCTGGTAGTTTTGCACAAATCGGGAGGCTAGCACAATTGGTGGGGCCGGTGCAGCTTGGGCGACGTTGGGAAGTTGGCATGAGTTGGGAAACTGAGTGTGCTAGCTGGTGGGATCGGCGCAAGGTGTGGAAGCTGTGCGTGCTTGCAGGCGTGACTTGGGCGGCCATTGGGAAGTCGGCGCAATTGGTGGGCCGGTGCAACTTGGGCGACGTTGGGAAGTTGGCGTGAGTTGGGAAACTGAGCGTGCTAGCTGGTGGGACCGGCGCAAGGTGTGGAAGCTGTGCGTGCTTGCAGGCGTGACTTGGGCGGCCATTGGGAAGTCGGCGCAATTGGTGGGGCCGGTGCAACTTGGGCGACGTTGGGAAGTTGGCGTGAGTTGGGAAGCTGATTGTGCTAGCTGGTGGGACCGGCGCAAGGTGTGGAAGTTGTGCGTGCTTGCTGGCGTGACCGATGTAAACAATGAGGGAGTTTCTTCATATAGCAATGTTTCCTTATCTTGCTTTCCTTCACGTGCGGCTTCAATTAGGGCATTATTCATGCTAAAATCTGGAAGCGTTATGTCCCTCATTGCTTCCTTTCCCTTTTTAAGATTCCGTATTTATACCCAAAAATAATTGCATCGTCTCCTCGTTTGAGAAAAGGGTTCTTCTTGTTGGATTTCTCTCTTTGTCATGTCACGCAGATTCGAATCATCTTCCAACCAGTCAGGTTCTCCGGATGAAGGCGCGAGGTCTGACTCTTGCGTGAGCATCCCAACAAAGGTTATTCGGGCTAAGAAGATCATACCGGTATGTTTTCTTATTCTTCTCTGCTCGTGTTATCCTCTTTTATATGTGCATAGATATGATAGAACTGGGTCATTTTTTTTTTTTATCTTTTGCAGTGTGTGATGGGACCCTCCGGATGGCTCAGCTTTAACTCTTCTGGAGAAGGATTTCAGACTTGGTGAAGATCGGTCTTCTTCTCTTGAGGAGGCATTGGTTGGGACTGAATCTCCGTTCCACGAAGCTAGTGAAATCATTAAGGACCTCCCTTCCATCTATCACCACGAAGAACAGTGCATATTCGACTTTCTTGGGTTCATGAGCATGGAGGAGGGCGAGAGAATAAGGAAGAGTCTTGGCATGTTGAAAGGTTTCAGCGTGGCAAAGCCTTTCCTCGATCCGGCATGGGGCGGATCGGATCACGTTTCTAGGTTGAAGCGTCGGAAAAGTGAACGTGTGGTGGTCTCCTGAGGAGAGCGCCATGATTCTTGACCCCGATGTGGATGAATCAAAAACTTTCTCCGAAGTGTCGCCGAGAAAACCTTTGAAGGATCATATGATGGCAAAGAAATAGCCTTTGAAGTTGATGCCAAAGGTGTTGTTGGTGATACCGGAGGGGGGTTATGGTGGCGTATCTTTGGAATGGTCGTCGGGGAGGATACCGCTGCTGCTTGTGGGTCGCCCGGGATGGGATGTTGAGGTTGCTTCTTTGCTAAAACCGTTGAATAAAACCTTTGTTTCCCGAAGGATTGCTGGGGGAAGTGCTTGAAGATAGCTTTGCCCGAGGGGACTTGTGCTCCATCCTTTGAGGGCTAGTTCCTCCCTTTTGTTATTTCTGTTAGCTGCTTAGTTCCCCTGGTGTCCCCCTTTCTTTTGTAAACTCGTCTTTTCCTTCCTCTTCATCAGTCG
This sequence comes from Papaver armeniacum, assembly GCA_023531295.1. Lineage (NCBI taxonomy): Eukaryota > Viridiplantae > Streptophyta > Magnoliopsida > Ranunculales > Papaveraceae > Papaver > Papaver armeniacum. The sequence continues at coordinate 7,798 of JAJJWW010019331.1, read as the reverse complement.
ACATTTTGCTTCCTATATATTTTTTTTGAAATAGGTTGTGGTATGATGGCGCTGCAATGGTTTTCTGGGTTTTTCTGGTGTATTTCTCTGATATCTGAAGGATTCGCTCGGAGAGAGATATATTTTTTTTTTTTTTTTTTTTGAAAAAGGGAAATCCCTAGGGAAAAAATACAAACGGTGTATTCATCCTGGGGAATTATAGCTATTAAGAGGAATTGTTAAAGGAAGTACTGAAAAAGGGAGTGATTGGGAAGTACAGCATTTTAGGGATTGGATTCCTTGAGCCATCGCGAGTGAACTATCACGCCTTCAGGTGTGTCTGTATTGACGAGCTTGCAATATCCTCCCAAAAGGGTATCCGCAACCAGATACAGCTCGCCTTCACCTTTATTGGGCAAATTCATTTTTACTGTCATCCTCCCAACTTGAAACGAGCTTTCCTTAACCACCACATCTCCGATTGAAAAACGGGTTCGAACGTCGTGTAACCGTTTGAGCCTTGGCTTCGTTGGTTTCGATAGAAGTTTCCAAGCTTCTTGCAAAGTGTTCAATGGTCCAGCTCCCCATTCACATTTCTTGACAGCGTTTGTGCGATGTCGCGCCAAGTCCCCATGACAAAATGGGGAAGGATAGACTGGTTGCAGAAAAGGTTGCTCGGTCAGACTTACTTGCATTTGAAAATCATGGGCTAGCGTCAACGGGTCCTCTCCGGATGCCTTGGTTCCTTCAATAGCTCGTTGATGCGATAACCCGTGGGATAATTTGTTGGGAATTCCTTCGGGCGTGAACGTCGGCAGAGGGTGTACATCCAATTTCGCTTTGTTTTCGAGCACCCATAAGCGTCCCAAAATCATGTCATGATCTAGTTCTTTGACAATGTGGAACTTGCTGTGCGTTATAGCGTCTCCCATCTTGATCTCTAGGTTGATGTAGCCATGCGCATTCAAAGCCTCTCCTCTCAAGCTCTTAATCACAGACGGGGAATAGGTAGCGTCTTGTTTTGTAAATCCGGCTGCCTTTAGTGTCTTGAAAGTAATGATGTTGTGGTCAGAGGTCGTGTCGATGAGCGTGTCGTCAAATTCATTACCTCTTAAACGGGACGTGGTCAGCAGTCCCTAGTTCTCCGCTTCGCCTATTTGGGAAGCTTGGGCCCTTGGCGTGGATTCCGAGGAGAGAAAAAGACGTTTGCCGGATACAACACGATTGAGAGCTGCGAAAATATCTTGGCGCTGAACCTTGGAAAGATAGAGAATTTCGATACATGTCGCATCATGGATTGTACAAGTCTCGTGTACGGAGTCCCCGCAGGAACCGCAGCTTTCTTATTGGGAGTGGGTCTCGATGCACTCTTTCGTCTCCTAGTTGGAGTTCTCCTGCTTCTATCCTTTCTTTGAAAATATGCTTTAGTCTGTTGCAATCGCTAGTCGGTTGGTGAACGAACCTGTGGTAATGGCAGTATTTGGGGTTCGCCATCTCAGCCTCAGTTGGTGGCCGTCTGAGCGGTGGAAATCTGATGACATTATCTTGAACCCAGGCTTCTAGGAGGTCATATCACCTCCTCGATGGGGAATGGGAAATCAAGGGTATTTCCTTCGGTCTCACGATGCTGCACAGGAGTTTTAGTGACGATCTTCCGTTGCGAGGGTTCCCGTTGCGCCGGCGCTTCGCGTTTCGGCTGGTGGCTCGTAGTTGCGGCTTTCCTTTTTCCTCTTTCGTTTACTATGTTCACGGAGGATGAGCCGACATTAAATTGTTTGCTGATGAGGCGTCTACTCCCGCGGGTTTCGCGCACGTCTTGATTCGAGTTGGCCTAGTTCTTTCCGAATGTCTTGGTGCTGTTGTTGCAGATCGTCTGGCGGCTTCATGGAGTTCGGAGAACGTTTGGAAACGTAAGTTTTCTAGCAGGGCGCGGTAGATTGGAACCATACCATTGATGCATGCGTTCACCAATTGTTGCTTGGTCACGTTTGGGTCGTGACAGTCGAGTGCTTGAACCCTGAACCTTTTGACGAAATCATTCGGATGTTCGTTATCCCATTGGTACATTCTTCCGAGGTCCGAAAAAGTAACTTTTTCAGACACGAAGAAGTATTTCTTGTAAAACGCAGTGACCATGCTACTCCAGTTGGGAATGCTGCTTGGTGGGATGCTGTTGTACCATGTATATGCCCTTCCAGTAAGTGATTTTGAGAATTCTCTTAAACGAAGAACGTGATTATATTCATGTTCACCTAGGGATTCCAGGAAACGAGAAACATGCTCACGTGTATTCCCGGTACCATCGTACAGGGTAAATTGAGGAGAAGAGTACCCCCTTGGGAGAGGGATTCTCTATATTTCGGATGGGTAAGGGGGTTGGTGATGATGCACGTCCAACTCACCATTCTTGATTCGGTTGCGGAGGAGTTGTTCCAAATCTTCTCTCGTGACAAAGTTGGGTGGCTGATTTTTTTCCAACGGGATTCTAGTGCGAGTTTCCTCATCCATGGAGGCGTGCTCCGCCGAGGTGCTGGCGTCGGGGTTGTTGGAGACGTTCCTAAATGGCTCTGGAGGGCGCGACTCACGTGGTAGTCGTTCTGTCAGGGTCTTGAGAAAGATGAGTACCTCCTTCTGCGTTGAAACCAAATCGTCTCCGGGCTCGGCGAGCATCTCTTGTCGTTCCATCAGATCAGCGATGGTGACGTAAGGGCGACTTCCTCTTGTCCCTCCGGTTTTATTCTCGTCCCGTCGGCGGGGTAGTTGGGATCTTGGTCGTGGTCGGAGGCGCCATGCTAGACGAAGCATTTGGGGTCGTGGCGGCGGATCTAGCCCTGGTGACTGGTGGCGCGACACCCGAAAAGATATTTTCGTTGCCGTGATTAGAGGGTTGTGTAGAGACGCTAGAGGAGGCAGCGGCACTGGCCCTGGTGATTGACGGTGTTACACTTGAGAGAGTGCATTCGATGTTGCTGTTGTCAGCCGGTGACGTAACAACGTTATTGGGAGAGATGCTAACATCGGGGGTGCGTTCTGTGTTGGTGTTCTCGGCAGCCGCTCCGGACCTGAGTTCCACCATGTTGGGATTTGACGTTCGGGAAACGAAATTAGGAGTCGGAGTTGGTATTGTAACCGATAGATCAATCCTCCCCTCGTGGTCGCCAATTGTTTATGGGTGCAAATCGTTTCGCCGATTTCGGTAATTTGGTAGGTGAGTGAGAAACTGGTTCAAACCCTAAACAAATGTGCTGCACGTGAGCACTTTATAGATTCGAGAGATCAATGCCGCACAAGTCCGGCCTAAACCAAGAAATGGTCGTTCCAGACTTGCTTCGGTCACAAAGTGGAGGAGAAGGGTTGATTTGGGGAGGGAAGCAAAGAAAGGTGTTGAGACCAGAATAATTCTGGGATGGTAGTATCTCGACTTGTATCAGAAAGTAAAAGCTTGGGAAGCTTGCAAGAGATGAAAGCTTTTGGGAAAGCTTGCAAAGTTGCCTTTCCGAGAGTGTAGTATTTTTCTCCTGACCGAGACTTGTTGTCTGGTGGAAATAGGTAAGACCTATTTATACAAGTCGAGATTGAAACGTACCCTGGCCTCATGAAGGAAGAGAGTAAAGGGTGAAATAATGGGAGGAGGTGGTAACCGCATGGTGTTAATGGGTGAAAACGTTTTTACCATTATTTCCTCATTTATTTGACCGCTTTATTCCTTTTCACGCTTTCTTAATGTGAGCGTAGTGTACGCAAGTCAGACCGCCAAACCAAAACCCCTGAAAGCATCCCCCAGTTTGTGTTGATATCTCGAGAGTTGGTTGCATCTTGAGTGCAAGTGGCGCTGCTAGTGGCGCGTGTGACATGTGCCATTGGCAAGTGCGGAATGCCCTTGTTGCGGGTTGTACCTCGAGCGCAAGTGGCAATGCCAGAGCTGCTAGTGGCGTGCGTGGCATGTGCGGAATGCCTTGGTGGTAGGTTGTACGTTGAGTGCAAGTGGCAATGCCAGAGCTGCTAGTGGCGTGTGTGGCATGTGCCAATGGCATGTGCGGAATGCCTTGGTGGTAGGTTGTAGGTTGAGTGCAAGTGGCAATGCCAGAGCTTCTAGTGGCGTGTGTGGCATGTGCCAATGGCATGTGCGGAATTCCTTGGTGGTAGGTTGCATGATTTGCAAATTAGGCTACCAGCGTGGGTTTTGGCATGTGCCAGTGGCGCGTATGGTCGAATTGGCCTAGGTTGCACGGCTTGCAATTTAGGCTACCAGCGCGCATTAGGTCCACGACTAGGTGATGAAGGCTACCAGCGAGTGTGTTGGCATGTGCCAATGGCATGCGTGGCCGTTAGGGCCGTGGCCTTGGTAGGAAAAGCTACCAGCGAGCATGTGATAAGCACGTGAGTGCGACACAATTGTACCCATAATTACATTAGATAGGCTTCATTATTTTGCTAATAATATTGTTTTAGTGCTTTTGTAGAAAGTACGAGCAAATCCGGTCATCTAAAAATAAACGCAGACAAATAAATACGCATCTCATGCAAAAAGCACCATTATCGGCTCACGGCACATCGTAGATGCGGCTTACTTGGGATGAATTTAAGGTTGTAGAATCTCATCTTGTATTTGACGGTGCGGAAAGGATATATTTTAATCAATAAATTCAAAGATATTGTATACTAAAGAGCTGGCTGGGAAGGAATGTTTTAGAGCAAGTGGCGACAAAAGAATCATTTGGCAGGACTGACCACATGCAACTGAGTCTCATATATTTGGAAAGAATGAAAATATATTACCCTTGTTGGTTAGTTTAATTTGGAAAGTGGACTTAATTGGCTGCATGGTGGAGATTCCCTTGCAAGAGACTATTATGGGTGATTTAAAGAGAGAATATAATTTGCATGGCACTGATTTATGGCAGTAAAATATGAGATATCTTTCCCCCCTTGTGTGGCACTGATTGATCATTAGAATATTATTTTAAGGCATGAATATCATGGATTGATGGGGTATTATTTGGAGGATCTCTTGGAATGGAATAATAATGTCAACATAATGATTTAAAAAGGAGAGGCGCAGCTAAGATTCCTTGGAAGGTTGGTGACAGAAACTTGAGAAGAAGAGGAGGGCACCGCATAGTGTTTTGGAGCATAAGAAAAAGAGACGACGCAGAGGACTTTGGTTTGAGCGTTTCTCTTTTGATTATTATTTTTATGGGTTTTAAGAAATCCATTTCTATGTATTGCTAGATTTCATAAATGGGGTTTTTATGGATTGAAACCACTTTGGGGTATTAGACTATTTTTAATTAAATTGAATTATCAAGTAATAGACCATTATGATTTGAATTGATTAATATTTGAATATTGTTTATTTGATTGATTGAAAAATGAGTTGTTGCATTGCCGGTTCTAGAAACCTTTGTACGTAATTGGTATAGTCTTACAAATATTTTTGGTCTCATTGTTTGATAGTCCATACTTGGGTTAAATCCTTTGATGGGTTATGCTTAGAATAGTCAAACAAAATTTGTGAATTAATATTTAGTTTCGTACAATTTTCTCACTGATGCAATTTGATAGTGCATGATTGGATTTATTCTTTTGATGCACTATGCTTAGGGTATACCAGTGACATTTGCGATTCTATGCTTATAATAGGTGATGTCAATAGAACGAAAGATAAACAAATATTCAGAATTATGTTTCATTTCAGTAATTAAATAGAAGTAGTGGTGGATATCATAAAACCCTGGTTACCGACTCTCATATCCCTGGTTAGCGTCTTTCCCATTGAATTAGTTTAGTTTACTTTTCTTTGTTTGATACTTGAAAATCCAAAAACATCATTGTCGGTTAATTTATTAGAGATATTGGTTACAGTATTTCCACCGCTCCTCGTGGGAACGACCCGTACTTGTCGTTGTATGCATTGTAGACACCGTGTGATTGCGGTTATTACAAATAGGCATCTCCGGATCCTATCAGCATGTTGGCATGTGCCAATGGCATGCGTGGCCGTTAGGGCCGTGGCCTTGGTAGGAAAAGCTACCAGCGAGCATGTTGGCATGTGCCAATGGCATGCGTGGCCGTTAGGGCCGTGGCCTTGGTAGGAAAAGCTACCAGCGAGCATGTTGGCATGTGCCAATGGCATGCGTGGCCGTTAGGGCCGTGGCCTTGGTAGGAAAAGCTACCAAATGAGCATGTTGGCATGTGCCAATGGCATGCGTGGCCGTTAGGGCCGTGGCCTTGGTAGGAAAAGCTACCAGCCGAGCATGTTGGCATGTGCCAATGGCATGCGTGGCCGTTAGGGCCGTGGCCTTGGTAGGAAAAGCTACCAGCGAGCATGTTGGCATGTGCCAATGGCATGCGTGGCCGTTAGGGCCGTGCCCTTGGTAGGAAAAGCTACCAGCGAGCATGTTGGCATGTGCCAATGGCATAGCGTCTTGGAAATATGGCTTGTGTACGTGTTGGCATGTGCCAATGGCGCGTACGGCCATGTTGACCTAGTTGCACGTCTTTGCAAGCCTAGGGCGCTATATTTGGCATGTGCCAATGGCATAGTGGCTTGGAAATATGGCTTGTGGTACGTGTTGGCATGTGCCAATGGCACGTACGGCCATGTTGACCTAGTTGCACGTTTTGCAAGCCTAGGGCGCTATATTTGGCATGTGCCAATGGCGTAGCGGCTTAGTTTGGCATGGTTGCCAATGAGTGCGATATGTAGTTTGGTTTTGGCGTCGCCCATGGTGCGCGTAGCATGTCGGCTTGGTTTTGGCGTCATTGCCATGGTGCGATTAATGTGCGGCTTGGTTTGGCATTGTTGCCATGGTGCGCAGTGTGCGGCTTGATTTGGCATTGTTGCTATGGTGCACATTGCGCTTGGTTTGGCATTGTTGCCATGGTGCGCGTGCAGCGGCTTGGTTTGGCATTGTTGCCATGGTGCGCGGTGCGGCTTGGTTTGGCATTGTTGCCATGGTGCGCGGTGTGCGGCTTGGTTTGGCATTGTTGCCATGGTGCGCAGTGTGCGGCTTGGTTTGGCATTGTTGCCGCGTGGTGCAGCGTGCGGCTTGGTTTGGCATTGTTGCCGTGGTGCGCAGCAGCGGCTTGGTTTGGCATTGCTGCCGTGGTGCGCAGCAGCGGCTTGGTTTGGCATTGTTGCCGTGGTGCGCAGTGTGCGGCTTGGTTTGGCATTGTTGCCATGGTGCGCAGCATGTGCGGCTTGGTTTGGCATTGTTGCCATGGTGCGCAGTGTCATTGGTTTTGGAATTAGGGTTACGTGTTTAAAACCCTAATGCGGTATTTTGAAAAATACCCCTATTAATTATTTACACCTGAGTTAAATGCTCTTAGTTAATGTGTTGCGGGTAACACTAGGTCATGGGGTTTTACGATTTTACCCTTTGTTTAAAAACCACCATCAACACCTATATAAAGGGTTGAATAAATTTGTTAAAGGGGAGATCTTTTTCGGAGTGTTAGACAAGTCATTAGGAGAGAGAAAGTTTGTGGTGATTGTAATCTCTTTAGCTCTTTTCTATTTTATCTTGTAAACATTCAAGGAATTAATCAATAAAATCATTGTTATTCATCTTCAAATGTCTTAGTTGTGTGAATTATTGTGAGGGGTGTAGTGTAGGATTTCCTGCAACTACATATTGGCGCTAGAAACAGGGACAAAGTAAGGATTGACATCGTGATTTGAAAGAATTTGGAGTAGAAGGGAAGGAATTTCATATAATTTTCAACAGTTTATCAAAATTAAGAAATGGCTAGAAGGAGAAATGCATCCGAGCAACCAACAACTGTTAGAAGGAGTAGGAGACTTGCCTGAGAA
>JAJJWW010019330.1:0-97427 GCA_023531295.1 Papaver armeniacum | reverse complement strand
GCATTATTTGCCATTGTCACGGAGGTGCGGCTAGCATGGTTGGCATGCTTTGGCGCATTTGGTGTGGCTAGCATAATTTTCCATTGGCACAAAGGTGCGGCTAGGTTGGGCTAGGTGTGGGTGGCATGATTTGCCATTGGCACGGAGGTGCGGCTAGCATGGTTGGCATGCTTTGGCGCATTTGGTGTGACTAGCATAGCTAGGGCCAAGGCAGTGAGTGCGTTTGGCATGGCGCGGCTAGCTTGGGCTAGGTGTGGTCGGCATGATTTGCCATTGCACGGAGGTGCGACTAGTATGGTTGGCATGCTTTGCGCGTTTGGTGTGGATGACATGATTTTCCATTGGCACGGAGGTGCGGCTAGCATGGTTGGCATTCTTTGGCGCGTTTGGTGTGGTCGGCATGATTTGCCATTGGCACGGAGGTGCGGATAAGATGGTTGGCATGCTTTGGCCCGTTTGATGGTGTGGCTGGCATGATTTTCCATTGGCACGGAGGTGCGGCTAGCATGGTTGGCATGCTTTGGCGCGTTTGGTGTGGTTGACATGATTTGCCATTGGCACAGAGGTGCGGCTAGCTTGGGCTAGGTGTGGCTGGCATGATTTGCCATTGGCACGGAGGTGCGGCTAGCATGGTTGGCATGCTTTGGCGCGTTTGGTGTGGCTGGCATGATTTTCCATTGGCACGGAGGGGAATTAGGGTTTTGTTCGTTGTAACCCTAATTTGAAAAAATACCCCCTATTAATTACTAACTACATGCATTAAATGTTCTAATAAATGTGTCATCGGTGACATTAGGTTATTTGGGGTTTTACGATTTTACCCTTTGTTTAAAATCCACCATCAACAACCTTCCTCTGCGGTTCTAGCGAACCATAAATTGTTGAAAGAGCTTCCTTCGGGCAAGCGAAAATCCTCTAGCTTGGATGCATACCGTCTCCAGAAAAAGGAGCAAAGGTCGAAAAATCGTGCAGGTGGCTTCCAATCGGATTCGACAGCTCTTGTGTCTTTTAGTTCTTTCAACACGCAGGTGTGTATGATTCCCTCACTGACTTGGCTGAATGAGTTTTCCATTTCGCCACTGAATCCTCTTTTTTTTTTTTTTTTTTTTTTTTGACTCAGGGGCTTGGTAACTCGAATATCTTTGCCAGACTTGCCCATGGCCAAAAAACGGCGCCTCTTGAGAAAGGAGGAAATGAGACTGAATCTCTTGAAGAGGAAGAAAGCTCGAGATCCGGTGATGAGAGGAGAACTTCTGAATATAACAACGAGTCTTCTTCCAGTGGACCCACAAATGAGTCGGTGAGTTTTCCACATTTTTCTCTTGGATTATTTATTTATACCGAATAAATGATAAATTGGTGATATTTACAGGAAGAGGCTGATTCCGAAAATTACTCTGAGATGGAGATCCACGACAATGAAGGTGTAACAGTGTCTCTAGTCATGGAAACCATACCTGTTAGTAACCCTGAGATGGAAACTGATCGTCGTGAAGACGCTGATGTGCTTCAGATGATGGAAAACGCCCCCACGGCTGCGGGCGCGATTGTATCCAAAGAATCCTTGTTGTTCGCGGGATCGACTGCAGGCGCCACTTTCGACCCTCCATTCTTGATTCCTCATGAAGATCACGTGTTGATTGGAGGCTTAAGTGTACCGGCTAAGCATGAGGAGTTGTATACTAGAATATAGGAGAGATATGGACACATCGCAACAGCCAAGAAGATCACTAGCCGGTTCGCGTTGGTTAAGCGGGTGGAAGAAATATTATCTTCAATTCGTGATATGCGCAAGGTGACTAGTCACACCGTTTCTGGAGTTGTAATCTCAAACTGGTAGTTCCACTGGGATATATGTGTAAACTTTGAGTTTAACGCTTCCTGGTTCTGTGAGGGATTTTCCGAGATCCAAAGGCTGCAGGCTGAAGCAGTTGATGGTCCTTCCGCGGATTTAATTAATCAACAGGAGGTAGAAGTCGAGAAGTTTTCCCAGGAATTGAAGCTGAAGCAGGCGGCTCTTCAAAGTATGAAGGACATTTTTTCCAAAAAGAACGAGCCGTTGTTAGGCAACTTTCCTTGAATACTTTTATTTTCTGAACTTCTTTTCTTATGTATTTTTTTTTGAAAGGCAAAAGAAACGCCTAGTTTATGGTATGGTTTTCAGGTTTATGGATTGATAGATGATTGCTTTTTATAAGAGTTTTTGGATTATTTTTGGAGTAATGGCTTTTTGATCAATTGATATGTCAAAATCTGAATTACGAATGTAAGTAGCAAAATCATTCAGGATCGTTAACGTTGCATGAGAAAGGAAGAGATATGAAATCTTGGGATAATTGGGTCATCGGCTTCCATGATAAATGTGAAAATCTAAAAATAGGTCGTGTAAACATCATCTGGCAAACTTACTCGCTTTAGGGTCTTTCACCTGAACTGAGTCTTCAGGTAGTAAATCTGAGTCTTTGCGTAATGCCCTTCTTGCCATGAGAAGTCCCCGGTCGTTCTTTATTGTCGGTGGAACATCTTTATGTCGATCCGTAGTAAGATGGAGAATCTCTAGTCCCCAGACGCAATTCTCCTGAAACCCCTCTTTTCTTGGACGATGTGCTTCAAAGTATGGCATTCGCTGGTAGTATGATGGGAACGAGAGTTGAATTCGTAACCGAGAGATTAATCTCCCATTGTGGTCGCCAATTGTTTGAGGGTGAAAACCGTTTCTGCTGATTTTGGTAATTTTGGGTGTGTGTAGGTGAGAAACGAATCTAAACCCTAAACAATGTACGGCATGGGAGTACTTTTGATTCGAGAGATCAATCTGTACAATCCTGGTCTAAACCAAAAAATGGTCGTTCCAGGCTAGCTTCGGTCACAAAGTGAAGGAAAAGGGTTGGTCTTAGGGAGGGAAGAGAGGAAAGTGTTGAGACCAAAATAGTTGATTCTGGAAGTGTGGGCGTTTTGTGACTTGTATCAGAAAGTTGAACTAGCTAGCTGGATGAAAAGCTATCAGATGATTTTTGGATGTTTATTGTTCTCTTGAACAAAACTTGTTGTTTGGTGGAAATAGGTGAAACCTATTTATACAATTCATAGTGAAACGTACCTTGCTCTCGTAGGAAGTGGAAACGATTAAGTGGTGGAAGAAAAGAGTAACGTGTAACTGTTAGACGTTATGCTTCCATGATGAGGGAAGTGAATTCGTGTAACCTCCAGTCATTACGCTTCCATGATGAAGGAAATTAATTGTTTACACCGTTACTTTTTCACCACCACTAATTATCCCACTTCACGACACTTTCTTATAACGGGCGCATTGCACGCCGCACGCTGTAAACCGCAAGACCAATACCCTGATGAGCATCCCCCAGTTTATGACATATTTTGATGTCTCAAGTGTTTTTGTGGAAAACATGTAGCACTTTCCTACGTTTTGCAAGTTAAAATAGAGAGGTTTGCCGCAGGTAAATAGCATGTGATGCTAGGCTCGTTTTGGCTAGTTGCCTAAAACTTGTCGCGAGCTTACCGGTTTGGTGGCGAACTTCGATGGCCGAGATCGCATCTTATGAATAAGGGTAGCCATTGATTGTGGCTACCTTTTGTTGGCGCCTGACAATGGAGCAGTAGCATTGCGGCATAACTTGTGCATGCCAGTGGCACGATGGTGCAAGTGGCGCCTAGCGTAGCCATGGTCGTTGGGTTTAGGCGGTTGGTCGCCTAAGAGTCGCCACAAGTCCATCAGTTCAGTAGCGAACTTGGATGGCTGAGATTGCATCTCATGAAGAATGATGGCCATTGATTATGGCCACATCTTATTTTATAGCGAAGTGGCGTCAGCCACATGCTAATGGTATGCCAGTGGCGTAGCCGTGGCATAGCGGCATGCCAATGGCGTAGCCGTGGCATAGCGGTATGCCGGTGATGTTGCGGTATGGCCAAAGCTAAAAATTGGCTCCGTGGCCAAAGTTAGGGTTTGGCGTCGTAGAAGAATTCGCTGTGGAAGAATTAGCCGTGGAAGAATTAGGTCTTGGCGTGGCCAAGGTGCCGTGGAAGAATTCGCAGTGGAAGAATTAGGGCTTGGCGTGGCCAAGGTGTCGTGGAAGAATTAGGGCTTGGCGTGGCCAATGTGCCGTGGTAGAATCAGGGCTTGGCGTGTCCAAGGCTTGGTTTTGGCGCCGGGGAAGAATTAAGGCTTGGCGTAGCCAAGGATTAGTTTTGGCGCCGTGGAGTTGGACCCACATGTGGCGTGGAAACATTGGCCATGTTGCCACGCCAATCCCATTGTTCCGGGAAACGCTATTTGGCTTTGGTAGCAATTTGCCCGAATTAGGGTTTGGCATGTCGAAACTCTATTTAGTGCACGTGGCATGCGGCATGGCGCTACTTTTGTGCAAACGGCGCCATGGCTATGCCAAAGGAACTATGGCAAGGCCATTGTGTAGAAACGGCCATAGGAGTAGGAATTGCCGTGGGTGGCTATTTATGGCAGGTTTCCACGAAGTGGCATGTTTGCGAGGTAGCATGTTGTGAAGTTGGCATGTTGCGAAGTTGTCGCGGTAGAGTGGCATGTTGGCATGCCGACCAATATGTTGTTGTGGTAGGGCGCGTTTGGCTTATCAGTTTAGCAAGGTGGCGCGGCAGGGTGTGTTTGGCCTTTAACGTATGGTGGCAAGTTTAGAGCAACTTGATTGGCCACAAAAGGGGGCAGGGCAAACACAAGGCGCGACCACACTTATGGTGAGAGTGTGACGGCTTTGGCGCGTTCTGATTGGTCGATTAGAAGTGGGGTCGGCAAGCATGGGCCCGGCCACAACTTGTGTGCGTGTGGCGAGTTTAAAGCGACCTGATTGGTTGAGAGAAATAGGTTCGGGGCGTGGCTAATGGCGCTAGCTGGCCTAAGGCATAGCCATGCCTCTCTTTGCTGCTGCGGATCCCTGTTTTCTTATTCTGGGCGAGGTTCTGCACCTGCTAATCCATGGTAAATTAATTACTTAGGCTTAATTTTGACAAGCAAGGTCTGGTATATTGCGCGAGGCGTGAAACCCTAACTTCTGTAAGTTAGCCAGGACGATTGATTGAGTTCTATGTGTTGACACAGAGTTCTTTTAAGTTCATTTCCAGAGAGCAGCATGCTTTTCTGATTTGAATACCTTATGCAAAGACCTTATCCTTGATACTTGGAGATTCGTGCTACTCTGATGCGAGTGAACACAAATCGTCATGCCATATCAACATTGAGGGTTCATCCGGAGAACATAGCATAGAAGGCATTCAGAGGAACTTATATTAAGTGAATATACGCGAGGCGCCGAAATTTACAGAACATCTGGGATGGTTGCTACATTCGCCAGTCAGGATAAATTTCATGTAAGTGTATTGAGTGGCTCAATAAGTATGCCAGTTGAGAGCTTAGCACACGTGGCTTTGTTTCCTTGCAGAGTGACGTCACATCAGATGCAAGGTTTTACGATTTTAACAATAATCTAAAAACCACCATCAACAATCCTATAAGATGTCTTGCTCCTGCCTTCTCCTCCCTGGGGACTTTCTTGAAGGTCTGAGAAGTCTACATAAATTCGAGGTCTCACAGCACGGCCATCCTACCACAAAATCAATAATATAATTAAGGTGTGATTATCATGATTTTGCTAAAATCATAAGGGAAATACTTACCTATGTAGCATCTGGAGGCATTTTCCTTTTGTCACCACTGGAAAGGTATCTCAACCTTGGTCGATCAGAAATCATGTCAGAGGAAGGAAACTCTCGTACGGGAGACTTAACATCCATCGCAAACTTATAAAAACTCTCAAGTTGTTGACGCCAGAAGTCTATGTAACCCGGAGTTACGAAGGTAGCTCGGTCAAAGCATGGAAATAATAATCATTTACTTCCACACGTGTGCAATCTAAGTGAGCCTTCAGATGCTCAACTGATGACTTGTTCATTCGATGACCTGTAATACAATGATCGACACCCATTTGTCGAGCTGCTCTATCGATGTTATATTCTTCTACCTGGAATTCTCCGTGCATTACTGATACTAAGTAACCAGGAGTGCAACTCAATATAAAAGATCTCTCTCCGTCACTCAGACCAGCACCAGTTCTCAACGTGACGTTCTTTTCAACAGTATTGAAGGTGATCAATTGTGAGAAAAGAGAAGGAACTGACACCCAGGGGCGAAAGTTGAACTTAGATTCGATGTCTAAAATGCCAGTGAGGCATATCTTTTATTATGGTTACTTTGTAGACCAACACATAATCCTGGCATTATTTTTCTCGAGGAAAGCATGACGAGTATCAACATTGGGTCCCTTGTAAGACGCTACGAGAAATTGGAGCATAACTCTCAAGATGCTCCTACATCAAAGCTTGGAGAAACATAGTATTAGCATATGTTTCGACTTTCATAAAGTCGTTGGAGATACTGGAGTCTATAACTAAGGAGTCTAAATTGGCAAATAGTGAACCCAAAAATAGACTACCAATGGGAAGTTTCTCACCTTTAGCCATCTTTATGGTGAAAGGAATCAAAAATGGCTTCAACAAATGTCCATTATTTTCAAGAATGTCTCTGGAGAGCCACAAGCATAAGAAAGCAGCAATGGTTAAAGTACCATCAACAGGTTCTTCAGGAACTCCATCTCTCGGCCACCAGTATCTCAACCATTGAGCATAGCAAATTTTGGGCGACTCGTTGAATTTGTGCATTTTAGCTTCCAATACATTAGATATCGCATTCTCTTCTGCTGAGAGCTCTTCAGGGAAATTTCCAGTAATTGGAAGATGCAACAAAGCGACCACATCTTCTAAAGTAATGGTGAATTCTCCCTATTTGCATATGAAAGTGTGAGTAGGAATGCTCCAACGAGCAAGTAAAGCCACGATACCTGGTATATCATGATTGATGATTAAATCCCCATCAGCTTGAATAGCTCGTGTCACCTGTGCACGATCCAACATGGTCCTTACACGACTATGACCCAGCATATGTCTTGCCCATCCAGAGAAATGTGTCAGAGGCTTCCGGGAAAGTTTGAGTTCCACATGTGAAGCCAAATAGTGTTTCCCTTGCAAACAGAACCGAGTTATTGCTGAAGGAGATACCAACTTGTTCTGAGTAGTGCTCCTGGGATTTATAAGTAGCCGAAACGAAGAACCTAAGGGACGTTTTTCGGGCCTTTATAGATACACAAAGAATTTGTCCTCAACATTTGGAATGTTTTTAGTTTTGGGAGTTTCCTCTTTCTCCTGGGAAGTCCTAGAATCATCATTTCTGGAAGAATCATCATTTCCGGAAGACGCGTCTGTAGAAACATCCTCTCTAGGAGTTTCCTCTCTTGAAACATCATCTTCAGAAGCGCTACCACGGGACTGAGTCATCTTTGCAAAGTTGTTGTGACATACATACACAAATCTCGTCAACCCAATGGAATTAAAGCAATGGAATAATTATGATGCTCGCATCTACAAAAAATGGTAATCCTCCATTCTTACCTATTATTTACGTTTCACGAACTTAGTGATAATAATGTAAAACTTTGAAAGTCTTGCTCACTCCTTCAAACCTCGCGAAGACGAGCAAAATCTATCATTCAAAAGTCGACACTTTGACTTTTCACGGAACTATGAATAATTCACATAACCCTTCATGTGAACATGCACTCGATTTTACGTGTACATACACTACAAATTCACGAATTTATGAAAATATTGTTTGCTTCCAACAATTATTCATAAACCAAAATTTGATTTTTTTTCAAACAAAGTGTGAATAAGTCACGTAATTTAAAAAAAAAAAATTGTGAGCTGATAACTCACGTAAATTTTATAAAAAAAAAAAACTTATTTTGCTCAAACGAGCATTTATTTATGAAACAAAGGTATTTTCCATTTTTGCAAAGGTCCACTTATTCCAAATAAAATTTTGAAAGTTCACAAACAAAATTTTATCATGAAGTGCAGGTCTATTTCAAAAAATATCTTGGGATTATTGCTTATTACTTTAACTACGAACGTACTTACGAACCTAAAGGTATTTGTGTGAAGAATTCATGCTTTGAAAGTAAAATTTTGATTTTTATGAAACTTCATAAGCAAATTTTATCTACTGCAACTAAATCATGTCTATTCAAAGATTCATGTATCTCTTTCATATTAGGGATTATTGCTAGTTTCTTAAACTAATGAACGAACGGGCATACGTTTTCTAAAACAACTTTCATGAAACCTACGTCTTCATGCATACATGAAATTTTGTTTTGAACAACTCATGGAAAACTCTTGAACTCATAGCAATCAAAAAAATAAAAAACTTACTTGTCAACGGGCGCCGGAAGTTGGCTGACGGTGGGTGGAACGTCGGCGACGACTAGATTTCCGGCGAACAAAAAAAATCTGCTCGTGAAGAAGAGAGGGAAAGGGAGCTGGTCGGTCACTAATTTTTTTTTATTAGGGTTCTTCCCTTTTATATTAATTTTATTTCCAAAAACCTAATAAAATAAGGATTTCCTTTTTTAGGCTCGGCCCATAAGTCCTAAACTGACCAGAACTGAGCCTCTGGACGTCCAAGTCAGCAGTGCCTCATCTCTCCGTGCTCACGGGATGACACTCTATCATATTGATCAGGGTATTTATCTGTGCATTTGCTCGTACATGACACCATTGGAGCAAATCGAGGATTCTGAGAACACCTTTGTACGACCGAGTTCAACCATTGATCTCGTCGACTGAAAATCACCATCTAATGCTTACTGCGAAACATGACTATCCCTCACTAAGCAGGGGACTTAATGTTGATGGTGGATTTTCGACAAAGGTCAAAATAATAAATCATGATACTGCATGTTTTTGACACGGCTTCAGGAACG
The DNA here is from genome assembly GCA_023531295.1 of Papaver armeniacum. NCBI lineage: Eukaryota > Viridiplantae > Streptophyta > Magnoliopsida > Ranunculales > Papaveraceae > Papaver > Papaver armeniacum. The sequence continues at coordinate 88,560 of JAJJWW010019330.1, read as the reverse complement.
CATGTCGATTCGTATTTTATGAGCCATGATGAATATGTTTCTCGAAAGGCCTCCACTAGCTGAGCGTTCGATTCCTCGCATTTCATCATGCCCTCTATGTAGAATAACATAATTGGGCGGTTCTCCGTAAGATTGAGAACATGAATGCCTTCAGGACGTCGGTGATACCCGTTGTTCCCTGACTACATAGAGATACCCCCATCTATATAGAAGAACGATTGGGCGGTTCTCCGTGAGATTGAGAGCATTAACGCCTTCAGGACGTCGGTGACACTCACGGTTCCCTGACTATGTAGAGAGACCGTGTATAGATCCAGGCGGTTCTCCATACATGATTGTTGAGAGGGAAAAATGCCTTCATGACATCGGCAACACTCGCTGTCTCCTAACTATGCACCTTTCAGAACGGGTATGATGCTTTAACTGGCTAATATCCCTTCTGCAATAGATTAATTTTATTGTGCCATGCACCACCTAATTCCTAGAAGATAATCTATTTTATCTCATTACTCCGATTTCATGATCGAATCCACGGCTGATCTCATGGAATGGTAATAGATAATCTCATTACTCCGATTTCATGATCGAATCCACGGCTGATCTCATAGAATGGTAATAGATAATTTTATTAATCCGATTCTGTGGTCGAATCCATGATCCCATGGAATGATAATACTTGTTTTATTATTTTGAATTCATGGTCGAATCCACGGCTGATCCTATGGATTGATAATAAAAAACTACTCACTTTTATTACTCGGTTTCATGAATCATTCTCCATTGAATTTCATGAATTAGTAATAAATACTCAACAATCGGGCATCTAGGACTATCACTGAGTAAGCCCCATAAAATGGCGTAAGTGTATTCAACAATGATGCACGAACGAGCATCCGAAAATATGGACAAATGAGGAATCCTACACAAAAAAGGAGAGAGAAAATAATACTCCCCCCGTCCCTAATTAGTTGAGCTACTTGGTTTTAAATTTTGTTACTATAAGAAATATGTATAATTTGATAGTCATGTTTATATTCTTTACATAGGTGTTTTAAAATGCTTTCAATGGTATAAAGTTTACGAAAAACCGTGGTATAGTTTAAGAGATAAATCATTTCGAAGTTTTACAAGTTATTATTCATAAGGGCATACTTGTAAAAAATACTTAAACATATTCCCCTTCTTTCATTGCCTTAATAATTGTGCAAACTACAAATGGCTCAACTAATTAGGGACGGAGGGAGTATAAAAATAATAAAAGAGGCGTCTAGGGACCGGGCTCACCGGCCGGTCGGTCATGCCACCATGGCCGGTCCCACGCCTCTTCCCTTTATTTTTTATTATTATTTTCTTATTTTCATGAACTCATGAAAACTCTTCATTCAAGCAGCTTTCCTTGTTTGAGCAAAACTCACGGTTTCTCCATATTTTCATGGTTTCATGAAAAATAATAAAATAGGGAAAGGTGCTGCGGGACCGGACTACCTAGCCGACCGGCCATGTCCTAGCCGTGGCCGGTCCCACACCTTACAATCCCTAGTCTTTCATAATTATTATTTCCCTCATCTCATGAAACTCCTCCGTTTGAGCAAAAATCATGGTTTCTTCATATTTTCTCAAATATTGCTCAAACCATGAAAAAGCCAAAAACTCAAATGGTCACATGACCGACTAGGCTAATCACGCCAAATATTAAAATATCATTATTTTAATATTTTCCGAATTTTGATCAAACGAGCAAAGTTCTACTTGCTCATTCGAGCAAAATCGAGAATTTCAGTCAAAGATCGAACTCTTCTGAAAATTCAAAATACTGCTCAAACGCACATCAGAAAATGCCGAAACTCTCAGGACTGAGACACGGACATTATGGTGACATGGGCATGCTTCCTTGACCTACTAAGGCCGTCCCTAAGGCTTGCAAAGATCTAGTCCCACACATTCTTATAATTTTGACCTAATTTGCTCAATTGCTCATATTGGGTCCAAACTTTTTCCAACCAACTTGGAATTTGCTTAATCGACCATCATCCGGTCCCACACCCCCTAGGGCCGGTTTCATGCCTTCTTGGCCGGTCCCTCACTTCTCCATAAATTAGGTTTTATTACCTAATGCTCAGACGAGCACTATTTTAATAAATGATGAAACCGGCATTTAAACATCATTCTCTCACCAATCGGTCAACTCAGAACCCTGGTGCACGCTCACTCTAGCAATTGGGCATCACATGGTCATCCATTATCCCATTGGTCGGTCCCTCCCTCACTCATGACCTATTTTCAGCAATTCATCAATTGACGGACAATTGATCAAAAATTAGGGTTTCGAACAAATGCTTCACAAATCATCATTCTGAGCAAGTTCAAACATTAATAAATTTATGTTGGTCTAGCAATCAACATCTGGATTAATTATATAATATTCGGTGGTCTACCAATATTTTAATTAATATTTTATTGGGTCACGTTACCAATAAATAATTCGTCGAATTGATCAATACTTGCTCAGTTGCTCTAATATTGATTCAACTATCAATATTCAGTAATTTATCAGTAATTCGTCGAATTGAGCAATACTTGCTCAGTTGCTCGAATATTGACTCAACTATCAATATTCAGTAATTTATCAGTAATTTGTCGAATTGAGCAATACTTGCTCAGTTGCTCGAATATTGATCCAACTATCAATATTCAGTAATTCATCGAATCGATGTTCAGTCGTCGAATTTACAATCTTTGCTAATACGTGCAATGTCAACATCATTCAAAGAACCACACGTATCAACAGACATGTTCGATCCATGAGCCACTGAGCATTCGTCACTCATGCTCAATTCAACAAAACCTAGAATCATTGTCTAATCACCAACAACTCTTTGACTAACTAAATACACGTCTGTCATGTAGACTCCACGATTCGTGAGATATCAATCACGTCACATGGGGATATCAATTAGGGTTTTGGTCTGGCGGCCTATGGCACGTGGATTCATCCACGATGAGAAATGTGAGTAAGTCGTGCAACGGTTGATGGAGTTAGCAAAGTAGTGGGTGGACGGTTAACCAAATCTCCGCACGACCTGGAACTGGTTTCACCACGATCTTCCAATTTCCCACTCATTCACTCAAGAAACCTTCACACTTACAGGGATCAGTGTGTTCGTCATTCTGGCAATATAAATAAGTCAAAGATCGAGGACAAAAGACAATCAACATTCGTCTACACAACAACTCGATTGAAACTTATTCACATAACTCAACATTCAACAGTTCATCAATTTTGCAGAAACCTTTAACACATCCACAATCCTTGATCATCATTGATCCCACACAATTCTCAGCTTCCCTCCTACAGATCAACCCATCTCCCTCTTTGTGACCGAATTGACTCTGGAACGACCATTGACTTGGTTTAGGCCTAGGAGTCTTACAAATTGATCTCTCGAATCTAAGCACTCCCTTTGCGGTGCATCGTGCGAGGTTCAAAGAGGTTTGCTCGTTTGAGGAGTCTCATTTGCACGTTCGACTCTTCACTTCCCTAAAAACCAGCAAATCGTTTTTTTCCCCATCTACATCATCTAACTAATTTTTCGTTGCAACTAATAAAACGATGTATTCCCTCCGTTTCAGGAAAAGTGATACTTTCACTTTTCGCATAGTTTTCGAAAATTCAATGCATAATCATTATGCAAACCACCAAAAAGCATGCATAACACATTATGCAACCATATTTTGTTTATGCACCGACTAATTTTCCGTTTCAACAAAAAGAGATACTTTCAATCCGTTTTTCGCAAAAAGAGATACTTTCACCTTTTCAATTTCCCTCCTTTTTGGGAAAAGTGATCACTTTATCAATTTGGCCTATTATTAGGCAAAATAAAACTATGAAAATATCGTTTTCAGCAAACGAAGGTAATATATGCCCTCTACGGCGGAAATTGTTATTTGTTTTGTTTTTTTCGGTCGGCACTCTCCACCGTGGCAGCGGTATTATAGTTATATTTTCTGTCCTTTAATTCCCTCCCAATGAACTGGGTCCTGGGAGGAACTTGCAATCCTTGGCCGACTTAAAATTCTTATAAGTATACAAAAATATAGCCTGCAAAAGACGAATAGGACAATGTGATGGAAATTGTGTGCTTCTATCTATGACATGTATGTATACTGCGTACCATGGATCGTGATAAAATAATTTAATGGACCAATTATTATTATTTTGTTGGGCAAATCTTTGAGACGTGATAATTTGTCAAATTACGAATTCTTTTAGTACGGAATTCAGATTTCTTACTTTTTGTTTCGGTAAATCTTTGTTTATGGTGACATCTCAACAATGACACAGCGATGACATAGTCTCTATTTTCAGCTTAGCCGACACATCTGCTTTGTTTACTTTTATTTTTTTAACGAGGTGCAGGCTATCAGCATTCAGGCGGAGCCAAGGGTTAGTCAACCTTGGCTCCGCCCCCTCTAAAATCTGCAAAACTATAAAAACACCCTTAGTCTTATGATGTAATTTGGATTTAGTCCACCTAAATCTTAATGTTTAGTCCATAATTGTCCAAATTTTTTATTTACTCCCCCACATTTCTGAACTCTGGCTCCGCCACTGTCAGCATTTTAATAAGATGGCTAGGCAATGCCTGACTGAGTCGATCCGCCTACCATTTGTGTTTGGATGATGATGAAAATGAAACGAAAGTCCAAGGAAACATTCGTACCGGTCCTTCCTACCTTGATCCGCTTGTGCCGTTTGAGTGCAAGTAGTGGTTGATGGAATATTTCTCTACTTCACATATTTCAGGGCATCTCCTTGGATCATTTGGCTGTGGTCTTTGGCAGACCAGTCCATATTTCATGTCCTTTAACCCCGTTTTTTCATTAAAATTTTAACTTATGGATTAAAAAAAAATGCATCTAGAGAATGGAAGACAATGGTCTGTTAGCTCAGTTAGTACGGTTAGCTCCGACTGGAATCAGAAAATTTCAATCTAGGAAAGAAAAGTCTCCGTCAGAAAATGGAGATCTCATTCAAAGAGGGCTTGAAAGTGGAAACCTTTTTTTACTATTTTTATATCTTTCAAGACTTTAAGAGAGATGAAGCAGGATAAATAGCCATTTGATGTGTTGCTAACTCAATAATGCTTAGTTTACCGGGGACAAAATCCTGTGTATAATACCGGTAGACACAAATTTTAGTGGGCTCTCTCACACAGGATTCAGTCCCGGTATTTTCTGGTGTCAACATAGCATTACTCCTCAGCTAGTCAGTTGTTAAGAAAAGAATAAACATAGCCGCCAACATAAGTGCACGAATGGATATTTATCGGTCGGTTCTTGATTTTTACTTTAGGGAGTGTCAGAGACAGTTCCCATCAATCAATCCATTCATTGGTCGGTTCTTGATTTCTACTTTAGAGAAGGCCAGAGACAGTTCCCATCAATCAATCAATTTCATAAGACGAAGATGAAAATACACATATAGGAGGAACCTAACTGCTGATTTCAAAATGAGCCACAATTGGAAATGTCAATGTGGTCCACACGATGTTGAGTGTAAAGTGGGTTCAAAGAAAAAACCAATGGGGGCTAAGTTAGGCTCAATTAATTCAAAAATATTTTACAATTGTTCGGGACATACCGTCCACTTGAACCCCGCATATAAGCAAAAATTAGGTGGGTCCCGCCCTTCTGGAGAAAAACGGGGTGGGGGCTGCATTTGGCGTTTGAGCCTATGTGGTTTTTCATTAGTTCAAAAGTGCGATTCAAATAGAAGTTTTGAATATTTTTGAACCCACAACTGGGAGCATGCAAATTAGTTAGGAGATATGAACTATTTTTTTCCCTTTTTTTTTTTTTTTTTTTGATAAATCTCAAATTCATGATAAAATAGAGATTACATGGACTTCAAGAACATCAAAATCAAAGATCGAAATACAATTAAAAGGTATTAACAAAGAGTAATCCGTGAAGAGAAGTAACGAACTACCAATAAGAGTACCAAGCAATCCGAAGATTGAAAGAATGATTATGGGATTGTAATCCAACCATTTTTAACTCCAATTTTCAATCTGCAGTACATTGCAGTCATGGAGATGTTCTGTTCCAGCTGTTTCTCAAGTCGATTGAGATCTGCAGTTTATTTTGCACTAACCTACAACTTTGTTCGATATCCTGGATTGGTCTGCATTTATTTATGAAGTGTTAGGCTTTTCTGCAAGTCACTACAACAAAACACACGTTTAGTGACAAAATTTATGTGACCAATAAATTTTTTTCTACAAATCTAGTTTTTAGGGAGGAATATTTTTTTGGTCACCATATATATTTTTTTCACGACAAACGGTAAATTTTGTCTTTAAAATTGTCACTGAAAAATTTTGTGACCAAATATAGTGACCAATCTTATCTCCGTCTCTAAATTTTCTTTTGTGACAAAATATAGCGACCAACCCTGTCTCCGTCTCTAAATATTTTTTTGTGACGATTATTTCGGTCGCAGAATTGGTTTATACCGACAAACGTAAAATACAGTCTCCAAATATCTTATTGCCAACAATTAGAAACTTTGGTCCCCGAATGTATCTTATCTTGACAAAACTAGTTTGTTGCCGAAATGATTGCATGTTAAATGAGGATTATGCCGTTAGAACTATTACTATCCGAACAAATTGTAGTCACAAAAGGATTGTTTTATAATAACGGAAAAAAATTGGTCCACAAAATTATTATCCCTGACAACGTATAAATTTTGTCCCAATATCTATTTATGCTGACAAAAAATGTTTCGTCACCTAAATGAATGCGAAACAAATCTGAAATTTTGCCATTGTTAGCGGCAAAACATTGTTGTATGCAAATCCGAATATTCAGTGACTGAAAGTGAATTCAAATTCAAATTCAAATCGGAATCGGAATCGGAATCGGAATCCGAATCCGAAACTAAAACTAAAATTAAAATTAGTAATGATGCCAAACGATACAAAACATTCTTAGAATTTTCGTTAGGGTTGTCAATGGATGAATGATGCCATAAAAATCAACCTTGGTTAGGGTTGTCAATGGATGAATATTCAGTCAAATATTTAGAAATCCGTATCCGATAGGTTAAGCGCTATGGATATTCGATAACAAATTATATCCAACAATTTTCTAAGTATTCGGAAAATGGTTGCCTGAATGAGTTTTTATAGCCCTTCACAACCGACACGGAAGACCATAGTACATGAATTTCGCTGCAATTAAGCTATATCGAAGCTAATCTTGCACCATAGTGCTTGGCCTAAGAGATCTAGGTCTTTCAAGAAGGAAAAGATCCACGAGGTGCAAGCAAAATGTTTTTTTTTCATAGTGAGAACCGAACAACAGGCTAAGCTATCGGATGTCGGATATTTATCCGATAATTTTCGGTTCTGACGGAAAATGTTAAAAACCCAATAAAACATGTTCATAATTAAAATTTAAGTTCAATTTCTCAAACATATTGTATCGGATATCAGATATTTTTCCTTACTCTTCTACTCGGCTCTAATATGGTTAGGGTAAATCACAATAATTCCATTGGTTTTTGAAAATTTTGAATTTGGGGCTATTACCACAATCGATAGATAATGAACATCATGAAACTACATTGTACAATCGGTAGATAATAAACATCACGAAACTACCGAACGTGAAAATAGAGAAATTCAAAATTCCATTGGTTTTGAAAATTTTGTTTGGGGCTACTACCACAATCGGTAGATAATGAACATCATAAAACTACCGATTATGTTTGTGTAAAGAATTTGAAAATTTAAGAATTTTGGCAAAATATAATTTTGGGGCTACTTTCTAATCGGGAAGCTAAATGAACTTAATTTACTACCGAATGTTCAAAAAAAAAAAAAAAAAAAGATTGATTCAAATGTTCAACCAAATGGAGTTTCAATTTTTGATAGATGAATTTCAATTTATGCTAGTTTTATTGTTTTTAGGTTGTTTGCCATAGTAATGGTAATCTCATATTTAAATATAGTTGTGGCCCCTAAATATTTAAATATTTGATTTAATAAAACTTATATCTTTTGTGCTCCAAATCTGTTATGATTTTATGATTGTGATAAAAAAAAATCGAATCAAGAAAAACAAGTAGTCCTTAATAACGTATTTAGGGACAAAGTTGTCTGAGAAATTCATTTTTTAAGGAAAAATTAATATTTAGAGGCGAATTTTTAGAGAGAAAGTATTTGTCTTTGAAAAAAGCATTTCGAGGCAAAGTGAATATTTATGGATAAAACACGTTGCTTTTGGAGGCAAAAAAAAAATCGTCTGTCAAAGTTCGTTTTAAAGGCAAAATGAATTGTCTTTGAAGAAAAATTTAAAGACCAAAAAAAAAATGTTACAGAGAGGAGGAATTTTGTTTCTGAAAATTCTTTCGAAGGCAAGAAATTTGGTCGCTAATAAAATATTTAAAGACGAACAAGTTAGTCTTCAAAATTTGATAATCAGGGACTATTGATTTTGTCTTTGATTAAATTTAATAGAGACAATTTTTTTTTGTTTCAGATAATTACTATTAAAGGCAAATTAAATTGACACAAAACTTTCGCTTTTGAGACAATTGTATTGGTCTTAAATAGTTATCATTAAAGACAAATTAAATTGACACAAAACATTCTTTTTTGAGACAATTTTATTGGTCCTAAATGGTTATCATTAAAGACAAATTAGTTTGTCTTGGAATTTACGTTTTTGCGCCAAAATCTTGCTCGCAAAAAGATGCCTTTCGGTGTCGAATTTTTCCGTCATTAAAATAACTTTCACAGACAATTTTATTTCGTTGGTGAAAGAGAATTTTGTTGACAATAAACTTTTAGTTGTTAATTAATTTTTCTCGTGACTATTCGTAATTTTGTCGCGAAATACTTTCCCAGACGGGGTATTTGAGACAACTTCGTGACAAAAAAAAATCCATCTCAGAAAATATTTCGAGACAAAAACAAGGTAGTTCCTGACAATTTTTTTTGAAACTAAATCCTCATTTTCTTTTAGTGAGTTCTTGTCTTGCAGTCTCCCTTGAAGTTTCTAGTAGTAGCTGGAAATGGATATGTACTGCAGCCTTTGTTTATAGACGGGTGGTGAGTTTGCAGGCCTTTATACAAACTACAGTGATGTTTTTGGTTATCTTTCATGATTATGTGGAAGTATTAAGTCTGGTTTTCGTCGTGTTTCCGAGATAGACGGACTGTGGTGTAGGTTAGCTGCTTTCAGTCTTTGTGTAAGCGATATTTTTTGCTCTGTAGTCTGAATTGAAGTTTTCGGTTGTTTTCTTTGTTTTTTTGTAACTCATGGCAACCATCCCTTGGCTTGGTTCTTTTTCTTCTTAATATAACCTTTCTCTTTCGAAAAAAAATCCAATCATTTTAATATGGCTTTTTCTTCCTGAAAAAGAGATCTTCTTATAAAATTATGAGAGTAATATGCCCAAAGTCTTGAAATCTTGATCACCACACTTGAACTTCCACCCAAAATCTCCATTGAGATCACAAAGAAATGCCATGAGAGCGCATAGAGAATCTCCATAAAGAAGAAGACATAAACAAACGGGCAAAAAACCCACAAGAACAACATAAAAATCTCCCAAAAACAATGAAGATTAAATTATTTAGAAAAGTGCACGTCCCATGGTTATGGTTTTGGGACACTTGCTTTTACCACCTTAGGTGAGTTGGGTGATGGTATTATAGACTTTCTGAAACGCTTGCGCAACTATATTGCTAGCCATGATGCCAATGTTCGGGTCAGAGAATTTCTTTTTCATAGGTTAGGTGTAGTTATTCAAAAAGGTGTAGGAGCTCGACATTTGCAGGCTTAGACCAATTTCTTACCAGAAGATAGTCTTTCAAAATATATTTTTTTATAAATTAAATTAACTTAAAGAAATTTAACCTAAACTACTGGCCACCTAAGAAAACAAGAAAAATGAAAGAAATTTGCTCAGAACTAGCCCAAAATGGACTAGATCTAAGCAGTAAGCTTTCATAGATGTGAGGTTTATTTTTTGGGTTTTGAGAGGAGCTAGAGACGAGAGAGAAAAGGGGATGAGAACACTATATTTAAACTATCCTTTTAAGGGATGTCTATAAAAACTCACAAGCTATTAATTCACCGGAAGTGATACACTCACAGCGAGCTGGATCCCGCGGTGTGTACCGCAAGAGACAAAGTTGAAAAACCCTACTGACCCGGCGGTTTTGTAGAGGGTGGGTTTGGTGTGGGTCCCACCCCTCTCTCTCACAGTCTCACTCTCGGATGGACCCGCGGGGTACTAATCATTTTCGATTAATTCACTGCCCCACTACCAAGTTCAACGCATCATGGTTCCTTAGTCCTTACCGGTCTACTCTGCTGTGTGTGGGGGCTGGGGGTTAGAAATTGTGTCGGGTTGAGAAGTTAGGTCAAAAGTTATTCCTTTGGTCTACTCTGCTGGAGTGGTCCTTCCTTTGGCTATTGTAGAGTCTTTTAGTTTCTTTTGGGTCGTGACATCATGTTGTTCTTTGTTTTCTATTTTCTGGTTTTCTTTTTTTGGTTTTTAAAAAGAATCTAATGTTTTTGTAGCACTATAAACTAATTTCTTCAGCTATATATTTTTATTTGTGACAAAAGAAAATTGGAATTCAATGTGAACTCCTAGACATTTTTAGTTTTCTTTCTTATTCCTCTCCAGTCTCCAGATTCCATCAGTTTCTTTGTATCACCATCACGGAATACTGTACATACAGTACACCTCCTAATTCAAGTCCTTTTTTTTCTATCATATATTTGGCATAAAGGCATTTTTCTCCTAAAGTCTCACTCCTTTTATGGTGTGCAAGCTGTGCGGCAAAGAAGAAGATAGGTGTGGAGTTATTTCACATATTCTCTATGTACTTGTAGTTTATACAAATCTTCTTTATATTTTGTTGGAGTAATAAAATGAAACATAATACTACATGTCACACATTCGGCCATCGTTTCGGATATACAAGCATCCGTTAAATTGGAAATAACGGGCTTCTATGATAGGTATTTTCTTTCCCGGTACTGTTGGTTTATTATCCGTTATATTGAAACCAAAATGGAACTTAAACATTGAAGGTACTGGTATTGTATTCCTCTTAATATAAGTTATTTCCATATAAACTGAAACGCAATACACGTATATCTATTGGACACATTCCCCCTTCAACGGAGGGAGACAACAGCAAGAAAACAGAAGATTGTACTACGGATGATCATGCATGAGATACATATATGCATGACTTCATTATAATGAGAGTGATGATATATTGTTCATGGTCATCTCAGTTAGTGTGTTACTGATCTTCTGCTGGTTCGTCTGGAGCTACTTGATCTCTCTTCCTGAAACCCAGTGCAGTTTCGGTAACTAGAGACTTGACTGATTTCGCAACAACCTTGCAAATCTCAAGCTTGATTCTATTACTTCTTCTGGGTGGATTTCTGATCACTCTCCTGTTCTCTACTTCCCCACGGTTGGTACCATTTTCCATTTTGGCTCAATTATTTTGTTCTAGTATGTGGGTATGTGCGTACGTACGTAATCAATGAAGAAAATATAATGAGCTTATTATCGCTATCTTCTAGTGAGAGAGGGAGAGATAATATGAAGTATAAAGAAGAGCAATAGAATGAAAATCTGAATTAGCTAGCTGAAGAAAACAAGAAGGGGAGGTTGGTATTTATAAGCTTTCTAGCTAGAGGTTCTTTTTGAAAAGTCTCAGCTAGAGGTTCTTTGAGACTCCACAACGTTGTGGACTCGTGGACTGAAGTATGTTCACACTGACTCTGCAGGTTGTGGACTCGTTGACTGAAGTATGTTCACAGTGACTCCGCAGTGGGGTGGGAACGTAATTTCCAACAAGACAAGCAGAACAACTAGTGGCTGTGGTTGGCTGTGAGTTGAATAGTATATTTTAAGTTAACAAAATGATCGTTAGATCAGTAAGGTTTTTTTAATCCGTTTCTGGTTTGTTGCGATCCGGGAAGCACGGACACAGGAACTTCCAAAACTCAAAATCATCAGGTCACAGATACGTTAATATATATACTAATTAAATAATTTTTATATATTAAAATCATATTGTTATGGTATATCAAATACATTAATCACACAATTATACGATAAAAATTCAATTTTATGGTGTTAGATTAGTCCACATGTAGAAAAAATAATTACTATATTAATTTCTATGACACACTAGATTACCCAACTAGTAAAATAGAGTATAAATTTTTACATGTGCATCGTGTCGGTATCCAACGCTCTTCCTGTGATCGATATGCATCGGACGTGGACACGACACCAATACCGGTGTGTCGATGCTTCACAGGTTGCGATCATATAATATAAGAGACGATAGATTGTAGGGACAGACTAAAGTGGCAGTGTGTTATATGGAAAGGAATATTCTATTTTAATCTGCATTTCATAAAAGTAGTTTTATTTTAGGATAAAAGGTTAATTCTCTTGAGGGAAAAAAAAAACTTACATCTAAGTTCTCATCATTCTTCTTCCTTCGGAAGCTCTCTGTTTCCGACTTCCAAGTTAGAAACTTGGTTCCCCAGGTTTTGTTTCTCAGCCTTCTCTCAACCTCGGTCATTTATATAAGAAGTCAATTTTGCAGCTAGTTTATTGTCCTCATGACTGGTTTTGGTAGAGGCCAATCTAAGACAAAAGGATGCATGATGATATCCACGGCCTGAAATTGAAATTCATACAACATAATTTACTTAACATGAAAAAGAGGAAGACTCAGACATGTCTGCGCCATATTTTGCTACTAGACAAGATTTAAACAAGGCATTTCTTAATGTCACCTATATGACAACATGCTGACAAATATGCCTACTAGTTAATACTCCTACTCCGATCCCCTAATTCATAAAAAATACTAAAATACCCTTAATCTATTAAATTTTAACAATGAAGATAAGGAAAATGAAAATTTAATCTTTTTTACAATTATACCCTTTAATTCTTCAATTTTAGTTTTAGAAACAATTTATCTCTTAAACTATACCACAATTTTTTAAAAATTTTATACGATTAAAACCATTTTAAAACACCTACGCAACGAATATAAACATGACTATCAAATTATACATATTTCTTAGAGAAAAAATAATCAATTAAAAGGGTAGTTTTAAATATCCCGGTTGGGAAATGTGAAATAGCTCATCTATTTGTGGACAAAACTAAAAACCAAGTAGCTCATCTAATTAGGGACGGAGGGAGTAATACAAAAGAAATGCTTATGTACAGACCGAGCAATTGAACCACATAAAAACCGAGATTACTTTTTATCTCACACATTTTGGTGGTGGGTCCCAAGACTTTGGTAAGGGCCTTTTTCTTTTTATGCATCTTCATCACGACGGACAACAGGGTTCCATTTTTGGTTTAGGTCCGAATGAAAAGAGTGGTTGTTTAGTTTTTGTGGTTTCCTTTCACGCAATGAAAGAGTTCATGAAGAACGAATACAAAAACAAAGCCTTTTGAATACAAAAACAAAGCCTATGCCTTTTTTTTTTTCTTTTTTTTTTTTTTTGAAAAGTGGGAGTTTCATTAATTACTCGAAGCCTATGCCTTATCAGACTAGCATAATGCAGAGAATAGTCTTATTTGGCATAAAGTTTTGAAAGAGCGGTGGTGATATGAACATCGTTTAATTCGGCTGCAAATTAAATGTCAGAAAATTGATGTTAGCTTATAAGATGATATCTAGGGAATATCCACGAGTTTTGAAAGTTCAATTTCGTTTAATTGGGCTGCAAATGAATCCCTTAGCAAATGATTTAATCAAAAAAAAAAATCCCTCAAATAAAAGGCCTTGGTCAGATATACAAGTTTTAATAACAATAACAAGGATACGAATCATCAAATTCCCAACTTTAATTGGCAAATCAACACTATTTCACACAGCGAGACTTGGATATATATACAGTAATCAAAAACTGGGTAATACCTAAGAAAGAGGTCAATGCTATGTCAAACCAATCGTAGATTAGTCATCTTTACATTGTATAAATAGACCAGTCTCTGCTAACTGCAAGTTCACACAGCACAAATGTTGCGACAGAACACCAACAAACTATGAAAAAGGCCTCAAATTGTTTTCGTGCCAAATCAATCCTAGTCCACAACTCTGTAGGCATAAATGTTGTCAACGTTTCTTGAATTGGGAACTAGGTTTTCATGTACTTTACGGACTTATAACTGTACAACGCAAGAACATCGTAAGCAAGGGAGTTTATATATGTACCTTTTCAAAAATATTGTACGCTTGTTGAGCAAAGCTAGCAAACTTTGTTGACAAGATTTTCTGTCATGTGCACAACTAAAATGTGATTTGGGTCTTCTTGGAGTAACATTGGCACAAACGCTATCAGTACTTCTTAAGAGAAAAGATGTGCCATTTGGATCACCACCCACCCCATTCTTCATGATATTTCTGGTTGTTTCAGCCACAATTGAGGAACATAAAACCTGATATTAATAATATTATTACATAGTCGATTCACAATTTTTATGCAATCAAGGGTATCGAAGATTTTAAGCTTGTTTATTCTGTGAGACCTCTCTACAACTACTTGCATACACTACAACAAAACATGGTTTTTCCAATGAAAAATACTGTCACAAATATTTGATTTTGCGTCACAAATATATTTTTGTGACGTTTATTGTCTGTTGGTCAATGCGTTATAAAAAGAGGTGTTGCAAATAGTCCGAGCAACGCTAAAAGCGTCACTTATGTTGAGGAGTTTTTGTAGCATAATTTTCTATGAAGAATATAAATTTTCTCGTCACAAATAATTTATGCCCCAAAAATGTTTTCTTCCCATTTATTTAATAAATTATTAAAATAAATCGAATTTTTAATTATTGTTATTAATTATTAATTAAACTATTTTTATATTTTTTTCTTAATGATTCTGAATAATTACTTTTTTATTTAATTTGTTGTTCTTGCGAAAATAATTAAAAATAATAATTATTTTTATGAACAAAAAATAAAATTAACCCATTAAAGGTCATGAGCAGACACTAAATTTTCATCAATAAGAGATCATAAATTTTCATCAATAAGAGATCATATAATTTCCAGTAAAAAGAAATATAATTTAAACATTATAACAAAGCAATAGACTTTGTGCAATCCCATCAGGAAAAAAAAACTTTGTACAAGGAATTTTAAACCAAATACATCCAAATGTTGTTGACTAAACATTCTTACATTTCAGATTTTGGGATTTCTTAATAATTAAAGCAAATTTTTGTTCTCAATCCTCATACTAGTTGTAGTTGTTGTTGCTCTGAATCTGGGATCGGTTCTTCAGGTTAAGTTCTTGCTCTTGGACAATGAGACTCAAATAAATTCTTCTTTTCTCTACAAACAGTAAAAAAAAAACAAAATCCATAATAAGTAATGATTTTGATAGATCCAACCAAATAAGAACTTCAACTTCTTACTTCATGAGAGCACTTTTATGTTTAATACCCTTGTCTATTTCCTAGATCCAAAAAAAAAAAAAAAAAAAAACTAATATAAAAAATCATCCAAGTTAAAAAAATTTTGATAGTATATGATTTTTTCCAATTTCTCCATCAAAAATATTTTTCTTTCACTATAAGAATTACAAAATCCATACCAAAAATTATAAAATCAACCAAAAGAATAATGAGCAGATAGGAATTAACCTCTATTATGTGATATATGTTTCGAATCTATATCAATTGGCGGTATAACACAAAGTTCGGTGGTGCTAGTAGTGGCAGCTGATGTTGAATACAGTGAGGATTAGAAGAAGGGAAGACGAAGAAGAAAGAAAAAGAAAAGAAGATGATGGGCTAATTTAGGGTTAGTTAAAAAATCCAAAGTCTTTTGTCAAACAAATGTACGGGCGTAAGAACCGGACACACAAAAAAAAATGTTAACGTGTAACCTAACAAGTTAAGATGGTTCCACGTATTTTATTATAGTTAGTGGGTTTTAATTATGAAAAGATATTTTGCTTGGTGAATTATAAGGCCACACGTATCCTTTTGGCAAGTTAAGACGGTTATAATAATAAAAAATTATTTTAGCTTATTTATTTGCACGTTGGAAAAGGCTTTTATGTATTATTTAGTTCTTTTTAATTCTAAATTTTATTTACTTAATTTAATGACGTGATATCACAAATTAATAGGTTGACACTGTTCTTGTACTTGATAACACTATATATACGTGACGCGGATAATGTCAGATATGCGTAATATTTACAACAGATTTTTAGGCGTTGAAATTATACTGTCACAAAAGCCAGAGTTTGTTGTAGTGATATCTTCTTGTCATTTAGACCAGCATTACTACAGTAGCAGGCTAATATACATCTATGTTTCTGAAACAGTGAAAGTCTATCATTGTGTAGCTACTAAGAAAGTTTCAAAAGCATTCTCACCTGAGAGCTGACTATATATAAAAAACAAGCAAAGCATGGACAGCTGAGCTAAGGATTCTTCACTCGACGCTGAAGATAGGGAAAATACAAATGGTATGCAAGGACAAGGAACGAGATATCCATAACACTTTTGGCAGTAGTGACTGTATAGAGAGCTAATGCAACTGAATAAAGCTTAGATACATATTGATGCAATTGTTAGCACAGATATCCCCAGAAATTCGAGTCTTAAGAAATGGTGTAATTTGAGATCTAACTAAACCAGAGTTAAGCAAATGTAAAATCGATACACATATGGAAGTAGGCATAAGGCTGCACATGGTTCGGTTCGGTACGGTTTTTGGCCAAAAAACAACCGAAACCGGAGTACTCGGTTTTCCAATATTGGAAACCGATGAAACCATTTAGCCTACTCGGTTTCATTCGGTTTTGAACCTCCCGGTTTCGGTTTAATACCCCAGATGAAATCAAAATTCTCGCCGATTTTGTGAAATCGCCGATAACTTTACAAGTTATAAAGATATAAGTTACAAATTAACCTTTTAAAATGACTGTTTTAACTTCAAATGCATCAGAAACTCCAACACCAACAGAAAATCTAATTACAAACAAAAAAACCAAAAGATTCAGTAAAGATCGTAGTTCTTGACGATTAGCCGACAGTGTAAAGTTGGATTTCAGTAACTGTTTCCTAAGCAGTTTGTTCTTAATTTCGTCCACAAAGCGGACATTTGATAAGCCCCAGAAACAAAATTTTACACAAATTAGAGGACCCTTAATTCGTAACACAGCAAACATGCGAATCACTATATCCTACATAACATCATCATTATTTGAGGGTCAAGCTTTATTTGAGTGTCAAGCTTTCAGAAATTTCCATTTAACTCGAGTCATTGAGGATAAAATGGAAAGCACGAACACTATGTTGGCATATAAAAATAACTATTGACCTTATACCTAGGCCTGTCAATGGATACCGATTAGCCGACATCCGATACCGATAATCCGTTAGCCGTTACTGCTACCATCCGACATAGCGGTAAACGGATATCCGATACCGATAAGCTAACGGATAATCCCTTCTTAACGTAACGGTAGTGGAACCGTGTATTTCCGTTAGGTTTAGTTCCGTTATCCTAAACGTGCGCATCTTTGCACGTGTAAATTCTTATACCTGGGTTATTACGTTTGGTTTATCTCATTCTTCACTTCGGTTTTATCGACACAAAAAGAGAAAAAAGAGAGAAAACTAGAGTCATTGAATCAATCATCGTCTTCTCGCCTTAGAAATCATCATCTTCTCTCGCCTTAGAACTGTGAGTACTGATTAGAAACTAGGGTTTTCTTCTTCAATTTCCTTTGAGTTTAATTTCAATCTTCAAAACTCAATTTTGAATTTAGAGTTTCTGAAATTAGGGTTCACAATTTCAGATTTGTGAAATTAATCATGTCCCAAAGCGAAAGAGGAGCATCAAACCATGTTGGGTCTTCACAGAATCTCTCTTTTTCTGGTTGCATCACATTTACTCGTTGCATTTGCATCCAACCAAGTTCAAGGTTCTGGAATTAATTCAACACCTGCTTCTGTTACACCTGCAATTCGTCCTAGAGAAGAAGAAGAAGAAGATGTAGAAGTAGATGAAGACCCAGTTATAGCTGAAGAGAAGAAAAAACTGCGCTCAGTAAGGTCTGATGTATGGGTTGATTTTGAAAGGTCAGTTGGAAAGAAGAAAGTAAAAGGTGGGAAGGAGGTTGGGATACTAATAGCTGAATGCAAACATTGTCACAAGAGAATACCTGCTCCCAGTAACCAAGGAACCAGCCGCTTGCATTACCATGCCAAAATTTGCAAAGAAAAGCCTGAGAATAAGAAAGGAAAAAGGAAGATTACTTCTGTCAAAACAGGTAATGCTCAAACCAAGTTAGCCAATTGGAAGTATGATGTTGTTGTTACTAGGACACTAGTTGCCAAAATGATTGCTAAACATGGTTATCCAATCACTATAGTTGAGCATCCTTATTTTAGAGAGTTTGTTAAGTCTCTGAATCCTACTGCTAAGCTTTACACTAGGAATACAGTTAGGGAAGACATCATGAGACTAACAACTGAGTTCAAACTGCAATTACAAGAACAATTTGAATATTACATCTAAATGTAGTTTAACAACAGATATGTGGTCATGTAAGCATACAAAGGATGGTTATTGTTGTGTGACACTGCATTACATAGATGAGGATTGGAAACTGATTAAGAAAACACTAGCATATACTTTAGTGCCATCACCACACTCTGGAGAAGTTCTAGCATCTGTAGTGAAATCGGTGTGTCTAGATTGGAACATAGACAATAAGCTTTTGCTATAGCCGACAATGCTAGCTCCAACAATGTTATGATGGAACATCCGAAGAAATGGCTTGATAGCAAAAGACTGTTTAGTTCTTAATGGGGATATGTTCCAAATGAGGTGTAGTAATCATGTATTGCACTTGATTGTTGGGTGGGGAATGAGAGTAGTGCTCCATTTATAGATGCGGTTAGAGAGTGTGTAAAATATGTCAAGTCAAGTCAAGCTAGAAAGAGAGATTTGAATGTGCAATGGCCCAAGTTAAGCTTCTGCTTCAAGGTGCAGTGGGTTTAGATGTGGATACCAGGTGGAACTCTACCTTTAAGATGCTAAAGGATGCTATTTTTTTGAGACAAGCTTTTGTTAGGCTAGCTGAATTGGATAATGACTTCAAGATACTACCATCTTCTAAGGAGTGGCAACAAGGAATACATATATGTGAATGTTTGGAATTGTTTGATGTCATTTCAACCAAATTTGCTGGGATTAAGTATCCGAAACTGACAAACTTGTATTATAATGGGGTGCAAGAAGTTAATAGATGCATTAAGATATGGGAATCAAGTGAGCATGAGTATATCAGAGACATGGCCAAGAATATGAGGATGAAATTTGATAGCTACTGGAAAGAAAGTAACACTTTGATGGGAATTGGAGTTGTTCTAGATCCTAGGTATAAGGCTAGATGGGTGGAGTTTGTTATGAAGAGAGTATATGGTGTCCAACACTATCAAAGTCACTATAACACATTTGAGCTTGCACTCAATGCTCTTTACTGTGCTTATGAAACAAACACCACAATTCCAGATTATTATGATAGTGGAATGAGTTCAAATTGGAATGGAGATCTCTGCAGCCTACAACATCATCACTTGAATTTGGTTATGATGATTTTATTATGGAAAACAATGTCTTTGAGGTTCAAGTCGAGAATTAGAGACTTACTTAGCGAAATCCAGTTCTTCCTAAAGGCACAACCATTGAAGAAATGAGGTTTGATATCTTAAGTTGGTGGAAGAATCATGCTCAAAGTACCCAACTCTCTCAAGGATTGCAAGAGATGTTTTGGCAGTTCCAGTGACAAGTGTAGCTTCAGAATCTATGTTTAGTATTGGTGGCAGGGTTCTCACATCTCACGGAGTTCATTAGCTCCGGATCTTGTTGAAGCATTGCTTTGTTTGGGTGATTGGCTGCCCAGATCTCACTCTCGGTGAGAGTGAAAGTTGTGTTACTGGTAAGATCCTATAACAACATATTTGCAGAGGATAGTTGTCTTACATATTAATCTTTTATTTTCAATTTATTAGCTTATTGCACTGCCAATGGCATTGCCCGACAAAATGTCTAACACTTTTGATTTTCCTTTCAAAATGCGTGATTCGGGACTAAGGAGTAAGGTGGAATGCATTTGCAGATGCGATTAACACTTGGCGATGGAGAATATGGAGATGGAGGAGGAATGCATTTGCAGTTGTTGAAGCAAATGGAGATGTTTTTTTTTTTTTTTTGCAAAAAAATGGTTTTTTGTTTTGCTAGGAACATCTGAATATTCTAAACTTGTTTTCTTGTGTGGCATGAACATCTGTATGTCTTTTTTTTGGTGTGGCATGGATTTAGAAGCTGTTTTCTTGGATTTAGAAGTTGTTATGTGTACTTGTTCTGTGTAACTGTGTTTTTAGCCTGTTTTGTGGTTGTCCTGTGACATACCGGATGGTAGCGGAAAAATATCCGTTATCCGGTAAGTCCAACGTAATGAAACGTTCTTGATTTTCTATTTCATAGGAAATTAACGGATAACGGATATCCGCTAACTTTAAATGGAAACGGCAGCGGCAGAGCCTATTTCCGTTACGTTAGCATCCATTGACAGCCCTACTTATACCTTACGATATATAAATGCAGGAAAAGTAAATATGGATCATAGAACTTACAGAGCAATTCAATCCTCTTCATCTATGTCAATGTGGATGAACTTAGACTTAGCAATTCAGTCCTCTTCAATTCTCTTCATCCATTTAATTCCAGCTACACTAGCATCTCCAGCTACACTTGCATCTCTATCCGCAATTGCATCTCTAGCTGTACTTGCATATCTAACTGAACTTGCATTAGCAGGAGGTCGAGGTGGACGTTTATTAGAGGAAACAGAGGCAGTAGGTGTTGATTTAGATCCCCGCATTATCAAACTGCAACTCTGTTCAACGCAAAATGAAGTAAATATTACCAAATTAAAACAAACAAAAATCAATAAAGCAAGCAAGTGAATAACATTATAACACCGTACAAGTGATGATTATACAACTCAAACAAACAGATGTGACCGTACAAGTGATGATTATACAACTCAAACAAACAGATGTGACAATATAAACCAAGCTGCAATTGTTCAGACTGGCTTAGAAGAAAATGAAGCTGCCATTAAGGAAGTGTTGGGGTATATATTTAAAAACATAGTTTTGTAATTTTATGCCAAAGTTAGAGAGATAGTGTGGTGGTATTATTTTGAGCTCCCACAGTATAGGCATGGGTTCAAATCCCACCCCATACATTCCATTAGGGTATATATATTATATACTATATACTTATATTATATTAGTCCGGGAACGAGAACGGGGCCTTGGGGCCTTGGAGGTCTGTTGATCCAGAAACTTATTTTTGCCGTTTTTAACTTAAATTTTAAAACGTATTTTAATTAATTACTTTATCAATTAATTGTATTGATTGAGTAATTATATTCTGACCGTTTTATTTGTAACTGGCGAGAAGATTTTTTTATGTGTGCATTAAAGCCCGATTGATTCTCATTAAAAAGCGTATTGATTATTTTCTGAGTTATAAAAAGACAGTTTTTGGAGAAGATGAAGAACAATTTTGTTTTTCATCCATTTTGAATTCTGAGCAAGTGTTAGAGATAGTATTTGTTAGTTTGATTTCTCATAGTGCAGAGAAATCGAACAAGAGAGTATCAGCTGTTTTATCCCATAGGGTTTTCGACAAGAATCGACTGCTAGCACACAATCAAGAGGCAGAGTCGCGAAACACCTTAAAGATTACCAAAGTGTGATACTTGATAATAGGTTCGGACTTAACCAAACTCTATAGGATCATTATCAAGTATGACGGAGTTAACATTTTTGTATTTTACTTTTAATTATAATAAAAAAATTATATATAATTGCGGAAATAGAAAAGTAAAAGACACAGCAAGATTTTGTTAACGAGGAAAACTGCAAATGCAGAAAAATCCCGGGACCAAGTCCATAATTGAATACTCTCATAATTAAGACGTTATACAAAATCTTAACCAACTTCGTATAGTTGAGACCAAGCAACTACCCATAGTTCACTTAGTTTCCTCAGTAAACCTGCGCTTCCTACTTCGATGAGTGCACGCACTGGAACAATTTCTTTAGATCATATTCCAAATAGTAAAGGAATAACAAATCTGTTTGGTAACAACTCTATTGATTCTTTCCAAATAAAGATATCTCAAGTCATACGCAAAGGCTCTTCCGTTTAAGATAATAAACTCCTTTTCCTGGTTAATTAGATCAATCTATCCAATAACTACCGAAGTAGCCAAGTTTAGATTCCCACTCAATCCAAATAAATCTCAAAGAGATATATTATGAATGTCGATCTCATGCAACTAATCAATCTAATAAATCCGATTCTAGTTGGATCCCAGCCGATCAAGGTTTGTGCAACACAAAGATATGAGAAACTATAAGAAATCTTCTTAGATCTTCAACTAAAACTTGCACAACACCACTTGAATCTCTTGTGATCAATCACGCACAGAACGGAGTATGTTAACAATGGATCATCACAAGATATCTTTAAATCTACAAACAGTTTTAAAGATCTCGTCGATACTTCGATCTAGTTAGAGTGAATCTTATATCAGAAGAGAAGATTCTCAAGAATAAACAAACTAGGTGCAATCAAAGTTTCAACAACCGTTAGTCAATCAATTAATCGAAAACTAATAACACTGCAATTATCTAGTTTCCCACCAATGGTACTCGTAGAGCTTCTTGATCCCACAAAAGTCTTTAAACGAGCGGTCGTAAGAGATTTCGCCTAATTATGGTACTTTCCTCTCCGGATAAACGGCTCCACCAGAAACAACAAAAATATGAAGTTTGCCTAGCTCTTTGGTTAGTTTGCTAGAAATGAAAACTTAGGTATTTATAGACCAAGGATGTTTGGACACCAAAGAATTTCCAAAACGGAAAATATTCTCAAGATGTGCAATGAATGGCAAGATCGGTTTTCATAATTCCAGTAAATGCTTGTCCAATATTTCGGAAATCTCTCAATAGAAAATCTCCAATAAGTAAATGCACATTGCTAATTTTTTATTCTCTAGAGATATGCTTTTAATTGCTGGTCATTAAAATCATATTAACCAAAAAGCTTAATTAAAAGATTCTAAATTAATTTCGGTACAGGATCTCCTTGAGTACTAAGGAATATCTTTGAACAATAAATGATAACATTTACTGTCCGTGTTCAAATTATGTTGACATCTTTTCTCTGTAAATCATATTTCATATGTACATTCTTGGAATCGGTTATACCACACTTCCAAATAAGTTAAGAATTGGTTCACATGTATTCCAAGACTACTATGTGATTGATCAAATATCAAATCACACACATGTGTTCAATCGGTTCTACCAATCACTAGGATCGGTTATACCCTAATATGGAAACACTTGTAATCAGTCACACAAGTTACCAGGACCGGTTACATTACTTACCAGGATCGGTTACATCAATTACCAGGACCGGTTACCATATACTCATGGTATTTCTTTTGATCGGCCACACCAGTCCCTAGGATCGGTTACACCAATTACCAGGATCGGTTACACCAATTACTAGGACCGGTTACACCAATTACAAGGATCGATTACACAACACCCTGCGATCGGTCACACCAATTAATAAGATCGGTCATACCAATTACAAATATCGATCATACCATCTCAGATGATTACTTAGGATCGGTTACACTAATTAATAAAAACCAGTCATACCAAATCATAAGTTATACATTGTGATTAGTTGTACCAAGATACATAACAAAGTTATGATCGGTTCTACCATCTCACACATATTGGTAATCCAAATTTGCAATGAATAGACGTACCAATAAGCCTAGCAATTTTCATTTCAATTCATAAAACAAGTTCATGAATGTACTTCCTTTAAGCAAATGTAAAATATTATTTCCTAGGATGAAATCTTCACCATTACCCATTCACATAATCATAACATCATTCATAAGATTATGTTGATATCATATCTACGAAATTCAAAAGGTAAGTGTTATACTTCGTAGTCTAATTCCCTAATACTATGATCATGTGATCATGTCTCACTACTATAGTAATATTTCGAAAACACAACTTTAAAGATACGACTTTGCAGTACTTATGTTTTCAATATAGCACGACTTTAAAGATACGTTAGGAATGAAACAGTTCAAGTTAATATTACTAACCTCAAGAGGAAGGATGATGTCGTCGTTGTAGTTCGTTACGTCTTCACGTTCTTCAGGTCTTCGAGTAATACTTGTATGTCTCAACATTAATTACTAGACTTGTTAGTCTAACCTAAACGAAGTTGTCTTTAGTACATAATCAAGCGAATTTTAGATGAGTTTTGACACAATAAAATATGACAACCAAACTTGACATACCAACTCTTGGTGGGTTCAACCGAGCTATGCTCTAACACAGAAAAACACCGGGACCTAGTCCAGAATTGAATACTCTCAGAATTAAGCCGTTATACTAAACGAATTTCGTATATTTGAGACCAAACAACTACCTCTAGTTCAGTTAGTTTTCTCAGTATCCCTGCGCTTCCGACTTCGATGAGTGCACGCACTGGAACAATTGCTTTGGATCGTATTCCAAACAGTAAAGGAACAACAAATCTGTTTGATAAAAACTCTTTCGATTCTTTCCAGATAAAGATATCTCAAGTCATATGCAAAGGCTCTTCTGTTTAATCTAATAAACTCCTTTGCCTGGTTAGATCAATCTATCCAATAACTACCGAAGTAGTCAAGTTTAGATTCGCAATCAATCAATATAGATTCCAACAAGAAACTATAAAGTGATATCGATCTCACACAACTAATCAATCGAATAAATCTGATTCTAGTTGGATCCCAGTCGATCAAGGTTTGTGCACACACAAAGATATGAGAACCAACAAGAAATCTTCTTCGTCTTCAAATCTTTTTTAATCTTCAATTAAACCCTCCACAACACCACTTGAATCTCTTGTGATCAATCACACATAGAACGGAGTCTGTTAACAATGGATTATCACAAGATGTATTTAGGTCTACAAACAGTTCTAAAGATCCCGTCGATACTTCGATCTAGTTTGAGTGAATCTTATATCAGAAGGGAAGATTCTCAAGAATAAACAAACTAGGTGCAATCAAAGTTTCAACAATCGTTAGTCAATCAAATCAATCAAAAATTAATAACACTGCAATTATCTAGTTTCCCACCAACGATACTCGTAGAGCTTCTTGATCCCACAGAAGTCTTTAAACGAGCGGTCGTAAGAGATTTCACCTAAATTGGATACTTTCCTCTCCGATTAGACGGCTCCACCTGAAACAACAAATAATGAAGTTTGCATGGCTCTTAGGATAGTTTTCTAGAAATGCAAACTTAGGTATTTATAGACCAAGGATGTTTGGACACCAATGAATTTCCAAAACCGAAAATATTCTCAAGATATGCAATGAATAACAAGATTCGGTTTTCATAATTCCAATAAATGCTTGTCAAATATTTCTGAAATCTCTCAATACAAAATCTCCAATTAGTAAATGCACATTTACTAACTTTTATTTTCTAGAGCTACACATTAATTGCTGGTAATTAATGTACATAAAACTAACAACCTTAATTAAAAGACTCTTAATTTATTTCGGCACAGGATCTCCTTGAGTACTAAGGAATATCTTTGAACAATAAATGATAAGAGTTATTATCCGTGTTCAAAGATTTGACATCTCTTCACTGTAAATCCTTATTTATATTTACATGGATTTACATTAGAGGGAGGATCCATGGACACTCTTAGATGGACAAGGTCGGACAACATTTGTGCCATTTTCTCCGTAAAACCCAAACAGTAATGAATTTAAGTCTAATATTTTGATGGTATATTCATCTTATAAAACTCTACATTCCTACAGAAAATGAGCACAATTCGAGATAGCAAATCTGACCATCTACTGATCTTAATTTCAACCGTTAATTTTGACCGGCTGATAATCAAAGGGGCAGATGGTGGTTTTATACATCTTGAATTGTGCTCATTTTTTTTGTAGGAATGTAGAATCTTATAAAGCGTAATATACTATCAAAATATTAGACTTAAATTCATTACTGTTTGGGTTTTACGGAGAAAATGACGCAAATCTTGTCCGACCTTGTCCATTTAAGAGTGTCCAAGGATCCTCCCTCTTTACATTATTGGAATCGGTTATACCACACTTCCAAACAAGTTTGGAATTGGTTCACCTGTATTCCAGGATAACTATATGATTGATCAAATATCAAATCACACACATGGGTTCAATCGGTTCTACCAATTACTAGGATCGGTTATACCTCAATATGGAAATACTTGTGATCGGTCACACACGTTACCAGGACCGGTTACATCAATTACCAGGATCGGTTACATCAGTTATCAGGACCGGTTACCATATTCTCATGGTATTGCTTGTGATCGGTCACACCAGTTACCAGGATCGGTTACACCAATTACCAGGACAAGTTACCAATTACAAGGATTGATTGCACACACTCTGTGATTGTTCACTCCAATTACTAGGATCGGTCACACCAATTATAAATATCGATCATACCATCGCATGGTGATTACTTAGTGTTATAGCATAGCTCGGTTGAACCCACTAAGCGTTGGTATGTCAAGTTTGGTTTTCATATTTTAGTGAACCAAAACTCATTTAAAGATTCGCTTGATTATGTACTAGAGTCAACTTCATATAGGTTAGCTTGAAAGTATTAGGATATGAGACATTACAGGTATTACGAAGACTTGAAGAAGTGAAGAAGTAAGGAGCTACAACGACAACATCATCCTTCCACTTGAGGTTAGTGATATTTGACTTGAACTGTTTCATTCCCTAACGTATCTTTCAAGTCGTGCATATTGAAAACATAGTATTATGGAATACAATAATACTAAGTATTCCATAACTATTTCTGCGAAGCATGAATGATTACACTCTAGTTAGACGTAGTATTATGGAATAAAATACGAATTATAACGTTTATCTTTTGAACTTCGTATATAAGACATCGAAATAATCGTTTGAATGCTATTGTGATTATGTATGGGTATGAGGTGAAGATTTCATCCTAGGAAACAATGTTTTACATTCGTTTAAAGGAAGTAAATTCATGAACTTGTTTTGTGAATCCAAATGGAAATCACTAGACTTATTGGTATTGTTTATTCATTGCATATCTTTTGAACTACCAATATGTGCGATTAGTATAACCGCTCATGACTTGTTTATGTACTTGGTAAAACTATTCACAAGGCCTGACTTTTGTATTGGTATGACTTTCATTAGTGAAACCGATCTTAAGTAATCACCTGACACTACAAAATTAACGATCTTTTGCCACAGCCCAATTGCCACGGATTTTAAAATTCGTGGCTATTTGTCATATTTTGCCACGCTGAACAAGTAACCGTGGCAAATAGGTTCATCACTTGCCACGGCATGATGCAAACTTGCCACGCGTCTAGTTATATCAGGTATAAGTCTGCCACATGTCTTCTACTCACGACAGGACGGGCCGTGGGTACAGCGGGCCTTTTGCTTCGGGACAAAACCTTGCTGCGTGGCTAGTAATTGCCTTAAACTCTCCTAAAATCACAAGTAAGAAGACCACGATCCCCACCTGAAGAAATAACTCCCCAGTTCTTCCAGTTCCTTCCACCTCCCTCAACTCTCCTGTTTCTTCGATTATGAACACTATAAAGATAATCAATTCATTTGAAACCCTCTGCACGAGAGAAGGCAATATTTCGGGTAAGTTGGGATTTGTATAGAATTAGATGTTCTTATTTTGATTTTCTAAAACTAGGGTTTTGAAGTAGTCTTATTTTTTATTGAATCAACCTAATTACTTCCTTAAAATTTATTTTTGAACTGTTTTATGATATTGGGTCAGATTACGAGTAAGGAAAGCCATCAATTTCATCCGGACATCATCGATTTTGAGCTCAGATTGTATCTCTGCAAGCTGGTAAGAAATTAAATTTCTTGTTCCTTCAAATTCCTGGTGCGAATGTCATACAATTAATCTTTCTTTCAATTCTTTTCAATTCCTGAGTTTCGAAGATCTATTTTTATTTTGAAATTCCAGTTAATGTTTTTACTTTCCAGTTAAGATTGATTGAAGCTGGTTTTTGTTTACCAATTGATTTAATTTCTAGTGTAATATGTCTATGGAAAACCCATTATGCATGTGTTTCTAGGTTAGTCAAATACTACCTTTGGTTATTCCTTGAGAAGGTTCTTTTTTAAGTAATAGAAGTGCATCTGGATATGTATTAAGTCTTCCATTCTTATGAAACCAGTTGTATAAGGGTAGGTTGTTAGCTTAAATATCAGCGGTTTATGAAAATTGCTTTTCTATATGGTATTCTTCTCTCTAGAAAGAAAGGAGAAACCATGGACGTGTGCGCTATTTGCGGGATTTCAAGGTGGAAGATAAAGATAGTGAGACCTAATACTCCTTCCGAGATACTCAGCGGCTTCCCGATTAAGTCTAGGCTTGACATCTGTTTATGTCTTCCAAAACTGCGAGGGATATGAGATGGCATAAAGAAGGGCGAATCGATACTTATGATCCAAGTAGTCCGGGGAATCGCAAAGAATGTCGTTGTTGGAGTATTATATTATACTCACTTACAGGGATGATTCCTGAAATTGGGGATGTGATGAGAATTGAAATGGCTTAGAAATGTTACTAAGGATTTTAGTGTTTGAATGGGAATAATATCGTCATTGTTGGCTTTGCTTTCTGTCAATGTTCTATTATCATGATCAATTGATTATGTCGTAAATCGACTCCGGGAAACAAGCTAACTTTACCTTAGCGTATCTAGATTACTTTAATACCATACCAATTATCTCAATATCCTGATCCCACTTTTAGTATGCATTCTAGTCTTGGGTTTGTTTGTGTTTTGGATTGGTTTGTGCTTGGTTGACTCAATTTTTTCAGTTTTCATGTTGTACTATATTGGTTGTTATTCTTTTATTTTTGTGTATTTCATAAGCTATGGGACGGAGTTGATACTTATGATACTTGAAAGAGTTTATTTTATATCCAAAGTTTTTTTTTTTTTTAATATTTTCCAGTTAGTTTCCTTGTTGATGTGATAAGTCATTATTGCCTTGTTAGTTGTTCACCATATTGAAGGAGAGGAGGGCATGTTAGTCTGAGTTTATGAATCATCGAATATCAAGCTTGTGAAATATCACAGAGCACCTTCCTTGGTACTATTTATTCTATATTCTTATACTACTAAGTTTATTTTCTTCACTTATATTTCTTCTTGGTCATAACGTTATGTTTTGATATACTAGCGTGAGTTTTAACATATTAAGATGTGTTCACCTAGTATAGAAATTTCACATGTGATATTTTTAATTTAAACGTGTTCATGATATGTGACTCAAGTAAAAATGCCGTATGTTGATGTTTGGCATTAAAATGAACTGATATTATAGTGAGATGAGTACGTATAGAAGTGATACTATGCACAACGTTACCTGAAATTATAATTCTATAATTGTGCCCTGTTGTGTTATTGACCACAATTTTCTCAAGCTAATGTTAAATTAACATGTTGTGTACATTACTGACCCGTTGCCTTGTCGATGAGGTGATAAGTCATTGTTATGACCTGTTGTGTTATTGACCTTTTGCCGTGTTAGTTGTTCACCATATTTAAGGGGAGGAGAGCATGTTCATATGAATACAAATATTCCTTAGAAAATTTTCAAATTTGACCCATTCTGCAAATTTCAGGTCTTCTTGGAGTTCACTTATTCTTCTAAGTGGTTGTTGTTGCTGCTGCTGCTGCTGCTACTTGGCTGTTGTACGTTCAAGGTAAACGTTATATGAAAGTGGAATCTTTTTTTGCGATTGTAGTTTTTTGTATGAGCTGGAAAACTAGTGTAGGACAGCTTCATTGGTAGTTTGATACTTTTGGTTTCTGGTAGAATGAAGGTTTTAGGGTAATTTGATTAACCACTTTATATGTGATGTGGTCTTGATGCTCTATTATAATACATGTGATGTGGTCTTGATGCTCTATTATAAACTTGCAATACACAGAACGGATAAGGTTTTCAGAGTTTTATTCTCATACAGATTAGTAGCTTGAATTCATGACTAATACTTCCATTTTACTTAGAGATGGAAGGTTCACCATTTAGCTTCATCATCAGTAACTACTAAGGCTGTTACGAATCAACTCTTTTTCGATTGTGTAAGCTGATAGGCTGAAAAAGCATCAAATTTCTGTATGTTATTGGTGGATAGCTATTATGTTATAATCTTGTACCCATAGGACCAGAGCTAGAAAATATGATGCTGGATAAACTTATTATTTTGTGTCCATATCATATGTTTGGGTAACGTGAGAATCTTAATGTTTGAGCTTAATTATTTTGATCAGTAGGATAGGACCAGGTTAGTGGTTAATAGTTAGAAGTTAGGATGAAGCCAGGTTTTGAAATTATTTGAGTTTCTTATGGACCGAGTAGACATATATTATCAATGCAGATTCACCTTGGCTACATTGCTCGCTGACTTATTTATATCATTTCCTTCTCTTGAAATTAGAACTTCATAAATTTATACAAAGAGATCTAGTGATTGTTGCTAATTCAATTTTTCAATGATGCGAGGATAGTTTTGGTTTCTCGGTTAAATTTTGACACTCTTCTCAAGGCAAATTGTTTTACCTGGTTTTGATTTCATAGTATTAGATGTTATTGTTACTCTTTGTGTTTTTAGGTATATTTGTTTTTTTATGATTAAGAGAACATGGATAAGAGCTGGGTTGATAAGGACCACGCTTCTCAGAAGTACGAGGAAGGGTTGAATGCATTCCTAGATTACGCCTACATCCATGGAAAGCTTAATAGGGAAGGAAAATTGAAGTGTCCTTGTACTGATTGTAAAAATTTTTGTGTGGCAAGAGCGAAGTAGAATTGTTGATGATTTAGTCTGCTATGGCATGTTGCCAAGTTATACGAATTGGATTCATCATGGAGAAAGAAGTGTATCAACACCGGCACTGAAATCGGGAATGAAGATGTTGAGGTTGATACTCATGTTGATCTTGATGGTATCCGTAATAGGGACGATCTAAGTGGTTTATTGGGAGATGCTTTTCCTAATGAAGTTGATAACATGGAGAATATGCAGTATGGAACGGAGGATGTTAATCTTAATTTTAAGAAGTTGTTGGAACAGTCGAAAAAAGGAGTTATACCCTGGTTGTGATAAAATGACAGTGTTGTCATTTGTTATTAGATTATGGTACATTAAATGTATTAATCAGTTGAGCAATAAGGCATTTACTATGATGCTTCAGCTAGCACGAGATTCGTTTCCAGATGGGTGTTCGCTTCCAAAGAATTTCACACAGTGCAAGAAAATAATTACTGATTTGGGTATGGGTTATAAAAAATTGATGTTTGCAGGAATGATTACATGTTATTTTGGAAGGATGACTCAAAATTGGACCAGTGCAATGTTTGCGGGGCTTCAAGGTGGAAGATAGTCGGACACAGGAAGAAGAAGAATACTCCTTGGAAGATACTCCGCTACTTCCCATTAAAGCCTAGGCTTCAACGTTTGTTTATGTCTTCCAAAACTGAGGACATGAGATGGCATAAATCCAGAGAGCACACAGATGATGGGGTCATGAGGCATCCAGCAGATTCTATGGCTTGGAAGCATTTTGATGAAAGTAACCCAGTATTTGCTTCAGATCCGAGAAACGTAAAGCTAGGTTTAGCAAGTGATGGCTTCAATCCGTTCGGGAATATGAATCTCTCACACAGTACGTGGCCTGTGGTACTTGTTCCATACAATTTGCCTCCATGGTTATGCATGAAACAACCTCACTTCATCTTATCTCTAGTGATACCAGGACCATTTAGTCCTGGGAACGACATTGATGTATATCTAAGACCTTTGATTGAAGAACTTAAGGAGTTGTGGGCAGAAGGAGCTGATACTTATGATTCATTTGCCAAGGAGACGTTTAAACTGCGTGCAGCTGTTTTATGGACTATTAGTAACTTTCCGGGTCTTGCTATGCTGTCAGGATGGAGCACCAAAGGTAAACTGGCGTGTCCAACATGTCAAAAAGGTACATCCAGGACGTTTGAAGCACGGCGGGAAAGAATGTTATATGGGGCATCGCCGGTGGTTACCATCGGATCACAAGTTTCGAGATCTTAAGAAAGAATTTGATGGGACCGTTGAACATGACGCAGCTCCAGTTCCTCTACAAGGTAGAGAAATAGTACTTCTGTTAAAAGATATTCCTCATAAATTTGGAAAGAAGCCTGAAGAGCCTGAACAGCCTGAAGAAAATGATGCATCTGCAAAGAAGAAGAAGAAAGGTCAAAAAGGAAAGACTCCACGTGTGAAAAAGAAGAGGCCGCGAGAGGAAGAGGAGAGTGCTCCTTTCCCTGATAACTGGAAGAAATTAAGTATCATGTATGAGCTTCCATATTGGGAAGATAATCTACTGAAGCACAATTGTGATGTGATGCACATTGAGAAAAATGTATGCGAAAATATACTTGGTACTCTTCTGGAGCTCGACAAAAAGTGCAAGGACGGTTTGAAAGCAAGGCAAGACTTGAAA
Source organism: Papaver armeniacum (assembly GCA_023531295.1). Classification (NCBI taxonomy): domain Eukaryota; kingdom Viridiplantae; phylum Streptophyta; class Magnoliopsida; order Ranunculales; family Papaveraceae; genus Papaver; species Papaver armeniacum. The sequence continues at coordinate 55,738 of JAJJWW010019330.1, read as the reverse complement.
GAAATGCGAATTAGACCACGGCTTCATCCGGAGTTCGATGCCGTCAAGAACAAATACTATCTACCTGCTGCCTGCTACTATTTGGATAAAGATCAAAAAGAACTGTTTTGTACCGTGCTTAATAGTTTGAAGATTCCTGATGGGTACTCCTCCAACATTGGAAGGCACGTGAAAGTCAAAGAACGTAAGTTGGTTGGTATGAAGAGCCACGACTTGCATGTAATTATGCAACAGTTCTTACCTTTGGCTATTCGGAAGACGTTGCCAACAAAGGTCAGTTCAGTTTTGATTGAGTTAAGTTTGTTTTTTCGGGAGTTATGCTCCAAAACTCTTTTTCCTGAAGATTTGAGGCGCCTCGAGAAAAGTATTGCAGTTACTCTTTGTAACCTGGAGAGAATCTTTCCACCAGCGTTTTTTGATGTCATGGTACATCTACTCATTCATTTGGCGTCAGAAGCGCTTCTTGGTGGACCTGTCCAGTACAGATGGATGTATCCTGTTGAAAGGTATGTGATTTTTATTCTATTTTAACTTACTATTGTTTGTCTATTGAATGTTACTATAATTAGTTATGGAACTTTATACGATATATTCTAGGTGTTGGACTCAGATTTTGCTAATCCTAAATTACAAAACTGATTTAATGGTATAGGTACCTGAAAACACTGAAATCATATGTACGAAACATGGCTCAACCGGAGGGGTCCATATCTGAAGGATATATTGCTGATGAATGTGTTACATTTATGACTAGATACTTAGGTCAGGTTGAGACAAGACTGAATAGACCTTCCAGGTACACAGAGAATAGTCATATTGGTGGTTTAGAAAGCTTCATGCTTGATACTGCGGAGAAGAAACTAGCTCATGCTTACATCTTATTCAATCATGACGGTGTACAATCGTATCTAGAGTACGTTATTGAACTTCTTTTTGCTCATTTGGGTTTTAGTGTTTGCAGTATAATGAGTTGTTTTATAATTATACATGTACATGATGAATGGTGAACTGTTTTTGCAGGCAGCATAAACGCCTTATAAATTTAACTAATAAAAGGTTGTCTCCCATTCAAAAGAAAAAGAAACATGAGGAGGAATTTCCTCAGTGGTTTAAAGAATAAATTACTTCGCTGAAAGAAGCCAATTGTCCCATTTCTGAAGAAGTATATTCACTTTCTCGAGGTCCCTTTCATAGAGCGAGCAGATTTACTAGATATTCAATCAATGGATACATATTCAGAACATTAGCCAAAGAATGTGATTTAAAGACGCAATCTAGTGGTGTGAAGCTTCGTGCCATTAAAGAGAGTGCTGGGGAGTCAATGTATTATGGACAGATTACGGATATCATTGAGTTGTCTTACCCGATAGGAAAGAAGTTTGTATTGTTCAAATGTAATTGGGTAGATGTAGAGAAGGGAAAAGGTATGAAAGAAGACAAATTGCAGTTCACTCTTGTTAATTTCACACATTTGTTGTCAACTCAGAAACAAGAACCATACGTATTGGCATCGCAAGTCAATCAAGTGTTTTATGTAGAAGATCCAACCACCCGGATGGCATGTCATGGTTACCAATAAACCTAGAGATACTTTTGATTTGGGTGGTGAGGATGATGGATTAGTAGAAAGTACACCAATTGGTTTACAAGATAATGATGATGATGAGATAAATTTGGTGAGAGACGATGTGGAAGGAACTACGGTTGACCCTCCAAACACTGAATCTAGTGGTTCTAATAGAACTGCTAGCAGAAATATTGTAAATCAGAGCTTGGACATGGGTGCAGATGAAGACGTAGATATGGATGAAAGTGGGGAGGAAGATGGGGATTTGGATGGAAGTGAGGATGAAGATGAAGATATGGATGAAAATGGGGATGAAGAGGAGGATGAGGATGAGGATGAGGACGAAGATGAGCATGAGGACGAGGACGACGATGACATAAATGATTTTGATTCATAACCTCAAACTACTTTTTGTGTCTCTTGGTTTTTGCACTTCTGTTTCTGATTTTCTGTATTATGTAGCTCTTTTTAAACTTGAATACAACTTTTCATTAATTTCTTATTATGTGTTTTTTATCCACCGGTTGTGTGATCTTTTTGTTTTGTTATGATGTGCTTACTTGTTATTTGTGGTTCTTGCAGAAAACATGGATGAAAACCCACAACCTCTGGCAGCAAAGAAAGTAAGAGGAGGGGCTAAGTTGAACTTCCTTAATAAGCTGAAAAGGGGTGAGAAAGTATCACTGAAATTTTGCCGGGGTGCACCAGTTGGACCGAACGCAAATAAGATCTCGGCTTATTGTGGAAAGCTGGCACTAAATGGAGAAAACTTCCCTTTTGACATTCCAGACTGGTCTGATATGCCCCATAAGGAAGAAAAGCTTGAAGAAGCCATTGAAGAGCTGAAGGTTAAGAAAATTACTTTAACCAATATATTAAATTATTTAATTGATTAAAGATTGCTAAATTTTAACTGATGAATATTGTAGAATATTTTTCATTATTCTGATGAGATCAGCTTCTGGGTGGAGGAGAAAATCCATGAAAAATGGAAGGCAAACAAACGTAACATGAGGTTGGAACATTTCGATGAGAAGAAGACTGATGCACAAAACCGAGCTAGTTGTCCAAACGAAGTTATTGACACTCAGTGGGCAAATATGTTGATATATTGGCGTTCACCTGAATTCAAGGTGAGAATGTTTACAGATTTGTCGTTTATGAGTTTATATGTTAAACTTGTGACTTCTAACTTCGAACGTTGAATAACATAGAAAAAGAGTGAGAATGGCAAAGCAAGTAGAAAGCGTTTGGTTGTGCCTCATCATGGTGATACTAAGTCATTCGTGAACCACGCGATAGAGGTAACGACTAATGTGAATCGATATTGATAGTTAATGTTTATGTAGATCTTGACATACTATATATGAACAGTTGAAGAGACAACGCAAAAGAAAGCAAGTCGAGCTGTGTATCGAAAAACCTATAGAGCCAAAGAAGGAAAACTCCCAACCCTATAGCTTGAAGCAAATCGCGTATGGCTTTTTAATACGTTAATTTGTATGTTGTTATAATTAGTAAAATGTTGCAACTTGTTCTCACTTTAACTTTGCATATTATAATTGCAAGGCTCAAATGGAAGCCTTGGAGAGGGAAGATTTAGAAGAGAATGGTTCGAGATAATGATGTTTCAATCTTGGAACTCACTTCTTATGACCAAATGAATGGAGACAAGTATTCTAAAATCATGGGAGCCGAGAAACCAGTCGGATTCGTGGTGTTGGTCCAGCAATTAAAGTAACCAAGCTTAGGGGGAAACTTCTTCAAATGTTGTCCAAAACAACGAGGAAAATGCTGCATTAAGAGATGAAATTAAGAAATCTGAAGGAGGATCGAGGTTCATATGCGAACGACATGGAAGAAGAACGTCTTGAGATGAAGAAAACTGTAGATGAGATGAAAAAGGCTAACGAGGAATCACAGAAAAAAGTAGATGCCCTTTTGCTACTGTTTGCTGGTCGGGTATGTATTAGCATATCCATAAATATTTTTGGTAGTGTATTATCTAGATTCTTAAAGCTTTCTCGGGCATGTATGAGCATATCCGCAAATATTTTTTTAAAGTCACAAGCTTTCTTAATTGCATTTTTTTTGTAGAGGGACCTCCCACATCCAGAGCCATAGAGTTATGACCTTATCACACGAATCTGAGGTAATGTTTTCTGCTTTATTAGTCTATTCATATGATTACAGTTGCTTATAACCTCTAAACATGTTCCCCTTGCTGCAACATATTAGAAAGACGATGGCATAATTGTTAAGTTAGACTTTGGATTAACGTCATGGACTATAGTGATATTTGCACACATTCTTTATTTTAGCTGTCACGACACACATTAGCATTATCGTTAGCCAATAGCTTGCCAACCAACTTAGTATTTGCGTACACCAGTGGATGCTATACATTCATATTGAATTATTAGGAAATTTGGAAATGGGTGTACTGGTTCCGTACTACTCTGAATTTCTTATTCTTTTTTCTTCCATGGATTGATTTATGGGTAACTACTAACTAGGTATATCGGCTTAAATGTTTAATGGATATTTGTACTTGTTGGAATCCATAGGTGTACATGAGAGATTATATGTTCTTCTGTATCTTCTTAATGGTTTAGACCACATGTTATATTTGAAGGGATAAGAAAATTAAGCCTCTGTAAATGTTGTATACATGGATATTTTCTACTGTTATTTGTCATTGATATCAGATTTGATGTCTACATTTTGCAGGTTAATTTCATTGAAAGATATTATGTTCAAGGTGTTGGAAGATATATGATAATTAACTTTGGAAGTAAGAAATCCATCTGTGATAATTTAAGTATTTTATTTTCATTCACTTTTAAGTATTTTGTGTATCAGACTCAAAATGGTTTAGTATTAAGTATTTATTTGCTTTCTTGTATCAGACTCAAAATGGTCTAGTATTAAGTTTTTATTTGCTTTGGAATGTAATCAATCAGACAAACATGTAGTACTTGTGTTTTTTAATGAATAGCTTGTTTTTCTGAAATTGTTGTAAGGTAAATATTGTCTTGTTATTTTAGTAGCTAGCCGTAAAAACTGGCGACAATGTAATCCAACTACGTAAAATGACCTTGGAGCACCCACGCGTGGAAAACGTGGCTATGACCGTGGCTAATAGTCACACACATGTGCCATCCAACTAATTATTAGCCACGATGATAATCGTGGTAAATGATCATACATTATTAGCCACGCAATGAAAAACCGTGGCAATCACCGTGGCAAATAGTTTTAGCCACGGGACTATTTGTCACGAGGAGGCTGCCGTGGCAAGTTACCTTTTGCCACGGATTTTTGGTCAACTGCCACGGTTATTTGGCGTGACTAAAACTTAGTATTTTTGTAGTGTGAGATGGTATGATCGATTTAGTGTTATTGGTATGACTAACTCTAGGCAAAGTGGAACCGATCCTAGTAAGAGGTTCAACCGATCAAAAGAGGGGAATCGATCCTTGTAAGAGGTGCAACACGTTTCTAGATATTGGGAACCGATCCTATGAACATGTGCAACACGTTTTTAGACATTGGGAACTGACACTAGTGGAAAACAGAAGTTCCGCGACCGCCAGGACAAGTAATATAAACGAGTTAAACGACATGTTCTAACCGTCTCTGATAGGGTCGTTAATAAAGCGTAGCTGTTTTGTAAGACTCTTAGTCGTGGGTCTCACAATAACGACCGGTTTTAAAGGTAAGGAGATACAGACTCTGAGCCGTGGGTCATAGATTTGAATTAAAATATATAAAAAAATATAGATTCAGATTTGCTGAAATGCCTGAATCAGAAATAAACTGATTACATCAAATGAAAGTCAAATTTAAGTCAAATGAAACTCAAATTCAAGTCAAGTCAAATAGAATTCAGATTAAAGTCAAATGACACCCAAACTCAAATTGAAATGAAACTTCAAATTTAAACTCAATCTGAGAATTCCACATTCATTCCTTTTACCCATTGGGTTTAAAATTACACAAAAATGGATGAAATTCTAAGTTCAGAACAAGAAACTTGAAGGTAAGTTCAATATGTTCAACCTATATCCAGCTCGGTGACAAATCTATGCAGGAAACAGAGGTTTCTTCGGCCCTCGAAGAATAGATCAATTCATGACATCACTAGTTCATACTCAAGTCTGGATCCTTATAGGTTCTTTATTTGACTTGGGTTAGTGGAACTCCCTGAAAAATGAAGATAAACATTCACAAAATTATAGGTGCACTGTTGTTCACAATCTGAAGGTAAATAACTCAGCCATCTTCTAATGACTCACCTAAAATACCCATTTTATCAATGAGTTCCTGTCATCCAAAGTAGCAAAACCTCTGTAGCTTGTAACAAGTTCTTAGCAGAAACCGGCTTTGTCTCTGTGAAGCCTGCAAAATAAAAATCCCTTGCATTCAACTGATAATCAGAAATCACAAATAGTTCATTGTAGGCATATGCTCAAATACATGCACCAGTAGATTCTCAAACTACTCAGGTTACCAGTTGTGAAACTTATACAGTTTTCAAAATTGAGAGTTGTGACAGCATCGAAGAAAACAAATTCAAGACAAACCTTGAAATGCAAAGTAGCAAAGAACCACCTACAATTAATAACTCCAAGAACCAAATCCGCACCTCCATAATACCTAATGAAAAGCACAATAAATAAATTAACAATATTCAAGAAACCCAATTCCGATAGACTATCTAATGATATGTATCACAAACGTAACTTGTATCAGATTTTGACCAACTTGACCAAAACCCCAAAAGACGAATCCTGAGGTGAGGTGGTTTCTTAGGATTCATCTATGTGTGACTCTTCCTTTTGCTTGTTATGCTTGCGACTCAGTAGTTACCCTTTGGCCAACTACTTTACACATTATACAAGAGAGGAAATTTTGGCCTATTGAAATAAATAACCTGTTGCATATGGATCAGTGCTCTGTTTAACACGCGCTTTGAGAATTAATTGAAGAGGGGGTGAAGTTGGTCCTCTAGTACTACTACTAGTACCCATGACATTGGTATCAAGATATGTGGAGTGGCATTTGGTATCAACTATCAACCATCATACAACCCTTGCCACCTCCAGTTTCAACGACATCACAATTTGCATCATCACTCTCTGGTCTTCCACATAATTTCATTAAATTGAGAACGTAATTGTCATCATGCAGCTCAAAAGGGGTGTTGCAGTTAAGATGGCAGATGAGAAATCAAAAAATGCTTGCTCAGTTTTGGAACTACCGAACTATAGCAGTGATTTTTCACATTTTTTAATGCTCAACAAATTTCATCGTAAGAATATGAGAAAGAACAAATAGAAAATGGATATTTTGCAAGTCTGTCATGTTCATGTACCTGTTGAAGTCAAAATGCACCAGCTTTACCTCGACAGTTGCATGTGGGCAAATCTACATTTCAAATGATACCAAAAATGAAGCTTGGATTGACAGTAATAGAACAACTCTCGTTATCACAACTGAACATTTTCCATAGTGGAAATATATTTGCGGAAATACCAAATATCATGAAAATATTAAACACAACTAGGCACATGTTTCAAATATTTATCATTACTTGGCTAAAGCTGAGCCACAAACAACTTTTTATCATTATCTAATGAAAGCTAACAAACATAGTTTATTATCTTCTCAAGCACCAACTCAGGCCACAGGCAAACAGACACCCCGAGATGGGAGCCAAATTGACAAGTAGAAAATGCTTCAGGACCTAAATATGTGACACCTAATTTATTTACTCTCATTCAATTAAATGATAGAAACATCCATTTCCTGGGGTCAATATGCCTAGCAATTCATGTAGTTGCATGAGAATACCATATGGATAACAAGCAAGTCTGACATTTCTTTTGATTGGTAAAGTTTACCGACAAGAGTATTGTGGTGTAAAAAAAATTGGGAAAGTGAAGCAGTTTGGGCCCAAAACTAGTTTTTTATTACAGGTGGAACATATAAACCATTACGAAACTAACTGAACTAGCAATATCAGGCAAGTAGAAAACAACAGAGTTATTATACCTGAACCAGAATAAAAGGTAAAGACACACCGCCTGTAATGACGTTTCCCGAAGCACATAACTCCTAATTTCTCTGTATCAGATTCTGAAGACCTACGAACTTGAAGGAAAAAGAGGAGAAGTTAGTGAACAACCATTAATGATGTTAAGGATTTGAAAAGAAACAACAAGTTTCGGATTAAGAACTATGTAATTAGATATCCCATTAGGATAGCAAATCTCTGGAAGTATGGAAGACAACGAAGAGTCTAAGACTGAACATAGCTTACTTGCTCCTCTAGTTCTTGCAAATATGCAAATTTCTTTTCTTTTCTATCCCGTTCTAAGCCCAAAGACGTTCGCCTGTAATTGATAATTTTATTTTTAAAAAGGAATATGGTCAGTCAGAGATCGAAACATGAAAAATTTCATCACTTAGTTCTACTACTATATGATTAACTCAAACCTTTAAGCTCTTGTACATCATGCATGGTAGTGCGAGGCAGACCCTTCCACTGTATTTACTTTTTATCTTTGGATATAATATCCATTGCCATAAGAACATTCAATGCATCATAAACCCTCCTCCGTATATTCTTCTCATCATATTGTTGCTGTCAACATAAGAAAGATTAACAGACTTAGGCCAAATCGACAAGTAGAAGATGTTGAGAGATCACTAATGTTTGTCACTATACCACCTTTATCACATCATGTACAATACACTAATAGCCAAGTCACTTATCGCCTCAACAAACCACTTTGATAATGCCGCGTAAGTTAGCTACTAGTCAACTTCTTAACATAAATTTATGAAACCCATTCATGTGTGTTATACATAAATTAAACATTTAAATCCCTTAAAGTCATTAAACTTCAAGTAAATTCAAGAATCGCGAACCACCAAAAAACACTATTAGGCTTAAATACTAGTTTCAGCACTAAACATCATAAACCATGTCATTTATTGAACATAAGAAAGAACCTGCTAATCGTACATTCTATCATAAACAGATCCTAACTTATACGTTAGAATTCAAAATGTATCAATTACTAACTCTACAATATTCCTTTTTTTTTCAGCACAAGCATAATCAAGCAACAGCCAAATATCCCTTACTGTGTAACCTAACTTTTGAGATGTTCGACTTGTAAGGTATATGTTAAAGAAATGGAACAAAAAAAAGAGAGTATGTACGGATACTGTTTTAAGAACATGGACATTTTCATGCCTACTTCATTTTGTTTCTTATTGAATACAACATAGAACCTATATTTATACTTTTATCTTGGTCACTAAATGCTTATAATCACCTCATCAGCATACCAATAATCTAACTACAAACCCTAGAATAAACAATCACTTTATCAGCACACCCATGCTTCAATAATCCAATAACAAAACTCCAAATTGCTTCTAAGAAATGCAGATAGATGTTATACCTGAAGAAGATCTTCAAGAAGCGCAGTTGTACCTAATGAAATTTGTGGAAAATCAAATAAAAACGAATAATAATTAAAACCTCCACAACAAACAAAAATGTAATAATAGAAAAAAAAAAATCGAGAAAATTAAATCTCGGACTTCTAAGAACTTCAAAAAATCGAGAATATTAAATCAAAAAAGCAAAGACCACTAACCCATGAAATTCATCGCTTTCACCTGCAATCTCTTGATTTCTCAATCTTAGACTTCTAATAAATTCAATTTCTTCTTAATCTTCTCTGATTTCTCCTTTCCATATCAACAGCATCAAACCCTTCTGACTTCGAATCAAGTGCAAATCTAATCGATTATTGTTATGATATCACTAATTCCATCTTCTAATTCTCAAATCCGTGACTTCAATTCTCTCACCGATTCGCTTCTTCTCCCGGCAATAGCAGAAACCCCTTTTAAATCATCATATTCTTCATTAATTGCAGCGAACTCATCTCCTTCCAACCCCAAATTCTCTTCATCATTGTCTTCAAGATCCATAGAAAACCCTCTCTCCAATTTCATCTCAGACTCATAATTTCAGATGCGGAAACCCAAGAATACCCTAAAACAAGCAGCTTTAGCAGTAATCATTCATGAGATGATTATTTAATTGGATCTAGTTAGAGATTTTGATAAAACCCCCAAAAATGAAAACAAAAACAAACATGGATTGAATATTTTTCCCAGCAGATTTGAGATCTACAATTCGACTAAGTGAGTTGACGGATTTCAGAAGAAAAATCAAGAGAAGGGTTTATTAGCTTTGTAGAAATAGCATCTTGGGTTCTGATTTCTCCATTTTCACGAGCTTTTAGGTTAGAGATAGAGAGTGAGAGGCTGAGAGCAGAAGAAGAAAGAGAAAGGGAGATAAGAAATGGGGGGGGGGGGGGGGGCATTTATATGCCGGATTAAATAAAAAAAATTTATCACATATGAATCGGTTTTTATGGGTCGCGGGATCGGTAGCTGATTTAGGGTAAAATAGTAATTATTCCGCGACGGCTATTAATAATCTCAGAATTTTCCCGTATTTTTATTATATCAGAGACGGCTATGTATGGTCAGCGGTCTAACTACAGTCAATGAGGGTCTCCGATGTGGGTCGGTAAACACCCATTTTCCACTAGTGTGATCCTATGGACATGTGCAACAAATACAAGTTAGATACCATGCATATATATATATGGGAACCGATCCTAGTACCTAGTCAACCGAATATTTGGAAAGCTAGTGTGACTAAATCCAGTACTCACATGGAGGTAGAACAGAAACTTGTTTTGGTAGAACCTTGAAACCCATGATTGATGAGTGAGTGTTCTTGATCAATCACATAGTTATTGAAAGTTACATGAACCAATTCTAAACTTGTTTGGAAGTGTGGAAAATCGGTTTCAAGATAGTAAATATGAAAGATGATTTAATAAGTTAAGATGTCGACATACTTTGAACATGTGCAGTAACGCTTATCTTTTATTGTTCAAAGATATTCCTTAATAGCTAAAGGAAAAAAATCCCGTATCGAAAAATAAGTTCAGAATCTTTTAATTAAGGTTTTTTTATTTTATTTTTGGAAAATGAAAATTAGTAATGTGCATTTACTTGTTGGAGATTTTCTAAGAGATTTTCGGTCAATGTTTGGACAAAGAATTTCCAGGAATTATGGAAACCGAATCTGGAATATATTGCATATCTTTAGAATATTTCGATTTTGGAAATTTCTTGGTGTCCAAACTTCCTTGGTCTATAAATATCAAAGTTTGCATTTCTAGCAAACTAATCCTCAGAGCCAACAAAACTACCTAGTTATGTTGTTACTGGTGGAGCCGCCTATTCGGAGAGGAAAGTAACCTAATTAGGCGAAATCTCTTACGACCACTCGGTTTAAAGACTTCTTTTGGATTGAGAATCTCTATTAGTACCGTTTGTGGGAAACTATATCATTGCGGTTTATTATTAGTTTTCGATTGATTGGATTGACTAACGGTTGTTGAACTTTGATTGCACCTAGTTTGTTTATGCTTGAAAATCTTCTCTTCTGATATAAGATTCACTCAAACTAGATCGAATTTTTGACGTGGATCTTTAGACTATTTGTAGATCTAAAGACGTCTTGTGATAATCCATTGTTAACAGACTCCGTTTTGTGCGTGATTGATCACAAAAGATTCAAGTTGATTGTGTGCAAGTGTTTATTGAAGATCTAAGAAGATTTGAAGACGAAGAAGATTTCTGATTTGGGTGTGCACAATACTTGTTTCGGTTAAAGAGGATCCAACTATAATCGGTTTATCCTTGTGGTAGATTGGATTGATTAGTTGAGTAGATCGGCATCAATACAATTCTTTATGATTAAAAGTATTGATTGCAAAATCTAGAAAATTACTTTGGTAGTTGTTATTAGATAGATCTAAGGACCTGACAAAGGAGTTTATTGAGATAAACGGAAGAGCCTTTTGTCGAACTCACATCACTTGGTTGAAAAGAGTTGATACCAAACAGATTTGTTTTTCCTGTACTGTTTGGAATACGAACCAAAGGAATTGTTCCAAGTACATGACTTATTACAAGTTGGAGGCGTGGGAATACAGACGGAGCTAGGTGGACTATAGGTTTAGTTGCTTGGTCTCAACTATACGAAGTTGGTTTGATTATTTACAGCGGCTTAATCCTGAGAGTATTCAATTCTGGACTAGGTCACGTGGTTTTTCTGCATTTGCGGTTTCCTCGTTAACAAAACTTCTGGTGTCAGTGTTATTTCTTTTCCGTATTATATTTTGTTATATAATTGAAATATCACAGGTTGTGCGTTGAATCGATCAATTGGTAAATCCAACCTTTGGTTGTTGATTGAAATTGATTGATCCTTGAACATTGGTCTTTGGTACCGTTCAAGTTATCTCTCTTATATTCTATTGGGCTCGCAAATTATTATTTGTTTGATTGCGGATTGAATTGAGAGATTGAGATATAACTCTTTAATATACTTTTCTTAAGATTGAGTTTGACTGTCTAGTTGATTCTCTTGAAAGTATATTGGAGTTAGTCCATACAGATTGCTAAGCAAAATATTGGGTGAGGTTGTTGTACAATAACTATTTCTCGAGCCGAGTTTATCTCACTTATCTATTTCTCGAAATATGTGTCGGTAAGCTTTCGCTTTGGCCAAGTTCATCTTTACTAGTGATGAAAGTCATGTTGATTATTTTAATAATTTGAAAATCTCTTTGATGAAAAATAGTTTGTGAATAACAACTATATAACATCCTCTAAGAATGTTTCAATGATTGAAATGAGAGTTTAGAATATATAACCATGTTTGGATATAAACATTGTATATGAATTCATACTTGTGTAAGTCCAAAATCCTTGAACCAAAGTATGCGTACTTTACTGGTTTAGGATGACCAGAGCTAAGTCTGCGCACCTGTACGCGTACTGTCGAAATTTCACATCCCATGAATTTCTATTGGAGTTTGTGAACTGAAAACAAGCTCAGTCCGGCTACTTAAGTAAGCAATTGAACAACTCTCTAACTAGTTCTTTTGAGTCATTTGAACTAGTTATGGTGAAGATGAATAAGGTTGATATGAAAGTGCTCATATGGCTAACCATTGGTTAACTACTGTTGAACCAACTACTTGTACACGTTTAGGTACGGTTACTCAAACCTAAATGAAGTTACATTTCATGTGTGTATAACAAGTTAAGTTCGATCTAACGGTTGAAAGATATTAGATTGAATCTAATCAGGTTTTCATCTAACGGTGAATATTGAATTCTTTTTTACCAAGGTACTTAGATTGCAAACCCTGATTTGGAGACTATATAAAGGAGAACTCTAGCAACTGGGAAACCTAGTCCCCACACCTCCTATGTGATACTAGTTGTATAAGCTAGAGTCGATTCTCCTTTAACCTTAGGTTTTTATGGAGACCCTGTAGGTTAACGACTTAAAGACTTCATTGGGATTGTGAAGCTAGACCCAACTATTTTCTCTGTAATTGCGTGATCTGATATTGCTGTTTCTATCGTATTTGAGTACAATCGTAAGATTGGCTTGAGATTATTTTCTCCGATAGGCAAGATAGAAAAGTAGTCACAAACACCTTCGTCTCATCGTTTGTGATTCCACAATATCTTATTTCGCTAGTCGATTAAGATTATTGTGAGGTGATTAATATTTCTAGGCTGTTCTTCGGGAATATAAGTCAGGTATATCAATTGGTTCCTGTTCACCTTGATTTATCAAAAGACAGAACAAAACTCGTAGGTATTTCTGTGGGAGACAAATTTATATTCCTGTGGACTTTACTATGTGAGACAGATTTGTTTATTACACTGCCACAAAATAGAATCTCTTGCAGACATAAAAAATTGGTCTGGGATTTGCTTCTTAACTGCATCAAAATAAGTGACTGTCAGGGCGTGCATGGAAGAGGGGGAGTATCATCGACACAATAAGAATGAGTAAAGAACTAATGTGAAACAATTCTACCGAAATAACTTGACGAGGGCAGAATCACAGGTTCAACAAGTTGTCCTTAACACATTAGTTCGCGGGTATACTCGAGTTGAGTAATGCTAAACCTCTCACAGCGAAGATGTGTCCAGGATAAGACTGCCCGATATAACTTGAGTTAGCACAACGCAAGTTACCCTTTCTTCGAACTCAAAGAACGGGGATGGAGGTAAAAAACGTATGAAGAACCCTAGAATAAAAGAAGAATTTTTCAGGGTATTGAAAACAAGTAAAAGGAATTTTACCATAAATAAAATAAATCCGCGTAGACAAGGGACTTGGTGCATGGCATACGCGCATATCACATGGGTAAAAATATGTATTCTTGCGCACCCGCTCCACCCACGTTTTACAATTCATACATAAGTGTATGATTATATAGTGGAGCTCCTCTTTAGTTTTCCACAATGTGGGACTAAAGGTTCCACTTCATTCACCCAAAAATAAGTGAGTATCCTTAGACCCTTAGAGCAACCACAGCGTTGGAGTAAAACTAAAAATTTAGTCGCAAAACCAATCGCTACGGGCGGTAAAGACCAAATCTCAGACTAAAACTAAAAACCAGAGTAAATTTAGTCTTTGGTTTAGTCTTTGATCGGGCGAAGAATGAAGGTTACGCCTGGTGGGGCGTAGTTCGAAGTTGCGCCTGGTGACGGGGTGCAGAAAAAATGTACCGCTTGATGGTGGGGCGTAACTTTGAGTTACGCCCCAATTAAAAAAAAAAAAAAATGAAATGGGGCGTAGTTCAACCCTTGCGCCTGATGGGGCGTAGTGTTGCGCCTCATAAAAAAGTTTAGTTTTTAGTCGCTGCCCGTAGCGTCGCAGCACGGAGTAAACCAAATTTTTTGGTTTTTTTTTAGTTTTTGGTCTTTGGGTTTAGTCGCATGATTGCAGTTGCTCTTAGGTCATTAGATCAAACCACACCAAGACCATAAAACCTTTTTATTTAAAACTCATTTTTCTCCAACAAAATGTACCTTACAAGTTACAAGTAGATTAAATGTCGACACCATTGAGCTGTAAAAGGTTATCGAATTCTCAACGGAATCAAAATTAAGGTTTAACTTTTAATTCTTCTGATATCAGCATACCAATGTTACTGGATGTCAAGAGGATGATTCCATATATAACTTAGATCCTATAATCTATTTGCACTAGAAGCGACAAGATTACCTTCTCGATAACAAACTGGCCCAGTATAAGAACTTCAAGGATCTTTCTCCAGTCCCAACACATCTGCAAGAAAACGTCAGTGGTGATTAGATAAAATTAAGAGCTCAATTAGATAGCAGAAGAATTGATTAGCACTTCGACGATAAGCACTTCATATGCTTGGTAATGAGCAATATATTTTATATCAATATAATGTTTTTTTTATACAATTATATAGCGAGAATGATTTTTCATTTTACTACCAATAATATTGATGTTGACAATATCAAGAAACTACTAATTTAAAATGTTTGTATAAGTTTTCAAAAATATTTTTTTTTGAAGAGGATTCTCAGAATCTCCAATAGTTTAAACAATATATAGTTGGTGGATTTGGTGCTAACTTTTATCCACCAAATGATAATCGATTTTTTGGGACCCCTTCTGGGACGGTGCGGGCGAAGCCCCGCCTCACCTAATGGGGGCCAAGAGCCATCGTTCCCGGTGCGTAGCACGGGTTCCATACTAGTAAAGAGAGGTAAAGTCGTGAGGGCTTTTGTTTAGATTAGTGTTTTGGGAGACTAACGGAATTAGGGTTTGAGGTAAAAAAACGTAAGATCCTGCGGAAAAAAAAAGGAAAAGGTGGGTCGAAAATTCGCAAGATTGGTGGTGTGAAAAATCAGAAGGTTTCTATTGGTCTAAATATTTTTGGTGGGGCCAGAAGCTCTAGGAAGAGAGCTTGATTCAACTGTTAACCACAGCAGAGGAAATTCACCAAATCATATTATTAATTAATTAGAGCAACTAAAAAAAAAAATTTAAATTAAATCCATAAACTAAGGATTTTGTCTTGTGTGCACCGGCAAATCCTAAGTGCATATGGTTAGACTTTGGAGCAGCGAGGATGCACCATCTTTTTACGTGGGTCTAGATCGTTTCATTCCAAGTGTCCAACCTCAATTCATGAACCCCCGGCACCCAGTTTTAAGAGAATTTATGTGCTAGTATGAAATATCTATTGGTCCTAGGAATAATATATTAGAGAGAGTCTAGTCCAATTGACCTAGTCAATTGTCTGTTTGGTCCTATTTGGTAATATAAATTATAGTTTGGTCCTAAAAATTATAGTTTGGTCCTAGGGTGATGTCATAGATGATATAAATGTCATCTTGTAGCGACAGAAATACCCTTATATTATTGTTTGGTCCTAGAAAATAATAATTTGGTCCTAAGGTGACCATATATATACAAAAATTTAATAGAAAATATTTCATTCCCAGATTTACTTCTCTCTCTATTTCAGATCTAGTTTCTCTCCTCCCCATTTTTTCTAAGGAAATTGTAAGTACACTTATTTATCTCCATCGCCACGTGTACCAGCAGAGCCCACGTGGAGGCCATGTCTCAAAGAGGGATGACACATAGGGGCATCCATGGCGTTTAAACAACGTGCCATCCGTCAAGACCAACAAGTCAAAGATGAGGGAGCATCCAAAATAGATGATCCCACACAACACCAATGAGTTACTCTACCCCATCACGAGGTAAGATGTAATCAACGATCGGGGATAGTCCAACCGACACGTACGTGACAGGGGAGGACCGACACCGCCCGGGCACGGACTGGATAGCCCCAACCACTCGTATTTAATGCTGCTCAGAGGGCACGTGTCAGACGGCCCACGAAGGAAGCGAGGATAGGTCAGCGTAACGAGCGTGGGTATTATAGAAGCCGCGGAGTGACAAGGAAGTCCGCGGACCATGCACGCGAGCACACCGCTCGAGGCACGTGTCGGGCGACCCACGAAGGAAGAGAGGATAGGTCAACGTAACGAGTGTGGGTAATATGAAACCGCGGGGTGACAAGGAAGTCCGCGGACCATGCACAGAGCACAAGAAGATAAGGTCCCCACAGCTCCTTGTCGGTGGGCCCACTTGATTTAGTTATATATATGAATACCCCTTCCACAGAAAAAGGGGTCGAGAGTAGAATTAAGGAATAGGAGAGAGAATAGAAAGAAGTAAGTATGTGTTTAGGGAGAATCTCTCCCTGAACCATGTAATTCATCGTCTCCCTTACTTTTGTAATCGTTTACTTTATAGTGAATATCTCCGATCCGTGGACGTAGGCCTTAGTGCCGAACCACGTAAACCATCGTCTCCTTTATCTTTAGTACTCGTATAGTTTCATTTATGTATTCATGTCTCGTATCTATCACTTTGGGGATGATGACGAGATCATGACAAACTCGCGTGGGTTTGGAATCCATGAATCATCATCTACCTATGCATACTATTCTTTACTCGCACTTTAATGCATGTATTCAAATTCATGTTAAGATTGTTTGTGATCACGCGGACCATACCTGATTTCCGTGTTCACAATTTGGCGCTAGAAACAGGGACCTTGTCCCGGTAAAAAGATTTATCTTTCCCTGTGACTTTATGGTAACTCAAAAATTTTGTTTCGAACATAGGCAGATCTCTGTTTAAACTCACTTTTCACATGTATCCGTATTCTTTGTGCTATCTAGCAGCTGATCGGGGCCTTTTACGAACCTTTAACTAGCGGATCTGAGTTTGGGGCTATCTTTTCGCATATATTTACGACTATTGCATTTTCTACCTACAAATCTGGGCATTGCATAACCTTTAAGCCAACAGATCTGGGTTTTAACTGATATTTCGAACATAATTTCCACCAAGAGATTTAGACTTTTGCAAACAACAACCCATGGAGCTTATCTCGTTAAATCCGCATCTCATCTCATGTCTTTCGTATTGTTCGCCAAACTAACAGCCTGAGTACACTCATTACCACTAGAAATCGAGCTTATGAAATCAAGTTTGAACTAACAGCTAACCCGTGGACTTTTTGTCTCGGTTTACCTCCATGTTCTCTGCGCAGAATATTGCAATGGAAAGGAACAAAGATGCCTAAAGACAAAGGTACCTTCAAAAGAGGCACATAGGACTACGCCAGTAGTAACAAGGAGCAAACAAAAGGGGGCGGGACTCACAAATGTGGGGACAAGATGCGCAGAATGGAGCGGAAAGCACATTCCTTTCGGGACAACGGCATCATCGCAATGGAAGCAAGGAAGGCCGCGGCAAAGGCTACTACACCTACCGAAGGAACTTCACAAATGGTAGCCTCCAAAGTGACAGCTACAACCCGGCCTACAGAACCTCGAGAAACAAGAGTGCACAGTAATCCAGAACCCACCCTATGGGATGCCGCAGACTAACGAGCAAAACGAACAAATGCACGCAGGATCCTACGAAATGATCGAGCCGGTAGACAGAGATAGCAAAGTGGAAATCAACACCGCGGCCCCCAGGGACAAGCCCAGCTCGGGATAGGAACAAATCAAGCATCAAACCGGCCTCCGCGCAGGTTTTGGCGCAATTAGAAGAACTAAAACGGAATCAGCAGACATACGCGGACGCGGTGGCCTTACTAGCCCAAGAGAACCAGCAATTAAGAGAGAAGATCCTCCAAAGCGCGGAGCTAGAGAATCAGCAGGACGAGGCTAACTCAGCGGTACAGAATAGAGACCGGAGGATGATCCTCGAGAACACACCTGCAATAGTCAACCAAAGAGGTGCGCGGAATAATAGAAGGCTCGACCCGGATTATCACCCGGACACGTCAGACTACTATGATGAGGAGGAGGCCACGACGTCAAAACCTACAGGGAAGGCACGGCCCTCCATTCAAGAAGAACATTGTTTGGCAATGGAGAATCTCCGCGCAGAGATGTTAGCAGAGATCAATCAAATCAAAACCAGACAGGGAGGTGGAAGACTAGAACAGGTTATGAAGGAAGCCAACACCACCCCACTCGCGCAAAAGTTGGCCACCGCTATCATACCGCTAGAAGTGCCCGGTCCCATCCTTTTAGTGTTACGACGGATCCACCGATCCTGCTGCTCACCTACGATATTACAACAGGGTAATGGCCAGATGGGACCACGACGAAGCCGTACTTTGCAGATACTTCCCTTCAAGCCTGAAAGGATCCGCGCTATCTTGGTTTGATAACCTCAAGCCTGGATGCATCAATTCGTATGATCAACTCACGGAAAAATTCTTGGCTACTTATATGTACAACAAGGTTGTAAACACAGGGATGGACAAGCTCTTCTCACTTGCAATCAAATACAAGGAGTCCATTCGAGAATACACGGATAGGTGGCACAAGATATGTCAAGCCATAGGACATGTGGATCCCGTGGTGAGTATTAATTGTTACAAATGGGGACTTGACAGATGAGCCCTTTGTTTGTTGAAATCCACGGTACCTCTCCAACCACGAGAGGGAGATTTGAGGATAATCATCGAAAAACATGCAAGGTTGGAAGAAATTCAAAGAGAGAACCCGAGAGCACAGGCTCAACGACCCCCACGGACCAATTCCGCTAACTAGCGAAATGATCAAGCGAACGCCAAAAGGATCGGAAAGATGACCACAAAAGGGGTGGAAGAAAATTTGAGGACCGAGTCTACACAAAGCTCAATACCAGCTACTCACGCATTCTGAAGGAGATCAAGGATCGTGAAGACCTAGACTGGCCTTGGTCTAAGGGGAAACAACCACCTCCTCGGCAGAATCCAAAGAGTATTGCGATTTCCACTCGCTTCTACGGGCACCCAACCGAGAAGTGCAAAATCTTAAGATAGCGATACAAAAGCCGATTGATGCAGGGGATCTCAAAAAGTATATAGAAAAAGGCTGAACGGAGGACGTAACCAAACGCAGCAAAATGTGTCCAATTGCCGAGAGGGTAATCGTACACCGAACACTATATCCTCGCTCGGAAAACAAAGAACCAACCCTAACCGCACGAGATAGGGAAAAGACCGAGGAAACAATTTGAAGACTATTGTGAGCTCTACAACTTAGATGGAAAAGAAGTGGAAGAGCACGAAGAATGGATGAACGCACCCCTAACCTTCGAGGCCGAGGACATTGAGGACGACATGGAAGATCACAACGACCCTTTGATCCTCACTCGCCAATCGCAGGATGCAACATAAAGAAAATACTCATTGATTGGGAGCTCCGTAAACGCCCTGTTCCATGATACCTTCAAGCGTATGGAGCTTAATGACGAGCAACTCTTGACCTCGCACTACACCATCTACGGATTCAATGGCACGACTCACGGTTATCTAGGATATTATTTTGCAAGTAGACGCAGTCCGATGAAAGTTAACGCCCGCTTCAACAGGTGAACACGCCTTCACCCTACAATGTCATTATTGGACGAAAATGGGTCCACAAACTTAAGGGAGTCGCATCTACCTACCATCAATACCTTAGGTTTCCTACTCCTTTTGGGGTGATGGAAATCAAGGGTGATCAAGTTTCCGCAAAGGAATGCCAGAATGCAAATACGGCTCAACAATGAAGAAGATAAGAAAAGAAGAACCCGCAGGGCCCGGAACAAAGCAATATCCAAGGACAAAGCCATCGACGAATACTTGGAAGAGATCTCAGGAAAAAACTTGTCTAAAGGGAACTCCGTAGGGAACACGGAGGCATCAACATCAAATGCTAACCAGGGCGCTCTTGCGAACAAAGAATCCGAGCCTACCAAATAGCAATTAAAGAAAGTTCCCCACCTTGGGGAACCGGCCCACGTTTACATCCTTGGAGACAAAGTGAAGGAAGTTAACATAGGGACTGAGAGAACCCAAGGAAGATCAAGATAGGAACTCTAATGGGCTGAGAACGCGAGGCCTCACTAATAAAACTATTAAAGGAATACGCGGACATCTTCGCATGGAAACTATCTGATATGCCTGGAATAGACCCGAAGACAGTACAACATGAGCTACGCATTAAACCTGGCACACCCCCCGTACGACAAAAGATACGAAATGTGGCTACAGAGTATCACAACGCAGTAGAAACAGAACTGCGAAAGTTGTTGGAGGCCGGTTTTATAAAAGAAGTCAAATATCCTACTTGGATCTCTAACATGGTAATAGTACCAAAGAAGAATGGAGGGGCCGAATCGCATCGACTTCACCAACTTGAACAAAGCATGCCCCAAGGATAGTTATCCGTTACCCAAAGATTGATCACTCGTCGACGCAAAGAGAAGGATACGAAGAGTTATCATTCATGGACGGATACTCTGGTATAACCAACTATTTTTAGCGAAGAAGATCAAAGAACATACAAAGCATTTTACACACCCCACGGTCTCTATTGCTATGTAAGGATGCCTTTCGACTCCGGAATGCGGAGCAACATACCAAAGGATGGTCGATGCTATTTTCAAGCCGTGGATTGGCGTAACCCTAGAGGTCTATGTTGACGATATGCTCGTCAAGAGCAGATTGAGGAAGAACCACCACCAGACCCGAGGGACATCTTCGAGGCTATGAGAGAACACAATATGAAGGTCAACCCGAAAAATGCACGTTCGGAGTAACATCAGAAAATTCCTTGGGTACCTGGTGACAAAAAGGGGCATTGAAGTAGATCCCGCAAAAATCCGAGCCATAGTAGACATGCCATCCCCAAAGAACCTAAAAGAAGTACAAAAGCTCAATGGATCCCTAGCAGCCCGGGGAAGATTCATCTCAAGATCTTCTGGATAGGTGCAAACTCTTTTTAACATACTAAAAAAGGGGACGAAATTTGAGTGGACTACAGAATGCGAAGAAGCTTTCCTAGGCGTCAAACAAGACTTAGAGAGATCCCTATCCTTCGAAACTAGACCCGACGAAGTTTTGGCACTATACATTGCAGCAATGACGATGTAGTAAGCGCAAAGATTTGTCGGGACCCACACAAAGGAGGAGCAGCCGATCTATTATGTCACAAGACTATGAATTCCGCAGAAAGAAACTACACAAGAATCGAACAACTCATCTTAGCCATCGTATGGTCTACATTAAAACCGAGGACGTACTTCTTAACCCATGACATACGTATCCCATGCCGAGCGCCCTTAGAAGCCATCCTCAAAGGGGCAGAAAGGTAGGACGCATAGCGAAATGGAGCACATACCTCGACCAATTCAATATCCACTATGAACTTCAACACTCGTAAATCGCAAGTGTTAGCGGACTTTCTAGCAGACCTACCTTTGGACAACGAAGAAGAGGTGCGCATACAAGGATGGAGGGCCATGGGTGCCCCCGAAATGGAAAAACAAAAGGAGCCAAATAACATTCTTGAACCAATGAACCCACGACAATGGGAGGTCTTTGTCGATCGGCTCCAAAAATAGAGATAGGGCGCGGATAGGCATCGTCATCACCACGCCCACGGAGATAGGATCGTGCATGCATTCGATTGGAATCAAGGCCATACAAATAACATCGTAGAGTACGAAGGAGTGGTCCACGCCTCCGCTTGATAATTGAATTAGGGATACAAGAAGTACGGTTAACAAGTGATTCACAACTAATCATACGGCAGATAGGCTACGAATACAATGTGTATGACGAGACACCGATGGCATACATGGCTATGGTACAAACGTTGGTTTCCCAAATACCAAAATCAAATTTCGACATCTGCGTAGGAAGGAGCTCGACACGCAGATGCCATGGCATACATATCATCCATGCTTAAAAATGAGGATGTCAAGCAATCAAGATAACAAGAGTGTACGAACCATCCATCAAACCCCAAGAAACATGCGCGGCTAACCAACGCAAGTCTAAGGAGGAAGATATTTCGATGATGATGTCGGAGAGCACATCTTCGACGACTTCCAAGATGATGACATCACGCGACAAGCTGATGAAGACGACGATTACAGTCAAGAAGCAGATTGGAGAACCGAAATCCACTCTTTCCTAAAAGAGGGAAACTCCCCCAGACACCAAACAAGCTAGGAAGGTACAATCCAGAAAGGGATGTACGAGCTAAGAGACTAACCTTATACGTAAAATCATTCCTGGGCCACTTTGTCGTCTGTCCTGCCTCGATCGAGGGACATATCATCTTGAAAGACATCCATAGAGGAGACACGGGAATCACAAATGGAATGAGATCCCTTGCAGATAAGGCGAAGACGCAGGGCTACTATCGGCCAACCATGATCCGAGACGCGGCCATGATGGCGCAAAGGTGCGAAGAATGTCAAAGATTCTAAGCAAACGAATCCACGCCCAGCCACAAAACTGAATTCGTGGACAGTCCGTGGCCCTTTGGGAAATGGGGATCGACATAGTAGGCCCACTCGTATCGGGTGACAGGGAAAAGAAGATTCCTAATAGTGGCAACGGATTACTTCAAAGAAGTGGGTAGAAGCAAAGCACCGGCTAGAATTCTAGATTCGACGTCTTTACTTTTATTTTTCAAAATATCATCTCGCAGTTTGGCATCCCCGCAGAGATAGTTTCCGACAACGGTAAACAGACTACAAGGAAAGAATATTGACTTTGTCATTGGACACCTTCAAGATTCGAAAAAACAAATCCACCCCCATATACCCACAAAGCAATGGACAAAGCGTAAGCCACAAACAAAACTTTGGCACTTATTCTTAAAAACAACTAGACGAGTACAAGGGCGGTGGTGTGAATGGTTGCATAACGTTCTATGGGCGTATAGGACGACTCGAAGATCGGCCACCGGAGAATCCCCGTTTTTACTCACCTACGGAGTGTATGAAATCCTCATGGAAATTCTACTTCCAACTACAAAAACAAGCATGGGAAAAGAATCTCACCACGGACATGATGTTAGAAAAGCTCGACGACCTCGAAGAAAGGAGAGAGGCGATCGCAAAGAATGGAAAACTACCAACGCAGTGGCCGAGAGAATATAACAAAAAAGTGAAATTTAGGAATTTTGTAGAAGGGCGGTATGTGTTGAGGACCATTCCCCAATACCGAGAAAAAGAAGTGGGGAAAATTAGAACCAACTTGGGGAGGACCCTACGTAATACACGACATCGCAGAAATGGCTCTTACTATCTGCGCAACCCGAAAGGGGAAATCCTCATGCATCCGTGGAATGCCAAATACCTCAAGCCATACTACCCATGACCAACCACTGCGTGTACATTTTAGAAGAAGAAAATGGACTTGCTGGGTCCACATGTTTCTATCTCGACAAAGGAGTAACACACCTTAACTTTTCAATCAATCCAAGCTTTCACTTTCAAGTATCATATCCCATTCATTACCCACGCGCATTTCAATTTATTCAAAACCCACAACCTATACCACATGAAACACATGTATATACTACTTACACAATGTACATTGAAAACCGTGTCACACTTTAATAAAATATCGATACTATTGTTACCCCGTGGATGTAGGCTTTAAGGCCGAACCACGTAAATCATCAGTGCAAAACCATTATTAAGAATTGACATTTTGAGAGGGATATCCCGCACAAAGCGTGGATCCTACCCACTGCAATATACCGGGCAATATCCCATACAAAGCACACGCATGCAACATATCGGAGCATACACATGCAATCTCGTGGAACTCCCCGTAAGCGTCTATAAGTGTACGACCGGGGCGACTTCCTGCGTAACGAGATACCCGAGCAATATTACAAGCCGCGAACTCAATGGAATATATCCTTGAACGTCGGCCAGACCCCCACCGTTCAGGAATCCCCTGGCCAAGGAATTCGCTGGACGGGGTGCAAGGTCACAAGGCAATTCCTCGGACATCAACCTACTAATGCCAAAACAATACACTTTCTCAAATTCAAAGATCAACATCCTTGGATAGTAAATACTACGGAAGTATTCATTACGTTAACTTATTTGAAAAGACAATAAATGCAAATTCAACAAAATTCAAATTGATTTAAACACCAAAGTTTGATCTAGTACATGGCGAGTTGATTACAAGCCTAGCAAGAAGAGTAGCAAAAACGCCAAAAAGGATAAGCAATCGAGATCAATCCCTAGCATACTAGATGTGACCTCATCGGGAAGGAGCGTTATCCGCGGGTTTGTCCTTCAGCCGAGGAAGGAACACTACCACCACGAGGAGGGCCCCCGAAGAGCCCGAAGGGAGCGCGGGTACGGGACGCCGAGTGTAACTCTTGTTTAACCCATGGTTTTTCCCGAGATCCAACTCAATCTCACCAAGAGTTGTATTAATCTCCTCGCTAACCGCTTCCGAGCCACGAAGCCTATGGCTACACTCTTCATCTCGGCCTGACTCAGGGAAGTGGAAAGAAGGTCCACCTTTTGATTGGCATGCTTCAGCGTTTCCTCCCGAGACGAGGCCTGACCACGATGGTAATTAACTTGGCCCTCCAATTGAACTACCTTAGCTTGAGCTTCGGCAAACTTGTCATCCGCAGCTCGAAGCTGTCCCCGGAGCTCATGGATAATAGAAAAAGAACGATTATAACAGATACAAAGTACAAAGCACACTCGATGACAAAAACGT
Source organism: Papaver armeniacum (assembly GCA_023531295.1). Lineage (NCBI taxonomy): Eukaryota > Viridiplantae > Streptophyta > Magnoliopsida > Ranunculales > Papaveraceae > Papaver > Papaver armeniacum. The sequence continues at coordinate 30,583 of JAJJWW010019330.1, read as the reverse complement.
ATACCTTCACAATGATCAACCGCGGAATCCTTTGCTTCGCGGCATAATCATATTCATTTGATAACCTATCATAATCTACCCGTTAAGATTATGAGCATACCGACTCGCGCTAGATCATTTCGAAACATCGAGTCCGAATGACAATATCGATTAACCTCATCATTCTTCGATTCAAATCCCTTATTAAGGCGATACATAGTCACCTCTAAGTTTCTCTCACGCTCAACCTGACGAGCCACATCAGCTCGAGACGCGGATAAAGCACTACTGAGAGCACTACATTCTGCCCTAGCATCGTCTCTTTCCTTGGCAAGACGCTGCATATAAGCTCGCACATCCGAGGGATGAGAAGACCGCGCTCGCCGCAGCTCGTCTTCCATAACATTAAGCTTAATTTCTAAAGAGGAAATCTGTCCGCGGGCTTTCTCAAGATTATCCCGCGTCCATAAAAGATCCCCGTTGAACAAGTGGCGGTCATGGTTGTTTCGATTTTGCAGATCTACCAAGCAAAGCTTTTCTTACGCCATTCTTCGGCCATAGCGTTATGAACATCCGCGCGGCATTCCATTTCGCCGATTCACTCTTAAGTTTTTCAACTAACTCGAAGAATGCGACCTTTTTGACGAGCTCTCTCACTCCGAAGCCACAACAATTCAGGGACTCCACCCATCGAAGACAAGACAACGGAGGAGGGAAGAAGGAGAAAACCGGAACATATAAGGAGCAGGAAACTACCAAAGAAGAGGAAGCGCAGACTGAAATAGACGAGGAGTTCTTCTCAAAGAACCGCTAACTTGGCCTTAACCGAGGCCACTCGAGCGCGAGATTTGCCTCCTCCGCGTCCCCCGTTGCTCCCTTACGCTTAGCGAGACCCTTCAGACTCCGCTATTTCCTCATCTTTAGCGAGACCGAAAGCTTCAACGCCCGAAAGCGTTTCTTCACAATCTTAGGAGCTTCCCTTCTAGCTTGAGAGACTTGGCCTTGAAGAGGTAAAGATGATGGTTACAATACTCACTCCTCATCATCTATCAATCAAAAAGGAAATTAGTTCACAACACATTTAAGCAAAATCGGGGAAGAAAGAGTATGACAAACCTCCAATAACCGTTGTTGGGGATAATTGTCATGGTACCCATCAGCAATGGCCATCATACCAGCAACCGTAGGGGGAGGATCCACCACGAGATCAATTCCGCTGGTCACAAGATTCTCGCCCCACACTCGATCTACCACCTCCTCCGGGGTTAGTTCCATATGCCGACGAGTAAAAGAGTCCGAACTCTTTTCCCCCTCAATCACAGGGGCAGGACGAGGCACGACAAGCAAGTTTTTCTTTTGCAGCCACGCCAAAACAAAGATCATCACCATCCGTGACCAAGGACCGCGTAAAGTCATCTCGAGGGAGAGTCTAAGGATCGTCCCACCAAGCGAGGCACCAGTGGTACTTAGCGCTAAAACCCCACCAGCAGTGGAGGAGGTGCCGACACAAACCTCGGGATGCACTTTGCCAAAACCCCAAAGATCGAGATCCACGTGTGGGGTCACCCCGCAGCCTATCCTTAAGGACATTCCAGTCATCACCATCGGAAGCGGTGAAGTCCGAGACAAGCCCCATAACTGTGGCCATGTCAAATGATTGCTCCCCGGATAAAACCCTACCAAAGGAAAACTCGCAAGAAGCATCCCCATCCTTGTCACCACTGTCAAGAGCAATTTTCTTACCCTTGTCCCCAACATCCCCAGTACCCTTGTCTCCAACATCCCCAGTACCCTTGTCTCCAACATCCCCATTACCCTTGTCCACAACATCCTTGTCACCACCATCCCCATCCTTGGTAGCCCCCTCACTCGATCGTTACCACCACCAAGAGTGGCCCACCACCACCACCTCCACCAATGCTCCCACCTAACACTATCTACTTCTTGAATGGGCGGAGAAGTCTCACTTCGCTCTTCCCCGTCGGAAACATCCTCATCACCATCCACGGACCTGTTCACATCCTCGAAGTATGTAGAGCCCTCCGGTGGGAGAATTCGACGATCGCCGGATTGATCCTCGTGTCTCTACGCCCTACCACACATAATGATAAAAGAGCCACCGCATCTCCTTTCCTTAGCATAATCAATATTATTCAAGAAAACGAAGGGGCATATATACATAGAAAACAAACAACACACCTTAGCAACATCGGTATTCTGCGAAAGAAGGTTAGCATCGAATATCTTCGCCTTCCGCGTCGTCAACATCGCGATTGTAAGCAAAATCCATGCCTACAAAACTCATTCGCCAAGGGCGAATGGGCATAACGAGCGGGGAGAAACTTCACGATGAGGGACCGTCGCCAGTAGGGTCACAACCATGGGGTCCAGGGACCCAACCATAGGCCCACGGACCAACGACTTCAAGAACAAGCAGACCATTCATAGTCATGGTCACGCTTAATCCTCTCATCGGCGGGAATAGGAAGACCTTCGGCACCGGGAACCCTCGCCATCTTGGAATCACTTACCTCACTCAAAAGTCGAACTTCCCCCTTAGCGAAGCAATGTTCCGCGAGACTACGGACACGGTTTACGAGTATTCTGTTAACATAATCTCCAAAGGATTTGTTGAAATTCTCGGAGTATACCACCCTTTCTCCTTTTCTAATTTAGGGGCATATCAAGTCATCATCGTTTTCCCCTTGCTACGAAGATAGCATTCACGAAGATGGCGAAGATAGTTTCCGGTCAACCTGTTGCACCCCAGCGATTATGACTTTTCTTGGCGTATCGCTGCCAGACAAGACCCTAGTAGAAATCATCACCGCTTTATACAAGGGTAGCATCAAACCAGCCTCGAAAGCACCCACGGTTGTCAAGCAAATGAAAGGCATCATACTTGTAATTGGTAACCATCTCATAAGTTATATCTTTATCGAGGCATAAAACGAACTTGGAAGTGTCAAGACCATGCTTCAACTCCTGAAGGCCTCAAGATCAATGTGTCTGGAAGGTAAACTTCTTATTACCCAAAGATAAAGGACGGAAAGTAACAATGAGAAGTCTTCTCGAAAGCTTCTCCCGTAGTATCTTCCTTGTAACCCGCAAACCTTCCTCTTAGGAAGAACTATGTCTCTCAAGACTCTATCTCCGCAGCCTTTCTCTTTCGAAGACGAGTATTAGTTGACTTGCTCAACTAGACACGGGTGGATTAGTCCACGGGAGGCTTGGAGCGAGAGGCTGCACATTTAAAGGCTCAGTCTGTGGGATTCTCATTACTCGGGGAGACTCACCTCTAGGGCGATTCACGACATGTTTAGATCCTGCGGTGGATCACCCTTTGCGAAGATCTCGACCAAGGGACGAGGATGTTCGTCCATCCCGAGGATTATCCTGGGTAGCGAAGGCGGGGCTCCACCCTTAGTATTGGAATCACTCCGAGGAGACCTGTGAGGACTCGACGGAGGAGTTTGGTAAGGGACCCGCGGATGGTCAGACATGTCTGCAGGCACAAACACGAATAAAAATGCAGGTATGATCGAAAAGCTATTATTCCAACTCAAAAGAAGAAAGATAAGATTAAAAGCATGACCAATGGAACATACGACTAAAATACATTTCAAATCCCAGGATATACGTTCATCATCAACGCATCACCCGGAAAATCAAGAACTCAACGAGGGTTAGGCATGGTGATTAAACGGAATAAAAAATCATACCCGAATCTCAAAGAGTAAATCAACAAGAAGAACGAAGGTGGCAAAGAATGGCGCCGACCGCAGGTACAAAGAAGAATAGCAAAGAAAGAACAATGGTGTCGAGGAAGTTAAGAAGATGAAGAAGACAAAAGAACAGAGAATAAAAATGAGAGAATGTGAATTTAATTCACATTCTCTCATTCTTCTCTTTTTATAAGACCAAGAGAAACCGTCCACTACCCAAAGGGCAGTTATGGCCGGACATGGGAAACGTGCACAATAAATGCAGGTAGCACCTTTTAGGAGAAGTTATGAGGAGGGAGATAAAAAGCGTTGCCACACGATTCTTCTCCCAACAAAAGCTAAACGCCCGATCGCAAGAAGAGGGGCAAATTGTAAGTACACTTATTTATCTCCATCGCCACGTGGCACCACAGATCCCACGTGGAGGCCATGTCTCAAAGAGGATGACACATAGGGGCATCCATGGCGTTTAGACAACGTGCCATCTGTCAAGACCAACAGTCAAAGATGAGGGAGCATCCAAAATAGATGATCCCACACAACACCAATGAGTTACTCTACCCCATCACGAGGTAAGATGTAATCAACGATTGGGGATAGTCCAACTGACACGGACGTGACCCAAGACCGACACCGCCCGGCACGGATCGGATAGCCCCAACCACTCGTATTTAATGCCGCTCGGAGGGCACGTGTCGACGGCCCACGAAGGAAGCGAGGATAGGTCGGCGTAACGAGTGTGGGTATTATAGAAGCCGCGGAGTGACAAGGAAGTCCGCGGACCATGCACAAAGCACACCGCTCGGAGGGCACGTGTCGACGCGACCCACGAAGGAAGCGAGGATAGGTCAACGTAACGAGTGTGGGTATCTGTGGCCGCGGGTGACAAGGAAGTCCGCGGACCATGCACAGAGCACAAGAAGATAAGGTCCCCACAGCCTCCTTGTCGGTGGGCCCACTTGATTTAGTTATATATATGAATACCCCTTCCACGTAAAAGGGGTCGAGAGTAGAATTAAGGAATAGGAGAGAGAATAGAGAGAAGTAAGTATGTGTTTAGGGAGAATCTCTCCCTGACCATGTAATTCATCGTCTCCTTACTTTTTGTAATCGTTTACTTTATAGTGAATATCTCCGGATCCGTAGACGTAGGCCTTAGTGCCGAACCACGTAAACCATCGTCTCCTTTACCTTTAGTACTCGTATAGTTTCATTTATGTATTCATGTCTCAGATCTGTCACTTTGGGGATGATGACGAGATCATGACAAACTCGCGGGGTTTGGAATCCATGAATCATCATCTACCTATGCATACTATTCTTTACTCGCACTTTAATGCATGTGTTCAAATTCATGTTAAGATTGTTTGTGATCACGCGGACCATACCTGATTTCCGTGTTCACAGAAATTCCTGAAGAAGAATTAAAATCTTTAATCTCAAGAGTTCTTGGTCACTATCAACAATACTACGAAGCCCAATCTACCGCATCTGTTTCTTTCCATTTTTTACTTTTTCATTTGAATCCCATGTTTTTACTTTCTCTCATTTGAATATTTCTTATGATGTCATGTTAGTATTCGAACTGCCATGGTTTAGTACTTAGGAGCGTACGTTCCTATTGATTTAGTGGGACGAGGAGGGAGATTAATTGATGGACAAACATTAGATAGAGATTCGGAATTTCATATCTTGAAGGAAGCAATGGAAGCTGTAGTGGTTGTTGCTGATTATTTGAGAGTTACGGTATAACTAGAAAACTAGTGGAGGTATTGAATCCTGCTCAAGCAATAAGTTTCTTAACTGCTGCTAAATTAAAGATGAAGAAAACGATGAAGAAAATTAATATAACCTTCAATCTTTATCTTGGATCTTGATTTTTTTGGTGTTGTTAATGAAGATTTGATGTTGTTGTTGCTGGTGAAGTCGATGAAGATGATGAAGAAGATGAAGATTTATGCGTTTTGTTTTTTTAGGTTTTTATATGGACTTCATTTCTGGAATGAAGTCTGTTTTTTTAGTTTTTTATATGGACTTCATTTCTGGAATGAAGTCTGTTTTTTTAGGTTTTTATATGGACTTCATTTATGGAATGAAGTCTGTTTTTATATGGACTTCATTTCTGGAATGAAGTCTGTTTTTTTAGGTTTTTATATGGACTTCATTTCTAGAATGAAGTCTGTTTTTTATGGACTTCATTTAAGAATGGAGTGTTTTTTTTTTTTTAGGTTTTTATATGGACTTCATTTCGGAATGAAGTCTCTGCATTTTTAGGTTTTTATATGGACTTCATTTTCTGGAATGAAGTCTCTAAGTTTTTTATATGGACTTCATTTCTAGAATGAAATGCTACAAGAAAATAAGTAAAAATTAACACGGAAGGGTATTTTTGTCAGTTTAATATTTTTAAATAATTATGGACCAAACAGTAAAGGCGTTTGACCAAAGGACCAAACAGACATGGGCCCACCTAAAAAAGGACCAAACGTTATTTTTCCCTATGTGCTATAGTCAAGACTTTAGAGGAAATCCGGAGCCATAGCCTAAACACAGAGTCGGGTATTTCTTTCATTCTTTTTTTTTTTTCTGTAGAATTTAAATTTATGCAAATTAAGCCGGTGAAAGAGTTTTATGCAAATTATTAAGGTAAAAGAGCTGACCACAAATTGCCAACCGGAGCAAAAATACAAAGCAAAGGCGCTTAGGAAAGCTTTGTTTTTGAATCTACTCCTAATCGGATTCCAAAGATCATCTGTTCAAGCAAAAAAAAAAAAATGTGAACACGGAAATCGGGCGCTCTGTTCCACGTGATCACAAACAATCTAAATAAGAATCGAATACATGCACCGAGGTGTGAGAAGTGTATAATATCCCTAGGTAGATGATAATTCATAGATTCCAAACCCCTCTAGTTTGTCATGATCTCATCATCATTCCCCAAGGCGATAGGTCCGAGATACGAGTATGTATGTGTAACTATCAGTGCAAAAGGTAAAAGAGACAAAGGTTTACGTGGTTCAGCACTAAGGCCTACATCCACGGATCTGAGGTAATTTACTATAAGATAAACAGTTACAGAGATGATCACAAGATCTGGTGATCATCGATCACATGAGCTAAAACTCTCACTTACTTCTCCCTATTCTCTCTCCTCCTTTTTTTAGTCCTCCTCTCAGTGGAGGGGGGATACATATTTATAGCTAAATTTGGTGGGTCCTACTGACAATGAGCTGTTGAGATCTTATCTTCTTGTGTTCTGTGCATGATACGCGGACTTGGATATTACCCCGCGGGCGTGGTCCGCGGACTCTACGCCACCCCGCGGCTCGACTATATCCCGACTCATCTCGCTGTTCAACCCTTGTTTCCATCGTTGGTCGTCCGACACGTGTTCCCGAGCTACATTAAATGCGGTGGTTGGAGCGGTCCACCCATGGCGAGTGGTGTCAGTCCTCTTGTCATGTCTATGTCAGTTGGACCCTTCTGATCGTTGATCATGTCTTACCTCGTGATGGGTTAAGGCCATCCTTTGGTGCTACGCGGGACTACCTATCTCGGGTGCCCCTTTATTTCTGACCGCTGGTCTTGACAGATAGCACGTTGTCTGAGTGCCACGGATGCCCCTATGTGTCATCCTTTGAGTAATGTCATCCACGTGGACCCTGGTAGTGCACGTGGCAATGGAGATAAATAAGTGTACTTACAATTTGCCCCTCTTCTTGCAACTCAAGGCGTTTGGCTTTTTGTTGGAAGAAGAACCGTGTGGGTACGTTTTTATCTCCCTCATAACTTCTCCTAAAAAGGGGCTACCTGCATTTATTGTGCACGTTTCCCACGTCCGGCCATAACTGCCCTTTGGGTAGTGGACGGTCTCTTCTGGTTCTATAAAAAAGAGGAGAGTGAGAGAATGTGACTTTAATTCACATTCTCTGTTTTATTCTTTGTTCTTTTGTCTTCATCTTCTTAACTTCCTCTGACACCATTGTTGCTGCTGTTGCTGCTGCTGTGGTCGTTGTCATTGCTGCCATCGTGGTCGTTATTGTTGCTATCACCTTCGTTCTTCTTTGTCGATTCATTCTGTGGTTCGTATGATCTTTGTATCCCGTTTAATCACCATCCCCGAGTCCGCCGAGCTTCGATTTCTCGGTGATGCGTTGATGATGAGTTTAGGTGTAAGTATACCCTGGGATTTGAGAGTTAATGCCACCGAGTTGGGTGTTTCACCGCCATGCTTTTGATTTTATTTCTTCTTTCGAGTTTGGATGATAATCCGAGAGTTTAAGCAATCAAGTAGATGAAACCTAGGGTTATCTTCTTTTATACTTCTTTTCTTGAGATTTTCTTGATTTTGATCTTTCCCGCCTCCGATTTGAATTCCTATTCGTGTTTGTGCTCGTAGATATGTCCGATCATCCGCGGGTTCCTTACCAAACCCCCCGTCAAGTCCTCATCGATCTCCCTAATGATCCCAACGTAAGGGGTGGAACTTCGCCTCCACTTACCTGTGGTAATCCTCGGGATGGACGAACATCTTCATCCTCTCGTCAAAGGCCTTCGCTTAAGAGGGTGATCCTCCGCAGGGATCTAGATATGCCGCGAATCACCCAAGAGGTGGGTCTCCTAAGCGGCGAGAATCCGCGCAATGAGCCTTTGGACGTGCAGCCCCTCCGCACTAAGCTTCCGCTCGCGGACTAATCCACCGTCTCTAGTTCAAGTAAGTCAACTAAAACTCTTACTCAAGAGAAAGGCTGCGGAGATAGAGTCTTCTGGAGACTTAGTTCCTCCTAAGAGGAAGGTCATGGGTTCATGAGGATGCTACGGAAGAAGCTTTCGAGGAAGACTCTGCTCGTTACTTTCCGTCCTTTATCTCTGGGTAATAAGAAGTTTACCTTCCGACACATTGATCTCGAGGCCTTCAAGGTGAAGCATGGTCTTCAGCATTTTCAGGTTCGTTTTTATGCCGCTGATAAAGACATAACTTATGAGATGGTTACCAATTACAAGTACGATGCCTTTCATTTGCTGACAACCGTGGGTGCTTTCGAGGCTGGTTTGATGCTACCCCTGTATAAAGCTGGTGATGATTTCTACTACCGGGTCCTGTCTAGCCGCGATACTGCCAAGAAAAGTCATAATCGGGGGGTGCAACAGTTGACAGGAAACTATCTTCGTCATCTTCGTGAATGCTATCTTCGTAGTAAGGGGAAAACGATGATGACTTGCTATGCCCTAGATTAGAAAAGGAGAAAGGGTGGTATACTCCCGAGAATTTCAACAAATCCTTTGGAGATTATGTTAACAGAATACTGTAAGCCGTGGTCCTGTGAGTCTACTAACATTACTTCGTTAAGGGGAAGTTCGCCTTTTGAGCGAGGTAAGTGATTCCAAGATGGCGAGGATTCCGGTGCCGAAGGTCTTCCTATTCTGCTGAGGAGAGAATCAAGCGTGATCATGACTATGAGTGGTCTGCCACTGTTCTGAAGTCGTTGGCCCGTGGGCCTATGGTTGGGTCCCCGGTCCCCGTGGTTGGCACCTCTCACGTTGATGTCTTCCTCGCGAAGCTTCTCCCGCCTTCGTTACGCTCATTACGCCTTGGCGGATGAGTTTTGGCATTATGGATTTTGTTTATAAAATAGATGTTGATGATGCGACGACGAAGATGTCCCGATGCTAATCTTCCTCCGCGGAATACCGGCGTTGTTAAGGTGCGCGTTTGTTTTCTTCGTATGTATGCCCCTACGTTTTCTTAAATAATGTTGATTATGCCAAGGAAAGGTGATGCCAATGGTTCTTTTATCATTACGTGTTGTAGGTGTGTAGAGGTAAGAAGATTAATCCCAAGCAATCATCGATTCTCCCACCGAGGGTTCCTCTCATTTCGAGGATGTAAATAGTCCCGTGTGTGGTGATGAGGACTCTTCCGATAGGGAAGAGCGAATTGAGACTTCTCCGCCTGTTCAAGAAGGTGATGGTGATCGGGCAAATTGACGGTGGAGGTGATGATCCGCCACCGGTGGTGGTCAGGTGATCCGACTATTGGTGGTGGTCGTGGTGATCCGACCACCGGCGTGGTCTAGGTGATTCTGCCACGGTGGTGGTCAAGATGACCCGCCATTGGTGGTGGTCAAGGTGATTCGGCCACCGGTGGTGGTCAAGGTGACCCGCCACTGCCACGGTGGTGGTAAAGGTGATTCGATGCCGGTGGTATTGGTGATGGCAACTTGTCTATTGGTGGTGGTGGAAATCATGCCGGGGGTTACTAAGTCCAGTGCAGAATGTTATAGATAAAGGTAAGGGACTTGTTCTTAGTAGGGTGACAAGGATGGGGTGCTTGTTATGAGTTCTCCTTTGGTAAGGTTTTATCCGGGGAACAGGTCATTTGACATGTCCACGGTTATGGGGCTTGTTTCGGACTTCACTCTGCCTCCAAATGTGATGATTGGAGTGTTCTCGAGGATAGTCAAAGCGTTGGTGGCCCATCCCAGGGTCTGATGGCCGGGGTTTTGGTAGTGCCCTCCGAGGGTTTTGCTGGTACCTCCTCCACTGTTAGTGCCTTGGTGCAAGGTAATGTTGGTGTTGCTCATGGTGGGAATACCTCGGACTCTCCCCTTAGATGATTTCTCGCGATCCTTAGCCGCGGATGGCGATGATGTTTGCTTTTGGCATGGTCACAAAAGAAAAACTTGCCGGTTGTTCCTCATCCTGCCCCCGTGATTGAAGGGGAAAAGAGTTCGGATGCTTTTACTCGTAGGTACATGGAGTTAACCCCTGAGGAGGCGGTAGATCGAGGATGGGGTAAAAATCTCGTAACCAATGGTTTGATCTTGTGGTGGATCCTCCCCGTTCCGACATGATGGCTATTGTGATGGGTATCGGTACAGATTACCCCCAAAGAACGGTTATTGGAGGTTTGTCCTGCTTTTTTTTTTTTTTTTTTTCTGATTTCGTTCAATATAATGTGAGCTAACTTCCCTCATTTTGCTGATAGATGATGAGAAGTGAGTATTGTAATCACCAACTTTACCCGGCTCTTCAAGGCTAAATCTCTCAAGCTAGAGGGGAAGCTTCGACATTGTGAAGAGACGCTTTCGAGTGTCGAGGCTTCGGTCTCTGCTAAGGATGAAGAAATAACCGAGCTAAAGAGTTTGCTTAAGCGTAAGGAGCAGCAGGACACGGAAGAGGCTCAGCTACGTTCTGAGTTGGCTCTGGTTAAGGCCAAGTTAGCTGTTGCTGAGAAAAACTCCTCATCCATTTCAGTCCCAAGCTCCTCTTCTTTGGTAGTTTCCTTCCTTATTTATTCTCGAGTTTTCTTTTCTTCCCTCCTCCCGCCGTACTATCTTCAGTGGGTAGAATCCCCGAATTGTTGTGGCTTCGGAGTGAGAGGGCTCACAAAAGGGTCGCATTGCCGAGTTAGTTGAAAACTTAAGAGTGAGTCGGCTAAATGGAATGCCCGCGGGATGTTCATAACGTGATGGTCGAAGAATGGCGTAAGAAAAAGTATTGCTTGGTAGATTTGCAAAATCGAAATAACCATGACCGCCATTTGTTCAACGGGGCTCTTTTATGGACGCGGATAATCTTGAGCAAGCTCATGCAGATTTCCACCTTGGAAATTAAACTTAATGTTCCTCGAAGGCGAGTCATGGCAAGCGCGGTCTTCTCATCCCTGGATGTGCGGACCTATATGCGGCGTTTGGCCAAGGAGAGAGACGATGCTAGGGCGTAATGTAGTGCTCGGTAGTGCTCATTCGCGTCTCGAGCCGATGTGGCTCGTCGAAAGAACGGGAGAGACTTAGAGGTGACTATGTATCGTCTCAACAAGGGGTTGGAATCAAGAATGATGAGGTTAATCGACATCGTCATTCGGGCTCGATGCTTCAAATGACCCGAGCGCAAGTCGGTATGCTCATAATCTGCTGCGCGGTAGATTATGATAAGTTATCAAATGAATATGATTATGCCGCAGGCGAGGGATTCCGGTTGATCATTGTGAAGGTATTCGTCTTCGCCATCGAGTGTGCTTTGTATTGTATCCGTCATAACTCACCGTCTTCTTTTACCGTTCGTAGAGCTCCAGACAGCCTTTAAAGCTGCGGATGAAAAGTTTGTCGAAGCTCAAAGGTAGTTCAACCGAGGGTCAAGTTAGCTACCATCGCGGTCCGGCCTCGTCTCAGATGAAACGTTGAAGCAAGCTAATCAAAGGATAGACCAAATTTTGTACTTCCTTAAATCAGCCGAGATGAGGAGCGTAGCCATAGGTCTCATGGCCCGCAAACAATCGGTCAAGAGATTAATAAGATTCTTGGTGAGATTGAGTCGGATCTTAAGAAAAACCATGGGTTAACCAAGAATTATACTCGGGTCCCGTACCCGCACTCCCATCAAGTTCTTCCCCGCCCTCTCCTCGGTGGTAGTGTTCTTCGTCGCCAAGGATAAACCCATGGATAACACTCCTAATCGAGACCGTAGTTAGTATGCTAGGATTGATCTCGGTTGCTTATCCTTTTTTGGCGTTTTTGTTATTTTGCTCGCTGGGCTTGTAATCAATCGCATGTACTAGATCAAACTTTGGTGTTTAAATCTGATTTTGAATTTTGTTGAATTTATGTCTACCATCTTTAAATATAATGGAAAATTCCGTAGTGTTTGTAACCCGCGGATATCAATCTTTGAGTTTGATAAAGTGTATTGTTCGTGCAACTCCGTAGGTTGGTATCCCCTAATCGTCTTGTGACCTTGCACCCCGTCCAAATAACTCCTGGCCGAGGATCACCGGACGTGGGGGTCTGGCCGACGTTTAAGGATGTACTCCATTAAGTTCGCGGCTTGTAATATTGCACGGATATCTCATTCTCGTAAGAAGTCGCCTCCTGGTCATACACTTATAGACATTTACAGAGGAGGAGTTCGAGAGATTGCATGTGTATGCTCCGATATATTGCGTGTGTGTGTTTTGCACGGATATTGCCCAAGATATTGTAGTGGGTATGATCCATGCTTTGTGCAGATATCCCTCTTACTAAGTATAATGTCAATTCCTAATAATAGTAATTGTACAACGATTTACGTGGTTCGGCCTTAAGGCCTACATCCACGGGTAACAATTGCATCGATATTTTATTAAGATGTGACATGGTTTTCAATGTATCATTGTGTAAGTAGTATATACATGTGGTTCATATGATATGTGTTTTATATAGGTTGTGGGTTTTGAATAAATTGAAATGTGCGTGGGTAATGAACGGATATGATATTTGAAAATGAAAACTTGGATTGATTGAAAATTAAGGTGCGTTACTCCTTTGTCGAGATAGAAACATGTGGATTAGCAAGTCCATTTTCTTCTTCAAATGCGCACGTTGTGTGATTGGTCATGGGTAGTATGGCTTGAGGTATTTGGCATTCCATGGATGCATGAGGATTTCCCTTTCATATTACGCAGATAGTAAGAGCCATTTCCCGCGTGTCATGTATTATGTAGGGTCCTCCCCAAGTTGGTGCTAATTTTCCCCACTTTTTTTTCTCGCTGGTATTGGGGAATGGTCCTCAACACATACTGCCCTTCTACAAAATTCCTAAATTTCACTTTCTTGTTATATTCTCTGGCCAGCCTGCGTTGGTAGTTTTCCATTCTTTGCAGTGCTGCTTCTCTTCTTTCTTCGAGGTCGTCGAGCCTTTCCAACATCATGTCCGTGGTGAGATTCTTTTCCTAGGCTTCTGTCTTTGTAGTTGGAAGTAGAATTTCCCGCAGGGATGACTGTTCACCCGTAGGTGAGTAGAAATGGAGATTCTCCTAGCTGATCTTCGAGTCGTCCTATATGCCCATAGAACGTTATGCGCTTGTTCACAGCATCGTCCTTTGTATTCATCTAGCTGTTTTTTAAGAATGAGTGCCAAAGTTTTGTTTGTGGCTTCTGCTTGTCCGTTGCTTTGTGGGTATATGGGGGTGGATTTGTTTTTCCGAATCTTGAAGGTGTCGAATAGTAAGTCAATATTCTTTCCTTGTAGTCTGCATCGTTGTCTGAGACTATCTCTCATGGGATGCCAAACCCAAATGATATTTTGAAAATAAAAGTGAAGACGTCTCAATCTCGAATTCTTGCCAAATTGCCTTTGCTTCTACCCATTTGCTGAAATAATCCGTTGCTACTATTAGGAATCTTCTTTCCCCGTCCCCGATACGAGTGGGCCTACTATGTCGATACCCCATTTCCCGAAGGGGCCACGGACTATCAACCGAGTTCAACTTTGTGGTCGGGGCGTGGATTCGTTTACCAAATCTTTGACATTCTTCGCATCTTTTCGCCATTCTCGTCTGCATCTCGGATCATGGTTGGCCAGAATAGCCCCAAGCGTCTTTGCCTTATCTCGCTAGGGATCTCATTCCACCGTGATTCCCCTCGCGTCTCCTCTCGTGTATATCTTTTAAAACGACATGTCCTCTGATCGGATAGGCAGCCACGAAGTGGTCCGAGGAATGATTTTCTGGTATAAGGCTTGGTCTCTTAGCTCGTACATCCCCGCTCTTGACCGCACCTTCCTAGCCTGTTTGGTGTCCTGGGGGAGTTTCCTTCTTTGAGGAAAGAATGGATTTCTCGATCTCCAATCCGCCTCCCGACTATAATCGTCGTCTTCCTCCGCTTGTCGTGTAATGTCCTCATTCGGAAATCGTCGAATATGTATTCTCCGACATCCTCGTCGAGATATCTTTCTCCTTAGGTTTGCGTTGGTTAGCCGTGCACGTTTCGGGAGTTTGATGGATGGTTCGTACACTCTTGTTACCTTGATTGCTTTGACATCCTCGTTTTTAAGCATGGACGATATATATGCCGGGCATCCGCGTGTCTAAGTTCCTTTCTCATGAGATGTCGGAAACTGATTTTTGGTACTTGGGAGGCCAATGTTTGCACTAGAGCCATGTATGCCATTAGTGTTTTACGTCAGACACATTGTATTCGTAGCTCTATTTGCCGTATGATCAATTGTGAGTCGCTTGTTACCCGCACTTCTTGTATCCCTAATTCAATTATCAAGCGGAGGGCGTGGATCACGCCTTCATATTCTACGATGTTATTGGTATGGCCTTCGAATTCCAATCTGAATGCGTGCACGATTATGTCCCCCGGGGTGTGGTGATGACGATGCCTATCCTCGCGCTCTCTCTATTTTTGGGAGCCATCAACAAAGACTTCCCACCGCCGTGGGTTCACCGGCTCAAAAATATTATTTGGCTCTGGTTTTTCTATTTCTCGGGGCGCCCATAGCCTTCCATCCTTGTATGCGTATTTTTCTTCGTCGTCCAAAGGCGTGTCTGCTAGAAAGTCTCGCTAATACTCGCGATTTACGGGAGTGTTGGAGCTCATAGTGGATGTTGAACCGGTCGAGGTATGTGCTCCATTTTGCTATTCGTCCTACCTTTCCTTCCCTTTGAGGATGGTCTCTAAGGGTGCCCGACACGGGATCCGTATGTCATGTGTTAAGAAGTACGTTCTCAGCTTTAAAGTAGACCATACGACGACTAGGATTAGCTGTTCGATTCTCGTGTAGTTTCGTTCATGGAATTCGTGGTCTTGGCCGACGTAGTAGATCGGTTGCTCCTCCTTCGTACGGGTTCCGACGAGCACCGCGCTTCTTGCGTCGTCTCGTTGCTGCAATGTAGAGTGCCAAAACTTCCTCGGTGGTCCGGTTTCAAGGATGGGGATTTCGCTAGGTATTGCTTAATTCCCAAAAAGCTTCTTCGCATTCTCGTCGTCCATTCAAATTTAGTGCCTTTTTCGGTATGTTGAAGAAGAGTTTGCACCTATCCGAGGATCTTGATATGAATCTTCCCGAGCTGCTAGGGATCCATTGAGCTTTTGTACCTCTTTCAGTTCTTCGGAGAGGGCATGTTTGTTATGGCTTGGATTTTTATGATCTACCTCAATGCCCCTTTTTGTCACCGTGTATCCAAGGAATTTTCCCGAGGTCACCCCGAAAGTGCATTTTTCCGGGTTTACCTTCATGTTGTGCTCTCTCATAGCTCCGAAGATGTCCTTCAGGTACTGGTGGTGGTTCTTTCTTACTCGCTTTTTATGAGCATATCGTCGACGTAAACCACTAAAGTCCTGCCGATCCATGGCTTGAAAATAGCATCGACCATACTTTGGTACGTTGCTCCCGCGTTTCGAGCCCGAAAGGCATTCTTACGTAACAATAAAGACCATGGGGTGTGTAAAATGCGGTATGTTGCTGGTCTTCTTCTCGCCAAAAATAGTTGGTTGTATCCTAATATCCGTCCATGAATGACAACTCTTCATATACTTCTACCGCGCCGACTAGCTGGTCAATGCTTTGGTAATGGATAACTATCCTTTGGGCATGCTTTGTTCAGGTTGGTGAAGTCGATGCAGATTCCGACCCTCCATTTTCTTTGGTACTATTACCATGTTGGAGATCCATGTGGGGTATTTGACTTCTTTTATAAAACCGGCCTCTAATAGCTTTCGTAGCTCCGTTTCTACTGCTTTGTGATGCTCTGTGGCCACCTTTCGTATCTTTTGTCGTACCGGGGGTGTGCCAGGTTTAATGCGCAGCTCATGTTGTACCGTCTTTGGGTCTATTCCCGGCATATCGGATAGTTTCCATGCGAAGATGTCCGCGTATTCCTTTAGCAGTGTTATCAGCGAAGCTTCGCGTTCTCCGTCCATTAGAGTTCCTATTTTGATCTTTCTTGGATTCTCGCTCCCGTCCCTATGTTGATCTCTTTTCACCGCCTCCAAGGATGTGAAAGTGGGCTTTGGTTCCCCCAGGTGGGGAATTTTCTTTAATTGCTATTTGGTGGCCTCAGTTCTTCGCCCTGATTAACCTTTGATGTTGAGGCCTCCGTGTTTCCTATAGAGTTCCCTTTAGACAAGCTTTTTCCCGAGATTTCCTCCAGATATTCGTCGATGGCTTTGTCTTTGGATACCGCCTTGCTCCGAGCCTTGCGGGTTTTCCTTTTCTCATCTTCTTCGTTGTTGAGTTGTATTTGCATCGCGTGGCACTCTTTTACTTTGATCACCCTTTATCTCCATTATTCCTGGGGAGTGGGAAATCTAAGGTATTGATGGTAGGTAGCTGCGACTCCTTGAGCTTGTGGACCCATCTTCGTCCAATAATGGCATTGTAGGGCGAAGGCGTGTTCACCATGCTAAAGCGAGTGTCGACTTTCATGGGGCCCGCATCCACTTGTAAGACAATATCCCCAGGCTTCGTAGCCGTGCCATTGAACCCGTAGATGGTGTAGTGTGAAGTCGGGAGTTGCTCATCGTTAAGCTCCATGCGTTTGAATGTATCGTAAAACAAGACATTTACGGAGCTTCCTCCATCGATGAGGATTTTCCTTATGTTGCATCCTCGCGATTGGCAATGTGAGGATTAATGGGTCATTGTGATCTTCCATGTCGTCCTCAATATCATCGGCTTCAAAGATCGAGGTGCGTTCATCCACTCCTCGTGCTCTTCTACTTCCTTCCCATTTATACCGTAAAGCTCACAAGAATCTTCAAATTGCTTTCTCGGTTTTCCTATTTGTGCCGTTAGGGTTGGCTCTTTGCTTTCCGAGCGGATATAGAGTTCAATGTGCGATTACCGTCGGGTAGTTGGACTTGTTTGTCGCGTTTGGCTCTATCTTCCATTCCAAATTTTCCACATATTTTTTGAGATCCCCCCGCATCTATCGCCTTTTGTACTTTGCTATCTTGAGATTTTTGCATTTTTCTCGCCGTGTGTCCGTAGAAGCCGGTGGAAGTCGCAGATTTTTGGATTCTCGCCGAGGCCGGTGGTTGTTTCCCTTTGACCAGGGCCGCCTAAGTCTTCGCGACCCTTGATCTCCTTTAGTATGCGCGGATAGCTGGTGTTGAGTTTCGTGTAGACTCGGTCTTCAAACTTTCTCGCCACTCCTTTTGTGATCGTCTTTTCGATCCTTGTGGTGGGGCTGGGCCCTCTCACTAGTTCCGCGGAATTTGTCCGTGGGGTTCGCAGCCTGCGCTCTGGGGTTATCTTTTGAATTTCTTCCAACCTCGCATGTTTTTCAATGATTATCCTTAAATCTCCCTCAGTGGTTGGGGAGGTACCGTGGATTTCAACAAACAACGGGCTCATCCTATCAAGCCCCCATTTGTAACAGTTAATACTCACCACGGGATCCACATGTCCAATGGCCTGACATACTTTGTGCCATCTATCCGTGTATTCTCGAACGGACTCCCTGTACTTAATTGCAAGTGAGAAGAGCTTGTCCATCCCTGTGTTCACAACTTTGTTGTACATGTAGGTGGCCAGGAACTTTTCGGTGAGCTGATCATATGAATCAATGCACCCTGGCTTGAGGTTATCAAACCAAGATAACGCGGATCCTTTCAGGCTTGAAGGGAAATATCTGCATAGTATAGCCTCGTCGTAATCCCACCTGGCCATTACCCTGTTGTAATATCGTAGATGAGCTGAGGGGTCCGCGGACCCGTCGTAACATTCAAAGGTCGGGACCGGACATTTTTGCGGAATGGTAGCCGTAGCCAACTGTCGTGCAAGGGGGGTAGTGTTGGCCTCCTTCATAATCTGTTCTAGCCTTCCCCCCTCCTTGCCTGGTCTTGAGTTGATTGATCTCTGCTAGCATTTCCGCGCGGAGGTTCTCCATTGCCAAACAAAGGTGCTCGTCCCCGAATGGAAGTCCGTGTCTTTCTTGTGGGTTGTGATGTCGTGGTCTCCTCCGTGTCGTAGTAGTCCGGAATTTCGGTCGGTGTCCGGGTCGACCTTCTACCGCTCCGCGCATCTCTTTGGGGTATCCTTCTTCTGGTAGTGGTTGCAGGGATGTTTTCAAGATCGTCCCTCGGTCCCCTCGTTCTCCGTACCGCCGAGTTAGCTTCGCCGTGCTGATTCGCTAGTTCGGAGCTTCTGAGGATCTTCTCTTAGTTGTCTGGTTTTCCCGAGCTAACAGGCCACCGCATCCGCGCACGTTAGCCGATTCCTCTCGTAGCTCCTCCGCTTGCCAATATTTGCGCCTGTTTTGGGTTTGACGCTTGATTGGGGATTCCTTCCTCGTAGTTGAGCTTGTCCCTCGGGGACCGTGGTATTGATTTCTTCCATTAACCCGGTATGTCCTACCGATTATTCCGTTGGATCCCGCCAGTAGTTGTTCGTCTTGTTCATTGTCCTGGCGGCATCCCGTAGGGATGGTTCTCGATCACCGATTCGGCTATAGCCTCCCGAGGCTCCTACTGGTCCGGTTGCACCAGCTACTTTGGAAGCAATTACTTGAGAAACCCCTTGTTTAGTGCAAATGCTCTTGCGGCCGTCATGCTTTCTTTGCTTCCATTGCGATGTTGCCCGCATCTAAGAGCCATGTGCTTTCCGCCCTGGCCCGCATGTTGTCCGTGGCTATGCGTCCTTCGCCCTTTGTCCGCTCCTTGTCACCGCCGGTGTGGTCCTTGGAGCATCTCTTGGAGTTATCTTTGTCTTCCCAAAGATCTTTGTTGCTTTCCATTGCTATAATCTCACAAAGGACATGGGAGGTAATCCGAGACCCAAAAGTCCACGGTTGGTCATTAGTTCAACTTTGACTTCATAAACTCGATTTCTAGTGGTAATGAGTGTACTCGGGTTGTTAGTTTGGCGAATAGTACGAAAGACATAGACGGATGCGGATTTAATCGAGATAAAATTCATGGGTCGTTGTTTGCAACAAAAAAAGGCCCAAATCTTTTGGTGGGAATTGTGCTTGAAATTCCAGCTAACACCTAGATCTGTTGGTAGAAAACACAATATAAGTATGTGCGAAAAACAAGTCTAAGAACAGGTCTGTTTGCTAAAACCCAGATCTGTTGGTTTAAAGGTTATATAATGTCCGGATCTGTTGGTAGAAAACACACTAGACATAAATATGTGCGAAAAACGAGTCTAAGAAACAGATCTGCTTGCGTTTTTAAGTAAAATTTTTAAGGTTGAGGTCGTGAAGTCACAGGAAAAGATAAATCTTTTTACCGGGACAAGGTCCCTGTTTCTAGCGCCAAATTGTGAACACGGAAATCGGGCGTCGGTTCCACGTGATCACAAACAATCTAAATAAGAACTGAATACGTGCACTGAGGTGTGAGAAGTGTATAATATCCCTAGGTAGATGATAATTCATAGATTCCAAACCCTCTAGTTTGTCATGATCTCATCATCATTCCCCAAGGCGATAGGTCTGAGATACGAGTATGTATGTGTAACTATCAGTGCAAAAGGTAAAAGAGACAAAGGTTTACGTGGTTCAGCACTAAGGCCTACATCCACGGATCTGAGGTAATTTACTATAAGATAAACAGCATGTAGATGATCACAAGATCTGGTGATCATCGATCACATGAGCTAAAACTCTCACTTACTTCTCCCTATTCTCTCTCCTCCTTTTTTTTCCTCCTCTCTCGGTGGAGGGGGATACATATTTATAGCTAAATTTGGTGGGTCCTACCGACAATGAGCCGTTGAGATCTTATCTTCTTGTGTTCTCATGCATGATACGCGGACTTGGATATTACCCATGCGGCGTGGTCCGCGGACTTCTACGTTACCCCGCGGCTTCGACTATATCCCGACTCATCCCGCTGTTCAACCCTTGTTTCCATCGTTGGTCGTCCGACACGTGTTCCCGAGCTACATTAAATGCGGGTGGTTGGAGCGGTCCACCCATGGCGAGTGGTGTCGGTCCTCTTGTCATGTCTATGTCGGTTGATCTACTTCGATCGTTGATCATGTCTTACCTCGTGATGGGTTAAGGCCATCCTTTGGTGCTACGCGGACTACCTATCTCGGTGCCCCTTTATTTCCGACCGCCGGGTCTTGACAGATGGCACGTTGTTCGAGTGCCACGGATGCCCCTATGTGTCATCCTTTGAGTAATGTCATCCACGTGGACCCGGGTAGTGCACGTGGCAATGGAGATAAATAAGTGTACTTACAAAAAACAAACAAACAAACGATTATTTTCACACCACAAAAGTAAATAAGTAAATACCGATCCAAAAGATAGCAGTACCAAACAAACGTATAACGTATGCAGTGCCCTACTTTAGGGACTTACAGGTGATCGAAAGGAAATAGCTCTGCAATTTGATCGAATGCAATCATGTAAAAAACACAGATGGCCATGTAGTTACTTGGATCAACCGCCCAACATGCTGGATGTGATTTCGACACCTTAAACATCTTATTTGAAAAGTTTAGGGTTTGATCAAACAAAGAGAAGGATGAACACAGAATACGGGTTTACTTGTACATGATCCACAATATTTTCATAGAGATTAATTAAGAGAGTGAATTGGTACCCTTTCATCATCATTATTCGACAAAAACATCATTTTCCTCACAAATTTTTTTTTTTTTAATATATTGATACACAAAGGTTTAGTTTCTAAAGTCAATGCTCGAATCCATTGAAAATTCATTTCATATTTAAATTTCTCTTGTTTTCATCAGCAAAATGATTTTTCAACATTTTAAATTTCTAGTCATATGCAAAGATTTGTAAATTACTACATTCTTATAGGGTTGATAAGAGCATCTCCAATGATTGGGGTCAAGGTCATCCTATGTGGAGGTCTTATTAAGACTTTTTGGTTGTGGGTAATTCACTACATGACAAAAAATAATAAAGGTAAAATTTTCTACCTGAATTCCATCTCCAATCCCCAAGGTCCTATCCAACACTTTGTGTCTAAATTTAGAGACAAAAGATGATGTGGACTTAAGGTCCAGGGTCATGAAGAAAGTCATAAGACTTTCTCCTTTACCCCCATTTGGTCCTCACATGGACATGTCATCTTCTTTTATGACCTCCACCCTAGTGTTGGAGATGAAAAGTTGGTAGAAAAAGTCATAAATCATATGTGTCATATCAATTTAAGACCTTGACCCCTAATATTGGAGATGCTCTAATGCACCTTAATGCACACTCGAGATTTCATTACGAGGAGTCCAAATTTGTTCACACTCCTCTAACAAGTGTATATTTCACATATTCTTATAATTGGTTGATTATTTAACTAGTGACCCCATTACCCTCCATGTTTAGAATCACGTCCCTCTTTATATAACTCCCTAAATTAAATCAAGGGTAGAGATTGAAATATATAACTCGTTATTTTTCTGCATTTATTAGCTTAGCCAGCTGGTCGACTCCCGAATTGGTGCATTTCTGTTTTTCTGCATTTATTTTTCCTTCAGTTTCCATGTGAAACCTTTTTTTTTTTTTTTGGTGCCAACTGTGTTATACACATAAGAAGAGGATCACCAATCTGTTTCCATGGATAGCAGCATGCTGAATTAACCAATTAAACTAGTGTCTTTAGTGATAATACAACCAAAATGTAAATTTAATGAGCAAGTATGATGACGGGAAAACACTCGTATTCTCCGACCTTAAGTTTTTCGATCTGTCTTATCACTCAACTTCGATACGTCTTCGTCGGAAGGTTCAGATGGAACTCTACTTAGAAGCCAAACCAGGACCTGCACCCATGGGCGGAGCGCATATATAGACTTGGGCTTAAGCTGCCCAAAGTCCAAAAAACTCATAATTTCACCATGGTTTTGAATTTGGCAAAAAAATCAAGCCTAAAACATAGGGCTTAAGCCACCCCCACCTCCGAATCCCAATTAGTTATCAAGCCACCCCCACCCTTATTTTCCGATTAAAACACCATTGCATGCACCGACCAAAGCGCCAGAGAGATGAGCAATGTGATTGATGATAATCATGAGCATAGAGATTCTAATGTAGATGTGAGAATAATTCTCTGTGTATTCATTGATAGGCAATATCCTGATTTATACAACTTTACACAACTAGATAAGGCAAATAAAAGATACACCTAACAATATCTAGGATATACACAACTAGATAAGTCAAATAAAAGATACACCTAACAATATCTAGGATATATACAACAAGAATATATATGCGTTACAACTAAATAACAACACAATAATGTCAAGATATATAATATCTTGACCAGATATTAACCCCTCGGACTCAAGGTGGTGGAGTACACATCTTGAGTCCTGGAAATTAAGAATTGAAGACGAGTCAGCAGAGTGAGTCTTGGTGAAAAGATCAGCCACTTGAAATTCTGATTTGACATGCGAAGAGTGATTGTACCTTTCTTAAAATGATGACTAGTAAAATGACAATCTATCTCAATATGTTTCGTACGTTCATGGAAGACATCATTGTGTGTAATTTGAATAGCACGACCTTGTTATCACAATACAAAGGTGTAGGAGCTTGAAATCGAACCCCCATATCACAAAGAAGCCACCGTAACCAAATGAGTTCGGATGTGGTGTGAGCAAGATCTATACTGCTTCAAGACTTGAACGAGAAACCACACTCGCTTCTTACTTCTCCGGAAATCAACGAGTCTCCCAATAACACACAAGTGAGTCACATAATAGATTTTTTGTCCGTAATGTCCCCATTGTCGGAATCTCGAGTAAGCTTGAAGAGTGAGATCAGACTTGGATGAGAAACACAAAACCTTGATGAAGAGACCCCTTGATATATCTCGAATTTATGAGAACAAAATGATAATGAGTAGACTTTGGAGCGAGACATAAACCGACCGGACTATGTGGAACCGCATGACTTATGTCCGGGTCTCGTAATGGTCAAGTAATTCAGACTCCCTACTAGTTGACGATACAATGTTGGATTTGACAATAGAGTCCCATCTGTAGGACTGTATTTTACATTCAATTCAAGAGGTATGTCAGTTACCTTATTGTCAGACATCCCTGCACGTTGTAGAATCTCAGATGCGTATTTGACTTGTGATATGAAATAACCAGTGGGTGACATGCCAACTTCAATTCCAAGAAAGTAACTTAAGGATCCAAGATCTTTCATCTTAAAACAATCACTGAGGTATGATTTGAGTTCGGTAATACCTTGTTAGTCACCGCGTAATAACCATGTCACAACATACAAGAGAAGAATGACAATTCCTTTTTCTGACGATCTGAGGAACATAGCTGAATCACAGAAGCTTTTTGTAAATCCATACTGGAGAATCGCATTGCTAAACTTCTCAAACCAAGCACGAGGTGCTTGTTTGAGTCCGTATAATGCCCGTCGAAGCCTACATACTTGATTAGGTTCATGAGGAAAACCAGGAGGAGGTTGCATGTAAACCTCTTCTTGTAACTCACCATGAAGAAAAGCATTTTTTTTCACGTCCATTTAATGGAGCCCCATTGTCTTTGCCGCAAAGAACAAAGAAGTAACGTCTGACCGTAACCATTAGAAGCCCCCTTTGGTGAAAATGTTTCTTCATAGTCAACTCCATACTCTTGTGTATAACCTTTTTGCAACAACTCGTGATTTACATCGTTTAAACTCACCATCCGACTTGGTCTTCACTTTATAGACCCATCTCGCTTCCAACAACCGATTTTCAAGGAGGAAGATCCACCATTTCCCATGTCCCCGCTCGTGCATGTGCTTCCAATTCATTATCCATTGAATCTTTCCATTCTGAATGGCTTGTTTTTGGTTCATAAAATGACAAAATAGAAGACAAGGAACAATTATAGTCCATACTTAATGGGTGGTCTTCGATTGCGAGGTGTCAAAGAATTTTCTTCGAAGGATCGGGATCTCGTTCCCGAGTTGCCTTTGTCGAGTTGAGTCGTAGAGTGGTCTCGGTCATCGATATTTTGTGGATCAACAACTAGAGGACATGGACTTTCGGGGGGTAGATATAGGAAAAGTGCTAGGATTGGATTCACTAGGGAATGGATCAGAATAAGTGAAAGACTCAAAAGATGAAGATTTGCTGCTTGGAAGTGACCAAAATGGAACTTTCTCCCAAAATGTGACATGACGAGAGACACGAAGCTTTCTATTAACATGGATCATAAATAACGGTACCCTTTTTGTTCAATACCATAACCAAGAAAGACACACAAGACATTCTTTTGACCAAGTTTATGACGTTCACGTTCGAAGGAGTACAAAACAAGTTGAACCAAAGACTCGAAGCTCGAGTAGTTTGGTTTCTTACCATAGAGATGCTCATAAGATGATATTCCTCCTATGACAAGCTGTTGAACTCTATTGATGGTGTAGACCTCGGTGGGGGACCGATTCTCCCCAGAAATTTGAAGGAACTGAAACCAGAAAATTAACTGGGTTCTAGATGTCTCTATAATATGATGGTGTTTACGTTCCGCAACTCCATTTTGTTACGGTTTTGATGACAGACAATTGAAGAATGGTGCCTTGGGTTTTAAGAAATTCTTTGAATGGATTGGAAATATATTCCCCACCCTGATCGGCACGAAAAACTTTGATCACTTTTCCAAACTGAGTTTTTATCATGGTTGAGAAATCAACATATAACTTAAGAAAATCTCACTCTCTTAGAACTGAATAGATATACCCATGTATAACGCGAATAATCATCAATAAAACTGACATAATACAAAGCACCTCCCTTTGACATAATTGGAGATTTACCCCAGACATCAGAATGTATAAGAGCAAAAGGTTCAGTTGAAATAGAAGTGCTAAGATTAAAAGAAAGAGCTGGTTGTTTTGCCAGTTTACAAGAGATGCAATTTGGTTCTTTATCTAACCGAGTATCTCCTAGTAAACCCTTATTGATTATATATGTAAGACGAGAAAAGGAAACATGACCTAACCTAGAATGCCAAGACATGAAGGGAGATATTGACACAGGTGCAGTGGGAGTAGCAGCTACGACATGACTTTTAGATTCTGTTGAGAGAACAAGAGATTGAAGGAGATACAACCGACCAACTCTACGGCCTATCCCAACTAGCTTCCGGTTTTGAGATCCTGTATACACAACCATAAGGAAAACAATATGTGTTATAACCTTGATCACACAGTTGACCAACTGAAATAAGGTTCATTGTAATATTTGGTACAAGAAGCACATATGATACATAAAAGTTATTTGAATTTTTGACCAGGCCTATATGACTTGCAGTTACTGTTGATCCATCGGCAGTATGAATCTTAGGGGTGATGACAGGATGAAGACTTTCCTGCATTAGCATTGATGAGTTTAACGCGGATGAGTTTAATGTTGATGCAGGTGAGACTGGGGCTGCCATGAATCTAGTTGGTGCACTGGGCCTGTTTCCTCCATTAGCATTGATTCTTCTCATGTTTCTTGAAGTTGGTGAGGTGCAAAATCCTGATGAATGACCAAGTTCCTTACAGTACCCACACCGTGTTGTGGGTGTGTCGTGTATTATTGGAGAAGATGAGGAATTTGTCAATGAAATATTGCAATTCCTTGCAAAGTGCCCAAAGTCTTGCAATTGTGACACCGCACTTGAGACATGTCACGTTACCGAAGCACTTGAGTTTCTTGAAAGGTTATTTGAACTTGAACGTGTAGGCACAGCAAACACTCCCGATATCTCCCAAGTGATTCTTTTTCTCGTTTCTTCGCAATAAGTTCGCACAAAGCAGACTTCCACAAGTTGGAAGAGGTGATCGATGAAGAATAGATGCTCTAACAGACTCAAACTCATCACGTAAAGCTATTAGAAGTTGAACTAAACGTGTTTCCTCTCTAAATTTCTTCCACAATTCCACATCTACAGTCCATTTTGGTTCCATAAGTGCTAATTGATTCCGACTATAGACATCTCGAATGAAAACAAATTACCTGATCATGTGGTTGCTTCATAGATCTAATATCTTGTTCAAGTTTATATCTCTGAGAAAAGTTGACTTGTGTGTACCTTTTTGAAAGAAAATCCCATGCCTCTTTGGCTACCTCGAAACTGGTGAGTTGCATACTTATAGAAGGAATAACCGTATTTCCAATCCAAGTGAGAATCTCTATTGTTAATCTCCCATTCTTCTTTGATCCTTTGTTTGTACTTCTTTCCTTTGTCATTAGAACCGCTTGTTGTAGGGGCTTTTACGTACCATCGACATACTTCCACATACTCTTTCCTTTAAGAAAACTCCTCATGAGGAATGACCAGTGATTGTAGAAATGTTCCATCAAATGAACGGTGATAGGTTGAGAATCTTCTCTGACATGATTACTATGTTTTCTCTGGGTTGTATTTTCTCTGAGTTGTATTGCGGTGGAAACCGGTTCTCAGATCTTTCCTAGCTCTGATGCCATGATAATCATGAGCATAGAGATTCTAATGTAGATGTGAGAATAATTATCTGTGTATTCATTGATAGGCAATAGCCTGATTTATACAACTTTACACAACTAGATAAGGCAAATAAAAGATACACCTAACAATATCTAGGATATACACAACTAGATAAGGCAAATAAAAGATACACCTAACAATATCTAGGATATATACAGCAAGAATATATATGCAGTTACAACTAAATAACAACACAATAATGTCAAGATATATAATATCTTGACCATATCTTAACAATTGACACTCTGCATAGCAGAACTTGCTCCCGACATTTTTGTTGAAGCATGTGCTGCTTCCATCACCTGATTTCCCAAAGGGCCAAAAAGTATACTTTAAAAACCATTGATGCAGCAGGCATGCATGATATAACCAAACAAAACCCTTGCACTTGGACATGAAAAAACCATCAGCATATTCAGCACTAGTATCAGTCAGGTTTTGTTGGATATGGAGACTATCAGTATTCAATCCAGGTGTTTATGGGTGAAAATCATTTCTGCCGATTTCGGTAGATTCGGTAGGTGAGTGAGAAACTGATTCAAACCCTAAACAAATGTGCTGCACGTGAGCACTTTATAGATTCGAGAGATCAATTTGTACAAGTCCGGCCTAAACCAAGAAATGGCCGTTCCAGACTTGCTTCGGTCACAAAGTGGAGGAGAAAGGTTGATTTGGGGAGGAAAGCCAAAAAAGGTGTTGAGACCAGAATAGTTCTGGTAGAGTAGTGTCTCTACTTGTATCAGAAAGTGGAAGCTTCGGAAGCTTGCAAGAGATGAAATCTTTTTGGAGAGCTTGCAAAGTTGCCTTTTCTAAGAGTGTAGTATTTTTCTCCTGACCGAGACTTGTGTCCGGTGGAAATAGGTAAGACCTATTTATACAAGTCGAGATTGAAACGCACCCTCGGCCTCATGAAGGAAGAGAGTAAAGGGTGAAATAATGGGAGGAGGTGGTAACCGCATGGTGTTAATGGGTGAAAACGTTTTCACCATTATTTCCTCATTTATTTGACCGCTTTATTCCTTTTCACGCTTTCTTAATGTGAGCGTAGTGTACGCCGCAAGTCAGTGGATCGCCAAACCAAAACCCCGAAAGCATCCCCAGTTTTGTGTTGATATCTCGTTAGTTGCACCTTGAGTGCAAGTGGCGCCGCTAAGTGGCGCGTGTGGCATGTGCCATTGGCATGTGCGGAATGCCCTTGTTGGTGGTTGTACTTCGAGCGCAAGTGGCAATGCCAGAGCTGCTAGTGGCGTGCGTGGCATGTGCCAATGGCATGTGCGGAATGCCTTGGTGGTAGGTTGCACGGTTTGCAAGTTAGGCTACCAGCGTGTGTGTTTGGCATGTGCCAATGGCATGTGCGGAATGCCTTGGTAGGTTGCACGGTTTGCAAGTTAGGCTACCCAAATGTGTGTTTGGCATGTGCCAATGGCATGTGCGGAATGCCTTGGTGGTAGGTTGCACGGTTTGCAAGTTAGGCTACCAAACGTGTGTGTTTGGCATGTGCCAATGGCATGTGCGGAATGCCTTGGTGGTAGGTTGCACGGTTTGCAAGTTAGGATACCAAATAAGTGTTTGGCATGTGCCAATGGCATGTGCGGAATGCCTTGGTGGTAGGTTGCACGGTTTGCAAGTTAGGCTACCCGGCGAGCATGTTGGCATGTGCCAATGGCATGCGTGGCCATTAGGCCGTGGGCCTTGGTAAGAAAAGCTACCCGGCGAGCATGTTGGCATGTGCCAATGGCATGCGTGGCCGTTAGGCCGTGGCCTGGTAAGAAAAGTTACCCGGTGAGCATGTTGGCATGTGCCAATGGCATGCGTGGCCGACTTGGCCTAGGTTGTATGGTTCGTAAGCCTGGGGCGCTATATTTGGCATGCGCCAATAGTATAGCGCTGAAATATGGCTTGTGGTACGCGTTGGCATGTGCCAATGGCACGTACGGCCATGTTGACCTAGTTGCACGTTTTGCAAGCCTAGGCGCTATATTTGGCATGTGTCAATGGCATAGCGGCTTGGAAATATGGCTTGTGGTACGCGTTGGCATGTGCCAACGGCCATGTTGACCTAGTTGCACGTTTTGCAAGCCTAGGGCGCTATATTTGGCATGCGCCTAATGGCATAGCGGCTTGGAAGTATGGCTTGTGGTACGTGTTGGCATGTGCCAATGGCACGTCGGCTATCTTGACCTAGTTGCACGTTTTGCAAGCCTAGGCGCTATATTTGGCATGTGCCAATGGCATAGCGACTTAGTTTTGGCATGGTTGCCAATGAGTGCGATATGTAGTTTGGTTTTGGCGTCGCTGCCATGGTGCGCAGTGTGCGGCTTGGTTTTGGCGTTGTTGCCGTGTACGGCTTGGTTTGGCATTGTTGCCATGTGCGCAGTGTGCGGCTTAGTTTGGCATTGTTTCCATGGTGCGCGGTGTGCGGCTTAGGTTGGCATTGTTGCCATGGTGCGGTGTGCGGCTTGGTTTGGCATTGTTGCCATGGTGCGGTGTGCGCTTGGTTTGGCATTGTTGCCATGGTGCGCGGTGTGCGGCTTGGTTTGGCATTGTTGCCATGGTGCGCGATGTGCGGCTGGTTTTGGAATTAGGGTTACTGTGGTCGAAAACCTAATGCATTTTGAAAAATACCCCTATTAATTATTTACACCTCGAGTTAAATGCTCTTAGTTAATGTGTTGCGGGTAACACTAGGTCATGGGGTTTTACGATTTTACCCCTTGTTTAAAACCACCATCAACACTAGGTATTCACAAAAAAATGTAATTGAATTTGAGTATGAGTAATCCAAATGTATAAAAGAAAAAAAAACCGGCAAAAGTTTGAGTGTTTATTAAGTGCCTATGAGAAGAAGTAATCCAAATGTTGACATCATTAAGTTGTAAGCATTTATTGAATTCGCAATAAAGTCAACAATAAGGTTTCAAGTTTTAACTCTTCCTATATCAAGCCAGACAATGTTGTTTGATGTCAAGAGGATGATTTGTATAAATGATATCCTATAATCATTTTGCAAGAGAAGCAAAGAAATCAAATAGATTACCTTCTCGATTACAAATTGGCCCAAGTATAAGAACTTGAGGATCTTTCTCCAGTCCCAAAGACATCCGCAAGAAAATGTTAGTGGTAGTTAAGATGGAGTCGAGTTGCTCGCGCGCGCTTCTCATTCCTACAATGATTGTGATAGGTGGCGGGATAATTGATTAGCTTACAAGAACACTAATAGCAAATAGACCAAATACAAAGACCTGGATGGTCCAAGAGAAACTGCTTATATTGATAACCAAAGGTTTTGTTTCTAAAGTTAACGCTCCAGTCCAATGTCCAATCCAATGAAATTTCATCTTACATTTTAAAATAACTTATTTTGTTTTATTTAAATGATTTCTTTTGGTTGACAACTGTTTTTTTTCTTTAAGTCGTTGCTGAATCGTAGTCGAGGAAATGGGAAATTAATAAAACTGTGGAAGTATGCATTAAGCGTTTGAATAACCACAATATGCAAAGGTAGTTTCTGAAATTGCAGGTTGCCTATACTCTATTGATTATGTTCCATTTGAAAAGGAGAGGGTACATACAAATTATAATACGCGATTTATATCCTTCGATGTTCTCTCTCCTTGACTCGGGCCGTCCCACTTTGACGACTGAGTTCTCTCGTTTGACCATGGTGA